>JAINUG010000003.1:970000-1327500 GCA_029706075.1 Aldrovandia affinis | reverse complement strand
GGGTGTACCAAAACCGACAAATTGCTTTCTGTAAATATAGAACCGCTAAGAGAAGATCAATAACTTGTCATTACAGTTGATATTATTTCATTACCTAAAAGCATTTATTTGTTATTTGTATTTAAAAGACAACTGTACACAGTGAGTCTATGCTACAGTAAAGTTTGGAAATGCATGACGTATCACAGTCCTGGAGACCAAATTCCACAAAGGGCAGGAGCCGATTTGGCACATGGGAATGTGAAGCTAGGGCTCGTTATCAAATGGGGCCATGCAGACAAGGCATTTGCAGCCATTGGTGGTTCTGTGTGGCTCAGTAGGTAGAGCATGGCATTGGCCATGAAAAGGAGGGAAAGTGTTACTGTGTGGTCTGCCCCCTGGTTTGAGACCGCGGTCACTCCACTCTTCAGAGGAGGTGGGTTTCCGCAGGAGTGGTTCTGTGTGGCTCAGTAGGTAGAGCACGGCGTTGGCAACGCTTAGGTTGTGGGTTCAATTCCCATTGGGACCACATATACTGAAAAATGTATGCATTCACTACTGTAAGTCGGTTTGGATAAAAGCGTCTGCCAAATGGCATATATTGTGGGGTTTGGTATAACACGGTGACCAGAGCAGCGTTTACTCGCCCACGTGACCTGGGACCACATTCAGCCCCTCAAATTTGGTTTGGTTCTGTCGTCACATCCAATTTGCAGAGCAAGTAGCGAGACCCCAGCTTTGATGGAGAGAGATGTCCACAAGCACAATGGACATGTATCCAAGGACACATGGCTAACATTCACAGATATGCTATATACTAACGAGATATTTAGCTCCCTTTCAATAATATTTAATTAAAAACACCCACATTTCATAGATGGCATATTATAGACTTTCAGATTAAATAAACCACGACTGGTTTAGACATCCTGCGTAATATTGTGATCAATGTAAGTATTAAACAAATACAATCGTTTTGAGAAGGTGCCGTGACCCGTTCCTTTTGACATACACTGCAGCCCATGCACCCACTTTCCCTCCTCCGGCTAATTATGTAAATGAGAACTAAAGGGCACGTTCTGAAAATTAAAATCCAGCTAAGAGCTGGAGCCTGGCTTCTCCCAAACCGCTCCTGATTTTAATGTGAGGCATGGAGCGCTGAGCGATAACACATGTGCATTCTGTTTTGGAGGTTGCCTAGCAATAACCTGCGTGCCTTCTAGTGTGGGGGTGCCCTAATGCAGTGGTCAAGCTGAGCCAAGCACTTGCAATATTAAAAACATGGAACTGAGTATCTGGTGAATGTAAAGACTCTGTGCTTGTACTATGAGCATCATGTCAAGTATTTGCCCATTTAATATCTCATTGCACTTATGTAGTGGATGAGTCGGATCGGCTTCACACTAAATATCTACAGTCTGCGACGTCTTTTACGGCACCATGCGAGTCTGACTGACAGCGCACTGTAGCTCCGCCCACTACGGGGCTCAGAAAGCCTGGCGCTCCAGTCGTTGCCGCAGCGACGCTGTGGGTACCCACCTCTGAGCTGCTGACAACAGGACAGGCCGGGGTCAGGATCGGGGTGGGGCAGGACGCCGTTGCTGGGCTTGGCCCCCTCATAGTCCTGGGGCAGGCCGCTGTCGGAGGGGAGCATGGGCTGCTGGCTCTCGGCCTCGCCCCCGTCGGGCCAGGTCGACAGCGACTGCGGGAAGCCGAACATGAAGAGCGCAGAGAAGAAAAGCAGTACCCCGCACAGCAGGAAACCCCCCCACCAGGCGCCGATCCATCGCGGGTCCTCGGGAGTGATGTCCAGTTTACCTGCAGAGGGAAAGACGATGTTCCATCAGAGCATGCCTGCCCATGAAACCGCGCCTCTGTTCATTGCTAGCAATAACTTTACAAGTGCAATACAAGTGAAAGCAAAAGCTAGCTGCAAAGAAGCTAGCTAAAAATAGACAAGGTTGACTTACAAGCATCCTGTACTGTTAAATATAGCCAGTAAGCCTTACTGGGTTAGCTATAAGGTTTTAAGCAAAGCTGTTTGAGTATATAGCTAGTTAGGGACGTTGCTAATGCTTACCAACTAGCAGTAGCTAACGTTAGCTACAGCAAGTTCGATATCTTGATAAGATAATGTCAACCACAAAGGATCCTTCTAAGAAGATCCCCAACTTTAATCATTTGGAAGGTAGATACGATACATGGCAGTACGGCAACATTAACAAAGATTAAATATTTTACAAATATTAGTCCTAATGTTACATATTTATTCACGTCAACTGTATGTAATTTAAAGGGGATGCATCTTGTAATGGGTTTAGTGCTCTCACACAGATAATATTTTATATTCATGTGCAGATCCACTGGGAGGCATGGTTTAATAGGAGGCACGCTCTGGTGGAGCACCGGCACCAACATACACACACACAGATATACACACACAAACACACACATGCACATATGAATAATTTAAGAGGTGTAGAGGTCCCTTTAGTTGGGTGCCACAGTAGTGTGAAGACACACAAGAGTAGTGGGCGTGTGGGTTCACTCACTGGTGTCAATGAAGACCGCGTCCACGTAGATTTTGGTACAGAGTGACCCCAGGATGAATCCACAGGCTGGTCCAAACACCAGAGTGGAGAATAAGATACCTGAAGACACACAATGTAGGACAAATGTCAGGATATGACATCACAATGCACAGACAAAGAAAATGTCAGGATATGACATCACAATGCATAGACAAAACAATCTGGACATGTGACACATTTGTATTGTAAACAGTGAGACTTTCTGGCTTGTGCTTCCGGATGCTAAATAAATACTTCATTCATTTATTTAGCGCTTGTGCAAAGTTCACATACTGTAAGTACATTTTAAACAGTGGATCACACAATAGGCTCATTCTTTAAATGTTGTGTCACTTTAAGGCCACAGTCTGGCAAAAAAATGCATTCATTTTCTGCACAAAATACAATTTAAAACAAGAGGGAAAGATTGAATTTGGTCCACAGGAACAATGGGGACCTTTGCCAGTGGAAAATGTCACTTCCTCTGGTATCTGGATCCTATTAAAATGCTCTATTATCTTAGAGCCAGACAGATGGAGGGGCAACTCTTAAGGTCTGTTTTCCTTCACCATATTTTCATGGCAATACTGTATGCATAAGTGAGCTGGCTTTATTCACGTAAAACAAAATATAACCAAATATCAATAAAATGTAATCAGGATAATGTAAATAAGCATTGCTGATGTTATTGGTGCCTGTAATTCAAGCTGAGTGGTTTCACTGCTAAAAGGAAGCCAGATCAGCTTTGATGGCATTTTGCCAAAACCCAGACACACAACCATCATTTTGCCCCACAGTCTGTGATGAATCTGCTCTATATGATGCGCAGATGGGTCTCCAAGGAGACGGGCAAAGAGACAGATGCAGATCACACCTCTATTTCAGCCCCGCCGCTCCGAATGACCAGACCCCCTTATCTTCCCTCAGAAGTGCATGCTATTCCTGGATTATGAGGTAGCCCCTGAAGTGCAGTGGCAGGGGGCCACTGCTGAAGTGAAGGGCCCCGGCCCCTGCCTATTGACTAACCCACAGATGGCTGTCCTTTAAGCCTCTGTGTTTATGAGTCTATACACAGCAGGGGTGTCCAATCTTATCTAAAAGGGGCCAGTGTGGGTACAGGCTTTTGTTCTAGCCCAACACTAACACACCTGATTCAACAAATTTACTAATGATGGTCTTCTATCAAAACTTTGAATAGTTGAATCAGGTGTTTTAGTGCTAGCCCAGAACAAAAACCTGCACCCACACCAGCCCTTTTCAAATTGGACACCCCTGATAAATACACTCATTCTGTATACACCAACATGAATTTAAGACTGTTGTGTATATAAGTATTCTACATATCAAGCCTTCAGTTAATTCTGTTTTCATTGTTTGTTGTATCAGCGTTTTATAGGAGTGTTTCTCCACCGCCTTCTTCAAGGATCAGGAGAATCATTCTCCAGGTTTTCCCCAGACAGCTCTGTGTTCACCTTGTCTTTGGAATCCCTCTAGAAAATGTCTAGTGCTTTTTGATACTATTACTGTAAAAATGTACTATTGGGAAAATCTTTTGATTTGATTGATTAATTGATTGTTCTGAGACACACTACCCACAGGTGGTGCATTAGTCATGGGAGCACAGCGCAGGAGGCCACCCTGGCTGGATCACTGCTGCCCTCTCCTGGTCATTAACTGCAGTTGCTTTGTACCGTAATCCATCCCAAACTGCCACAAATCAGATATTTATCAGGTTTATTTCATTTTCCAATAGAGGCAGGGATATTTGCATTTCGCCACACATTCAGCCCTGGTTAAGTGAGTACAAATACAGTTACAGCAATACAGTCCTAAATAAGCCATGAACTGTACATTTGAAAAATAATTAAAAGTGAAAATAGTTCCCCAATATATACAGATGGAACCTTATCAGTCCACCTAGAGACAACAGTACATTGATGTCAAATAGGCTCAAAAAGACAAAATATTATACATAAAGAAAAAATAGTTTCTTGTTCTATATGTGGGGCAACAGGGTATCGTTTGCTTTCCAGTATTTGTAGTTTCAACATGTAAACACATGAGGGCGCCACTTGTCAAGTTAAACCACTTATGGCCCACCAGCAAATGCAAAAGGCAGCAGTTGCTTATATAGAAGTATTACTATACTCTTGGATTGTGTACCTGTCACTTCCAGTGTGTATGATCTAAAGATAACATGCAGATACATTAGTAGGGTAAAAGTGATTACAAATTCAGAGAAGCAGGAAAACCTTAACACTCGAGGATTTTAAGCCGGACGAACAGCTCAGGGCATTAAAGCGCGAGCTTAACTTGCAAAGTCAGCTTTAGCCTGGAACACAAGGGAAATACAAGCCGTCGTCGTTTAAGAACTAATCCTGTTTTATGCTATGTTCATTCTAACTGCACAATTAAGACTCGAGCCAGGGGGCAGACACGCATGCAAACTGTTGATTGGTCGGCGGGTCCCGTTTGCCCGAGTTTAATCGCAGAGAAAGGTGCTGAACAGGGACGGGAGTCGGCAGTTTCCTGCACAGCAGAGCGGCTCCAAAGGCCCACTCCGAGAGAGAGAGAGAGAGAGAGATAAATAGTGCCAAATAACCCTGCTCAAATAGATGGCCCGTATTAAAAGCCAGCTCTGTGGTGTTGGTCTCGCGTCAGGGAAATGAGGTTAGCCCTGCCGGCACGCGCAGGGGGAAAGAGATTGCCCCTCTGCCTCATGTTGCTAACCTTATTAATAACAGTCACGGGAGGCCTCGGGTGAAATAACAGTCAAAGCATTCGGCCGGAATGCAGGTTGCCCACTGCAGCAGGTTTGAAACCTGGCTGCGCCAGCCTGGCTCTCACTGGGAGCCCCGATCGGGGGCAGTGATTGGCTGTCCGCACCAGGGGGAGGCGGGAGGGTGAGCCAGCACAAGCTCACCAAGGAGCCCGGAGGACTAGCCTGTGGACAAAATAACAGGAGAGTTCCGTCTCCGAGGAAGAAGTTCATTGCCGGCTTCGGGGAAGTGGCTTGTCCCACGGAGGCGGGCTCATGGGGGAGGGTAAATCAAAAGAAATAGAGGGTATAATTGGACACCAAACTGGGAAAAAACTGAAAAAATCTGAAAAAAAAAATTAAAGAAATAGAAAAAAATAAAAGTCATGGTTGAAAAGATCCTCCTCTGACATTTGTGGATAGCCTATAAACCTGTTTGGCTACAGCATGGCTCAAAGCACATTCTCATCTCACTCCCAACTCAAAGGAAGGAATTCAGAACAGTACAGTTTCATTATGCTCAGCAGTCATTATTTTATTTTACAGTGACAGTGAGGAGAATGAACTCTTAACCCTCCAACAAAAACACACACACACACACACACACACACACACACACACACACACACACACACACACACACACACACACACACACACACACACACACACACACACGACACTGACGGCAAAGCAGTTAACTTAAAGCACCAGCCAATACAGGCCCTGCTGATTGCCACAGAGCCTCAATTGTCTCACACTCAGAGCTCTGATTTGATTTTAAAAACAATCATGCACATCATGATAAATCCAATGTGCTGAACGTGACTTGAAAGGCCAGACTAATGTCACAGATCCCCTGTGAAGCACTGTGTGCTCAGGTGTGACCCTGTGCACTAATCACCAGACCCTGCACACTAATCACCAGACCCCACACACTAATCACCAGACCCTGTGGACTAATCACCAGACCCTGCACACTAATCACCAGACCCTGCACACTAATCACCAGACCCTGCACACTAATCACCAGACCCTGCACACTAATCACCAGACCCTGTGGACTAATCACCAGACCCTGCACACTAATCACCAGACCCTGCACACTAATCACCAGACCCCACACACTAATCACCAGACCCTGTGGACTAATCACCAGACCCTGCACACTAATCACCAGACCCTGTGCACTAATCACCAGACCCTGTGCACTAATCACCAGACCCTATGCATTAATCAGCAGACCCTGTGCATTAATCACCAGACCCTGCACACTAATCACCAGACCCTGTGCACTAATCACCAGACCCTGTGGACTAATCACCAGACCCTGTGCACTAATCACCAGACCCTGTGCACTAATCACCAGACCCTGTGCACTAATCACCAGACCCTGTGCACTAATCACCAGACCCTGTGCACTAATCACCAGACCTTGCACACTCAATCACCAGACCCTGTGCACTAATCACCAGACCCTGTGCACTAATCACCAGACCCTATGCACTAATCACCAGACCCTGTACACTAATCACCAGACCCTGTACACTAATCACCAGACCCTGTACACTAATCACCAGACCCTGCACAACCAGAACAATCCACCCGCAAACACAGGAGATTGATAAGGTCTAGACACAGGAAATGGATCAGGTCTAGGCACAGGAGACCTGAGACATCTAATCACTGGGTGGGGCAGCACTGCTCTCGAACCGGTGACCCAGGAGAGACCGAGAACCTCCTCACTCCTGCTAAAACCCACCTCCTCCTCTGAAGAGTGGAGCGACCGCGGTCTCAAACCAAGGGGCAGACCACACAGTAACACTTTCCCTCCTTTTCTAAACTCTCCTCCCCCTCCACGTGTGTCCCCTGGGAGACGTATTCAGTGCAATGGCAGCAATCCCAGTTTAAAGCACAGTAGTGTTTTCACCAGCTTAAAACAATAAGAAACTGCAGATGTTTGAAGTCTCACAGGAAGTAATTGATAAAACACTGCTTTTCTGCCAAAGGGCTGCACACGGTTATGATTAGTTTGTACATGGGAGGAACGGAAGACATCAAGGCTTCCAAAAACGCCAGAGACAGAAAATATGGGATGGCATTTATAAAAATGTATAAAAAGAGGATAACATACCCCACTATTAAAATAAGAAACAGAGTCATCTTTTATCCTGAATATTGGTGTCAAAAATGTTTTTAAATCCCCCCCAGAAAAGCTAGAGCCACCTTATAAAGAGCTGAAATTCAAAGAGGATGTGGCCACCGTGCAAACCGCACAAAAAAAAGCCCCAAAAAATCTGATGCACGAAAACACATCAGAAGGTTTCACCGGAGTGTTCTAGAACTCTCAGCGGCATTCAGGGCGAGGGGTGAAGCTCAGTAAGGCCACGTCGCATTAGCACACTGGCTGAGTTGGGCTCTGGCACTGGGGGTTGGGGGGGCTCTGGTCGGCATGGCAGATATTGTCCTGGCGCCTCCAGCAGCTAATTAACGAGCGGGCCTGGAAAGAATGAGTCACTTTACCATCCGGAAAACGGCGCGCCTCAGATCAAAGCCGCACTGCCGTGCACTGGCGGTCTGGGGGGCCCGCTCTCTGTGTGCAGCGCTCATCTCAGTCTCTGTGTTTTAACACAGGTCAGGTTAACCACTGTCCCACTGATTTTAAACATGTTAATCATTCACCTAATAGTGGTATCTTTAGTTTCTTATTTATTAGTTTCTAACCATGACTTGTTGCTCAAGAACCCTTTGTCCTAAAAAAGTGGTATGTTAATGCAGTTATTTTTTATTAGATTTTATTTTAAATAATTATTTATTCTTTGCTCATCTTTATAAATGGTGTACTTTTTAAGAGTACTATATATATATATATAAATATATAAACCAAGGGCATAACCATGTTGGGGATGTAATGAAAGGGAATGTCTATATCTCCACAATATTGGGGGGGGGACCGATATGACTATTTTTTTATATTGGGGGGACATGCCCCCCCTCAGTCATTACACCTATGATGTGAATATACATATATCAGGTCATTTTGTTTAATGCTTCATCTCATCCCATAACACTGAATCAGACACACCACATTCACTGAAGGAAATACATAAAAGGAGGGAAAAATAAAGGGAAGAGAGAAAGAAAGGTCAGATTTGTTTCATTTAAGATTCTTTCCCAGAAAGGCGCTGGAAAAAGCAAACCATTTTCAAGCAAAAGCTGCTTGTTCTTCTCTTCTCCCAAGGCCAGTGACTAATCCCTGGGAGACAAGGGCGATTCCCGCCTGACCTGGAGGAAGCCACACCTGCCGGGATGTGGAACAATCTTCAATTTGGTCGTTGACAATTTCCACTAAAAATAAGACCTGAGCATCTATCAATGTGCAGCAAACCTTGTGTCCTGCCGTCGTGCTGTAACAGTCTTGACTGAAACCGATGTACAGCTGGCAAACAGAACTGAGGAAAGCCATTGTTTGAAGGGGTAAGTCCCTGGACTGAATAACCGCATACCAGGGTGGTGGATAAACTCTCCGACCTGACCCTCTACAGCCCTGCCAGTCCACAACAGTAAGTGCAGTAATAATAATAATCATAACACAAGTAGCCGGCGGGCCGCCAAACAATAAATTTGTTTGCGTTGCCTGCCGGGGAGCTTAGTCAGCCAACAGAAGCAGCTGCGCGGCCTCCAATGCGCGCGTTTGTCAGCTAGCCAGTCTAACGGTCCCGCACCAAATTTGTGCACAACTGTCAGCGCAACTCTGCCATTTCCTTAGAGACAGCGCTATTGACTCAATCATAGCAACGGAAAGGAATCGTGTGCACAGCCAAACTCAGAGACGGCCGAGAAAAACTTTCCATCGACCTTCGTGGTTCGTGGTTCGTGGTTTCAGAGATTTAAAAAAAAGATCTCCAAAAATTTGACACTATGCTCTTTGTCTCTCTCTCTCTCTCTCTAATCTAATTTATAATCTATCCTGCCCACAAGGTGAGCGACAAAATCAGTCATGTCGCAATTTGAGTCAATATATCAGTGGCACCTTTCACTCCAAGGAGCGTGTTATTCTAAGAGGCCTTGTGCAGTTGTGAATCATTATCTCTCTCAGGGAGTGAGGTGGACAGTGGAGAAACAAACTAACTAACTCAGTGGAGAAACAAACCTCTCTGGCCACGTACAATATTTTTTTCATTCCACCACCGGCACACCTGATTCAACTAATCAACACTTGTCAAGTCGTTAGCTAGCTGAATCAGGTGTGCTGGTGGTGGAATTGAACAAATACTGTACATGGCTGGGGATACCTGAGGAGAGGTTTGAACTAATACTGAACTAGCTATGTCACTAACTAACAAACTATCTCTCAATCACTCACTCACCAACTAACTAATGAACTAACTCATTCACTCGCACCTGGTTTTTTATTCCTTCTGGAAAAGGTTCAATTGTGAAGCGCTGTGTGTTAATGCTGTGGAAACAAAGTTGGATTGATTGATTGATTTTAGTTTGAAAGTGCCCTGAAAAGCTTCTGTCTACTCCTGAGACATTGTATGGAAGAGGTGTTGGTGGGCCAGTGGGGGCACACACAGTGGGATCCAAGGCCCCAGCACAGTGTCCTCACTGGTCATTAAAGATTACCAGGGACATTTTCAAAAGAGTATGGGTGTTATCACCGGTGTCACTTTGCGAATGATTGAGTTCTCAGTCAACCAACTTGGTTAAATCTACACCCAATGAAGAACCGTACTGTACCGTAGGTAAATGGGTACTTACCCAGCTAAGCCAAACAATGCTATACCACTCAAATGAAATTAAACAGAATCTAGAGTAAACATGCAACACATTCTGAGGTCAGGCCTATGCTCACCTGTGCAGATGTTGGTAACTGATAGAATATGCTTTGGACATTTAAGTAGCCTCAGCAATACAATCACATGAAAAACACACACAATATATACAACTACACCTTATTCACAGAATAGAGGAAAAGATATATAATAATGTCCCAGGTTTGGAATGACCTAGTATCTACACACCATCTCGTTTTGTTTTTGGCTCGTTTTAGTTTCTTTATTGAGTAGACTGTGCATTTGCTGCCACTCTGGATATCCAGTGCATTCTGAGTGCGCTCCATCTCTGTAGTGACAATACCCTCTGTTCTCCACCATCCCAGGGTGGAGGACAACCCCAACCCCTATTATGAGAGACATCTGAATCATACCTGGGTCAAATACTAATTTGAAAAGCCCTTTAGACCAGGGTTTCCCAAAATCGGCCCTGGGGACCCCCTATCAATGCTGGTTTTCTTTTTTTTCTTATTTCAGATTTTTCCCCCATATCTCTCCCAATTTGGTGCCCAATTGTACCCTCCATTTTTCTAATTATCCCCCCCCATAAGCCCGCCACCTACAACTACAGGACCAGCCGCTACCCTGGGACCAGCAGTGACAAAGCCATGCACTGTGATTGCAGTACACACAGGGAAGCTTTCTGTACATGTGGCAAGCTCATGCCGGCTGCCCTCCCCCTTCCCCCCTGGGCAATTGCCACCCCCAAGCAGGACTCCCGGCCTAAGCGAGGCTGGCGCAGCTGTTGATCGAACCCTGGCCACAGTGGGCAACCACCCGGGGGGCCCTTGTATGCTTGTTTTGATTCCAACCACAATTGGAACCTCTGAATTTTAACTAGCTGTTAATTGTTCTTAATGAGACACTTTTCATTTCTATTAAAGCCATGAACAACAAATGTCCCATATTCACACCCGAGGACTTGATCTGAAATTTCAGTTGATCTGAAATCAGTCATATCAACTAAAGTTCTCATTTTGTGTAATGCGCTATATGACAAATATTTCCTTTAGAAAGAGGCTACCTTTTTGAATGAATTCAATTATAGACTGGCAGATGAAATCAGTGGGGGCCTAGTTGTTGAAAGTGTGGACATCTGGTCACTGAAACTAAACCATTTGTGGAAAATGAAGAGTTCAATGACAGAGCAAATGGCAATGAGCCAAACCTGCATTGTGTTAAAACAAGTTTAAAGAAGGAATTATAGTAGATCTGACATGTTTTCAACAACCTTAATTGATCAAGAGATTGGCTGTAACAAAAATCAGTGTGCATAGTGGATCCCCAGGACTGAGTTTGGGAACCACTGCCTTAGACACCAGTCCTGCAGATTACTGACAATCATTGTTCAGAACAAAATTCTTTTTTCATTTGATTGTACGTTTTGGTGAGTCATTCTCTTCAGAAGCATTTTTGAACTTTTACCAGCATCTAAAGAGTTAAAGCATTTCAAATACGTATTTGAGCCAGGTCTGGTCCAGGTTTGACCCAGGTCTGGTCTGAGATTACCGGTCTTTCTGGCAATCAGCAGACACAATGATGGCCTCCCTGCTAGAGTAAACCACCTGCTACTGCTGAGAGAAGGATACAGTTAACTTATATCAAACCTAGAGGTACTTACCCTGGGCTCTGCTTCAGAGAAAGTTATGAGAAATCTTTTTATTCTTTCCTCATGTGGGACTGACATGTTTCAGCCATCTTCGGCGCCATAACGTTTTATCCACATGAGTAAAAGAATAAAATGATAACTCATATCAGATCCAGCCCCCCTCTCTGCCCGCTTCTGCTGGAAGAAGATTCTGGAACCCTTTCCTCTCTCGCCCTGTGCGTACAGCAGCCCCTCGAGCCCTCTCCCAGGATGTCCCTACTTTCTAAATGCCTGCAGAGATGAGGCATTTAAAAATCTCTAATCACCAGGAAGTGATGAATCATCTGCACCCTCTATCATCTATGACAAAAACAATTTCCTCACAGGTAGAGGGAGAGCTTTTTGTGAGAATTATTATTTTCTTTAGGACAGTGTACGTCATTGCCTTCAATCCTGGCTTTAGTGGGAAATGAAGGCAACCTTGAAAAACAAAAACAGCAACCACTACCACCACAACAACAAAAACAACTAATAACATTGTGTCTGAATTTTTCGAGATACAAGCTACTGGCTTTTGTATAGAAATAACTTGGAAATGATAATGTTCATGTGTTTACAAAATTAAAGCGAGACTGTAAAATTATACAACACATTTTTACTCTTCAATATTATAGCCCAATTAAAATGAGAGCAGACTATAAAATCAGAAATATACTGCACCTATTCTCATCCATCATGTGCAGATGCAGGCAATTCAATAATAATAATAATAATAATAATAATTACCATTATTATTACGCTGAGCATATGCAGCTGCAAACACTTCTCCCTTTATGACTTTAACCTTCATTAAGTAAGTAGAGCTCAGTGGTTCTGCTGGAGGTGGTCCACATTTCCCTTAATCGCCCCAGAAGTGGTCTCTCTTCCAGAGACCCACGGTTCACTACGAGTACAAAACAAACTCATTTGTTTCTGGCATGTTCAGCTAAAGCATTTAAGCGCCCTGTGAATGATGCTCTCTGCAGAGCTCCTCGGATGTAACTTGATAACGCGGCTGTGACGCTCTCATCTTTGTCTGCCCGTAATTTGTTTAGGGACAAGCACAATGAGATCTCCCTTGGCAGCTATCAATAACTCACCTCCTTAAATGATATTAATTAACCTAAGGGCCCACCCCTGCCCCAGCCAGACTGTGGACAAGAGAAGAATATGGCCTCGCCCTTCCGTTCCATGGTTCTGTTATTTCTTTAGTTGCGTGTAACCACTGCTGGATCTGCTTGTAGAAACATACATTTGTGTTTTTACATCTCCAAATGCAGACGCCAGAGTCACAGAGCTCCAGTACCCCCTATGTTAATAGTTGTCATGACAGTGGCGTATATATTTGCTAGAGTCATGACACATATATTGGGTTTTCTTATGACTAGTGCCATATTACTAAGCTATCAAAAGGAATGCGGGAGGGCAAGGCAGTATTTCACGGGCACTAGCATAATGTACTATGCCCACCTTCCTATGCTCACCGTTTGCTGTCGAGTCACTGGACTTGCTGCTCATTGGGTTCAGACTCAAAACATGCTGTCGGATAAGAAACCTTGAAATAACTCAGCCCATCTCCCACGGCACAGTGTGCGCGGGTGAGAGGTTTGTACTTTCTCAGGCAGACACAAGAAGAGACATCGATAAGTTACGGGTCAAACCTCTCTAGCCTAGAGGGGGTTGTTTTATGTTTGGGAAGGAAACAGATCGTTTATAACAGTAGTGGAGAGATGGACAAGGGGATGTTAAATGTAGCGGTATCACTCCTACGACCTGGGTTATGTTCTCCTCCCCTAATACGCATTTGGAAAAGCCCCATGCTCGATCGCTCTTACGCACACCTTCCAGTGACGAGAGCTCTCAGGAAGTGTGCTCTCGCATGGAGCAGGTGTACGTCAAAGGCTCTCTGACGCCTGAACCTTGAACACGCTGTGAGGCTTGTTACGACCGTAAACACAAGCCCACTGTTGTGACACAGTTCCACTGAAAACCTCTGGGCGAGATGAAGCACACGATAACGCTGCTAAACTGGAACTGTGTCCATACAGAAGTGTTCACTCCGCAGAGGATGAACCTTTTATTCCCCTGACAATTAAAAATGCACACAACCAAAATGCTCCCGAAATAAGAAACAAACCGCTCTGCATTGCACATTAAATCTGCTAAATGGCATATATATAAAACACAATACAACAAGATTAAATATTATCAGGATAAGTCTGCATGTGGTTGCTTTTAATTCCTGTATGTAAAGAGTTAACAGTTTTGGCCGTTTCTGTTTCACAAACTCTTTTTGACACGTTTTAATCTTCAGGTTTCCTGGGAACACACAAAGGAAAACAAATAACTAAATACTGAACAATTTACAGTAATACATTTCAACAGGAAATTTCAGCAATATTGTATACTGTGGAATGCCTGACAAAAGAAAGGTCTTGATGGGATCATGGAAAATGTGGTCAGCCTATAGACAGGATGGGTTTTTTTCAATAAAGACTATTGAAGTAGTTACTAAGGATATACTAAGAGGTAACTACAGGCTATTTATGTTGCTGCACATGGAGATCATGAAGACCCTTTTGTCAGGACTGGAATGAGGTGGCGACAGTTTGGGGGAGCGAGAGAGGGTAGTAAAGATCCTGTGGTGAGTACCACCATGAAGTCATGCTCTTTTTTATACTGCATCAGTGGTAAAGGTAATTTTGAGCCTTTGTTTGAGGGAAACGGATCATGGAACCAATAAATGGTTATGACTCAATATGAAACCTGCCTGTCAGTGCACCACCACAAACTACAAACTACTTTTACTAATGGAATGAGAAACACTACAAACTACAGATTGCTTTCACTAACGGGCTGAGGAAACCTCTCCAGGACCATAGTTTCATAACTGAGATAGGTGGAAAGACAGTACAAAGTGTGGAGAAAATAATATATATATTTAATATATCATTGGCTTAATGGAGCTGGATCAGCATAAAGCCCAACATTTGAGCAAAGCCATTCTCAAAGGAGTGCTGGCCACAGTCTCGTGTTTGTTGGCTCAAAGTGGTTACGGGGGGACTAGCGGAGATCTGTTTACGGAGAGGCAGGAAATGGCAGCTCGTGCGGCTCGCCGAACTGCCTGCCCCGGAGGTTTGACTGACAGGGAATGAGATTCAGGCAGACAGTCTGCGAAATTAACTTGACAGTTCTGTGGTGCAAGAGAGTGAGGGAGAGGGAGAGAACGAGAGAGAGAAGAAAAAAGAACAATAGAGTGGTTGGAGATAATGTGAGAAAGGGTCGGAGACATGTCAGCATTACAGTACACGTGGCGGGAGAGAGAGACAGAGGGAGAGGGAGAAAGAGAGAGAGAGAGAGAGAGTGAAAGAAAGAGCAGAAGCAAGAGAGCGAGGGAGAGAAGGAGAGAGATAGAGACATACTCCTCCAAATGTCACAAACAATGAGCTCCTTGGGTCCCTTCCCACTGTGTTTCCGCTCATAGCTCCGTCCGCGGAGGTCACTCCGTACGAAAATAGCTTCTTGGCACACAACAGTCCCGCGAGGTTAACTTTTTAAGACTGTGATACGGAGCCGGCCGACATTGAGCAATTATTCCTCTTTAACAACGAACATTATCGCTCTACTGCGGCAAATCATGAGCAGGAAATGCAACCAGAGGGAGGACGGGCCGCACACCAGACCTTACTGCCACTGCGGAGGCTGCCTCAGCACCGGCGCCCTGACGTCACGTCTTATCAAGCATCGATTACTCCCGCTGACACCTCACAGAGACCAAGAACACTGACGCCACCAGAAATACACTCTTTTTGTGGAAATGGAGGCCTTTGTTTTCTTATACATATCATCGTGCACTACAAAAAATATCAGAAAGCAGGAATAAAAAAAAGAAGCATTTTCATATGTCTGTAAATATTTGTTATAATAATAATAATAATAATTTGGCTACACAATCCCTGGCATTCACTCCCCACTGTAATTCACTGGTTAACTAAAGGTCAATACATAAATGAATGAAATAAATAGATATTTTCTCTTTTGCTAAAACATTTGTATCAATGAATGGGTCTGCTCTTGCATGACCCCTGCATCAAAGCAAAGGTTCTTGGAAAACGAATAAGATGGCCTACGTAAGCAGAATGTCGTGGCTCCTTGTGTCTTCAAACCTGCAATAGCACACAAAACATCATTGCAAAATAATAATTAAAAAATGTACCAACTAAAACGCTGAATTAGCACACTGGCTGGAGTTCTTAAAGCGTGGTTTCATTTTAACTAGTGATGGAAGTTTCCACAGTCATATGTGAGAGCTGTCACTAAGCAGTGAGTGCAGCTTGTGTGAACTCCAGGGCAACAGAGATGTGCCATATTTCAGTGATTCCATGTAACCCCGGATAGAAAACCACTCAATAAAACCACATGTCAATTTCTGTTAGAATTTTTTTTCCTCCCTAATTTGGAATTTCCATTTCTGCCTTTCAAGTTACCACTGTGCCACCTGCACCCCCACACCAGGGGCACTGCAGCGAAAGCGTGTGCACTTCTCCAATACACTCACCTGTGAGTCAGAGGGCCCTATTTTGGTGAATTAGGATGGTGTCGGTAACGCAGGTGCAAAGCGAAGACGGTGGCGCTTTAGGGCGTGTCTAACGCAATTTCAGTAATTTTGTGACTTAGGATGATAGCGCACCTCCAGTGCAGTTGTAAAAGAGGTTGGATTAACTTTTAAAAAATACATGTGGGTGTGGTGGGGGTTTGATTTCATAATGGCCAATCAGAAGACCTATTTTCGATCCCTTTAAATACCAGTGCACTAACGCTATAGCAAATTGGCAATTTCCTCACATGGATTACAATTTTGCGCGCTGCGCCAGGAGCGCTTCTCAAAAGAGGAGAGCGAAGAGGTGCGGAAAAGCTGGTACGCGAATCAAAGGGAGAAAACAAGGCGCACGTTAATTTGTTATTTTCATGATTTGAGTTTATATTTTGAGACCTACATTGTTAATAGAAAGTGTTTTATTTTACCATCTCTTTTTCCTTATTTGTAGGCTTTCCAACTTAAAAAAACAACATTTATTTTCTTCTAACTTAATGTAATTGTTCAATGGAAAGCAATAATAAAAAAAACTCACAACTGCAACTAGGCCTGTTTCATTTATGTTCGTCATGCAGTGGGCCTACTGTACATGCGTCACCCTGGAGTGTGCATCACAAACCACCTGGATATTAATGGAGTGGACCCCCTTCCGATTCACATAAATGATATCGTGATCAGATGGTGCGTGCAACTGCACGTGTGCAGGGAATCCACATTGCGTATAAAAATCCTGTTTAGTTCTCTGCTGGCTGTCGGGTGTAGGAAAAGTAATAAACAAATTTGCATGTTGGACAAGACTGGAAGAAACTGCATGTACAGCCGAACTGATAGCCGTCTGGCCAACACCGGCTACCAAACCCAGGGTATCGCTCACGGTATCGCCTTCAGTGTCCAATTATGTACTCCATTTTCTGTAGTGGAAATGGAAAGAATGAAACCCTTTCACATAAGAAAAACTATGTGCATACAAACATATATTTATTTAACAGGTGTATCTTACTGAACGGTAGTGATGGATGGTCTGCTGGCTTCAGTCTTTCATGTCCGTGCATTGAATAACCACAAGCTGTGGTGAAATAGTTTTTAGCTTAATTGATTACGCTTGAAAGTTACCCATGGATTGGACGATTTGCCTCAACGTGGGGGGAAATTCACAATATTCACAAAACATTCTCATGTGATTTCAGATAACCTTATGTTCATATGTGCGCATCAATAAAGTCACCAAATTGCAGAGAGCGCCAGCGTTTGCGCTAAGAGGTTGTCTAGTTGGACGTTAACGCAAACTCATTATTTGACACCAAACTTGCATAACTGCCCGATTGTCACATCCCCTATTGTGCTGCCCAACCCATAGTTGGCAAACGCCTTCATTGCGCACCACGAAATTGCCAAACTTGGCGGAGACGGGAAATATTCCGTTTGCGACAGACGAAACTGGCAATTTGCCTGCACTAGGGCATAATGCCGCTTAGCGCTCGCACAAAAATAGGGCCCAGAGACTATTTCACACCCTACAGGCCACACACAGTACTACAGGAGAGAGTCAGTCACTATTTTAGTTTCTCCTGAACATTCAATCACTAATAATAGATGAGAACAACAGACTCCAGCTGTTTCCAGGCAACAGCTGCTGGAGGTACTGATAACAGAGCTCCGTTAGCAGAAACCAGCACTGATTTAGTTCAGCCAGTACAATTTACACTGCAGGGTGAGAGGCCACTATCGAAGATAAAACCCGTCAAAAGCATAAATAAATAAACAATGTGCATACAGTGATAAATAAATAAATACAATATTTTATTCATTTATCCTTTTATTTAGTTATACATTTTTCATGACATTTTCCATAAAAATAAAAAAAACCTCCATAAACTCTTCACCCAAAAATAAAATCTGGAATGATCCAGAAAAACAACTACCTGCCAGAGTATTTGTTTTAAATGCACACATCTTTAGCAGGGTGTTTAAGGATAGATGAACAGAGCTTTTCTATTATTTTAATGTAGGGAAAGGCCATCTCTGTCTGTTCTCCCTCTGCAGGGGGCTGTGCCTTCCACATAGAGATTTGATTGACATCACTCATTAGCATGTTAGCAAATGAGACCATGACATGTTGGCTGATTTAATGAAAACAACAGCAAATACATATGTAAATATAAAGAGAAATGTATTAATTGTATTTATTAATTTATGTTTATTTAACTTTTTCTTAAATCATTTATGATATTTATTGATTTATTCTTCTTTTAACTTTAAAACTCATTTATTTAACATTTTGGCTGGTTTTATTCTCCAATAGTTTCAAACCACTTCGAGAAGGAAGCTAAAATTTGTCAGATTAGTTTCCTTCAATCTGACTGGTTCCACAAAGCTAGTTATGTTATGTGTCAGTGGTTAAGTTGGCTTGAATGGCAGCCTTCAATTGGAGCCCCTCTTACATAAGATAATGATTCAAGGAGAAATATTAACTGTGCAGTAACTGAAGTTCGGTTGTCTTATCTCACATCAGAGTCACAACCCCATCAGGCTCATAGTACCATACGGTTAAGAGCCTGATAAGTGAGACTAGCCCTCCAAAAAACCCAACGCTGATCAGACAATGATATGCACATGTGGGAGAACCACTTACAAAATACACAACATTCAAAAATATTGTTAAATATTAAATCAGCCCTTTGCCTGAATTTGAAAAGAGTCATGGGCAACATTTCTTGTTCTCTAAAAGGACCTCCACAGACATTAGGGTGTTCTCTAAAAGGACCTTCCTGAGTTCTGCGCCAGCACATATAATGGGGAGTGGGGAATATTTTAGGAGTAGATATACATTACATAATTTACAGATTTTACCCCCTCCCCCATGAACTCGCCGCCCGTCACTAGCTAATTCCCAGAGGCTGGCGATGATCCGCCTCCTCTGAGATGGAACTCGCCCACCTACTTTCTAGAGACACCCTTCATGCTTCTCGGTGAGCTTGTGCCAGCTCACCCTCCCCCCCCCCCTCCCCCTGGGGCAGACAGCCAATCACCAGCCAGGGCCGGTCTGGCGCAGTTGGGTTTCGAACTGCGGCTGCAGTAGGCAACTTCCTTTCCCAAGCGAATTCTTAGACCCGTAACAATCCCTTCAACCTGGGTTTTATTCAAAAACGGATTTCTGTTTTAGACAGCCTGAGTGCCTTGATGTTCAGTCATTTCTGAGATTGTCATTCATTAATAAGGAGATGCTGTGGATGCAGAGAGTCACAAAAAATACTTTGTAATCACAATGAAAATATTAAAAAATGTAATGTCTCATGTAGAAAAAAAGAAAGAAAAAAGTGGAAGAACAAATCAATGAAGATGAATACCTTCTTTAATAGTACGCCTCATTTTTAGCCATACTTAAAACCGCTCATGGCGCGACAGTATATAGCGAACACCGCAATGTCAAGGTTGCATGCTGGCCTTTTTTAAAACTCTTCTTTCCGTTACATCACAGCTCAAGCCTTAAATGAATCATTTCTCGCCCGGGCTGTGGTAAGAGCTGAAGCTTAACCATGCGTTGCTTTCTCTGGCAAAGTGGCAAAACTATAACGGGCCGACTCGACATCTCCGCACTGAGGCAGCAGGGGCGAGCAGTACTGCACCGGCCGCAGAGAGAACGAGCTTCAATCCCAAACCTGATGAGTGTCTCACTGCTGCGGACAGGGGGGTCAGGGCCAAGTAAGACTGTTTTGGGTCTGCGCGATGAGAGGAAAACTCCCAGTAGGGGTGCATTGGTGCTCTCCTCTCCTCATCCTCATCCTCTCATCCTCTGTTAACAGAGAAAGCGATGGCCCAAATCATCGCAACACGGAATACGCAACCGACTGAGGTCACAACCAGGCATGTGAACAAACAGCCTGTATCAAGGGCAGAAACACTGACTGAGAGTCCACAGGTCCAACAGTCCCTCCGAAGATATGACTATGAGAAACGAAAGTAAAGTACACACACATTAAGTTTGTATGTCAAGGTAATGTTCAGCAAAAACGAATGTAGCCTTTTAAGTTTAAGAGTTTAAGACCATTTACAGATGTCGGAGGACATCGAGTCAAACAATCTTAAGTTTATTAAAATACAATTTAAGCCGTAGAGAGTGGAGGTGTAAAAATATGATTGATCATCTTAAAGCTGTAATACTGCACTGGGAGGTGATACTGTTCTTAAAGCTGTAACACTGCACTGGGAGGTGATACTGTTCTTAAAGCTGTACAACTGCACTGGGAGGTGATACTGTTCTTAAAGCTGTAACACTGCACTGGGAGGCGATACTGCTCTTAAAGCTGTTACACTGCACTGGGAGGTGATACTGTTCTTAAAGCTGTTACACTGCACTGGGAGGTGATACTGTTCTTAAAGCTGTAACACTGCACTGGGAGGTGATACTGTTCTTAAAGCTGTACAACTGCACTGGGAGGTGATACTGTTCTTAAAGCTGTAACACTGCACTGGGAGGTGATACTGTTCTTAAAGCTGTAACACTGCACTGGGAGGTGATACTGTTCTTAAAGCTGTTACACTGCACTGGGAGGTGATACTGTTCTTAAAGCTGTAACACTGCACTGGGAGGTGATACTGTTCTTAAAGCTGTTACACTGCACTGGGAGGTGATACTGTCCTTAAAGCTGTTACACTGCACTGGGAGGTGATACTGTTCTTAAAGCTGTTACACTGCACTGGGAGGTGATACTGTCCTTAAAGCTGTAATACTGCACTGGGAGGTGATACTGTTCTTAAAGCTGTAATACTGCGGGAGCATGGCCGGTGTTGTGTTTCCGTGGTTGGCTCACAGAGTTTCTGTGAGTTCCCGCCAGCGAGTTATAGTCTGACCTGGGCATAAGGGACAGTGCATCTGCGTTAAGATCACTCACACATCCCTTTTGGTGTTTGGGGCTCACGACAACATGTTTCTGTTTGTGCCTCTTGTAAATGTACTGAAAGAGTGCAAGACTGTTTGCCGCAGACGGCCTTCAGGATTTAGACAACTCTGTAGCATGGACCAACATTCCTCCATGTAAATAAGCACCTGTATCCTGTCCACTCCCATTACTGCGTTAAACAGGAAGCTAGAAGCTACAGGTTCCATTTTTTTCCCTGCCAAATAAGATCATCCTGGTGATCTATCAAGGAATCTACAATGGGATCTGCCTAGGGATCATCGACAATGGCATCTATCTGCCTACAATTTCATGAAGCACAGTGTGTCAACCTCGGGACTTACCACACACTTAGCGCACACGCTCCCCTCTAACCAGAGAAACGGCGGGGCTAGCAGGCTCTGACACGGGTGGTGATTCAAGCACAGGAGACAAACCAATAATCTAATTACCACCGCTGGCTATCGGCTATTTAGCAGCCTTTATAAGCCAATTTGGCTGTTGCTCTACATCCTAATCTCTGGAGGATAAATGCAAGCTACCGTGTGGAGGGGGGTGATATTTCTGCTGTTCTGGTCTCCGTTAGCGCCACCTGACAGGGCTGTCATGTCGAACAGCGTCCCCTGGCCCAGGTGCTCAGGAGGGTTGTGACCTGACAGGGGAGGGCCGTGTCAGCTCCGGCTCATGAGCTTCAGTGAGTCTCACAAATACAGAGATGATGGAAAGATGGAAATGACGCACAGCCCTGAAAATGAATGATTCTAATAATAATAATGCCCTGCCGTTATGTATTTCCTGTGATCTTCACAGAGAAACAGGGAGGGGACTCACCACAACCACCACCGATGTGTAGCACCCTCCTTCACGATGCATGGCAGCCATTCTGCACCAGAACGCTTACTGCACATCAGCTGCGGTGGAGAGGGAGGGATTCATTTACCCAGTTAAATGATGGGGATGTGAGGTGCACAGGTGCCCAGATTTGAGATGTAGCCGGGACACTGAGGTACCCCCTCCTCGTGCTGGAGAACAATTTGGTGAGGTCACATGACAGTCAGAACACGACAGCTTTAACCCAGTCCCACCCTCAAGCCAGCATACCTGCACGGGACAGGAGACAGAAACGGGTGGGAATGCTGAATTTGGGCTTGTTTTTCACTCTACCAGGTCAGGGGGACTCCTTAACTAGCCATGTTCAGCCCGCTGTGCAACGATTTACGTTTGGAGGACCCCTGAACACCGTGCACACACTTGTTAGAATCCTGCTGAAAATAAACTACCAGTAAATATTTTATGGAGTACGACTTTGTTCAAATGTCCACCTAGCTGTTCCTCAGTCTGTCTGCCTCTATTATTAAATGGGTTCAACAGCTCAGCTGTCACTCCCCATGGCTGCGCGAGCACCAGACGTGAGCGAGATAAAAGCCCACGGCCCCGTGGGCCGGCCTCTGATCGAGACACAAGCGACGGTGCTAACCGGGGCAGTGGCGTGGCACAGCGGGCAAGGATCTGAGGCCCGTCGTCAAAGGGGACATGGGTTGAAACCCTGAAATCCGCCGCGACCAATGAGACGGCTCAGTGATTAGCCAGCTGTAAAAATGGGCATGTAAAAGATTAAAAAGTTGTGCAAGTCACCGTGGTTATGGATATATACAGTATGCCGAGCCGATAGTACTACTGCCCGAGGCTGTAATCTTGGCAATGAATACCTCGTGAGTCAAAAAAAGAAGAAGAAAAAACCCCAGTGAATATTTATTCTTGTATACTTATCTCTCTGTCCATCTCCCCGTACATAAAGAGGAAGCAGGCCCTCGAGAGAAGAGGCTTTTGAAGGAGTGAGAATGCTTTTAACGGATCGTTAAACCCCCCGCAGCCCATCTGCCTTTAGGCCACACGGATTACACCAAAAAAAAGATACGGAAGACAAACAAACGGAAGGGGGGAGGGGGAGGTGGACGGGGAGGGGAGGGAGGGGAGGGGACAGGGGGTGTTGTAAGCAGTATATGTGATTTATAGGGGCCAGGTTTTCAGCTCTGGCGTCGCAGGGTTTGGCCCATGGCTGACTAAGCGTCTCAGCTCTTCTGACAGGCCCTGGGTGAAGGAGGATAGGGGCCCCGCTGCAGGTAGACAGGACGAACAGAAAGAGGGGGCGTCTACATTTCAGAAGATTCACCCCCCCCCCCCTTTACACTCATGCACATACTAACGTACTAACTCAAATGCACTGACTTTTCTCTCCCTGTTTCGTAGGTGTGCTGCACACCTGTCTACGATGGCCTCTGTTGCATTGTTGCTGTACTGATGCTCTAGCTGTGATTATTCTTGCCATTTTAAATGCATTTACTGTAACTCTGGATAAGTTACAATAAATGTCTAAAGTGTAAGAATATATCAGAATATAAAAATAAAGTCGTAACGCGTACGTCTCACAAACTATGTGAGCAGTGTTAGCGCAGAGCCCTTCCCAGTGATACCAGCGCTGGGGGCTGATACAAGATCCAATCTCTGCATACAGTGGGAGGCACTGATTAGCTCTGCTCTGCCACGCCCCCACCCTGCATGACCAATCAGCGATTCCAGGGGCGGGGCGCTCACAGTGGAAGGTGCCATGCTGCCTCGCTGGCTCAGGTCTCTGCTGGAGGGTGTGGTGGTGGAGGAGCCGGGTGCATGACCCAGAGGCAGCGCGGTGCTTTATCCCACTGGCTTCAGAACAAACACAGGTGTGTTGGAGTGGAATTGTGTATGTGAGTGGGGCAGGTGACGTGGCCAAATCAAGGAGCAAACAGCTCTCTTCCTGAATACACTGCGCTCTCCTCTCTTCCTGAGCTCATACGGGTGGGAGCAGTGCAGGACTGGACCAAAGCCCACCCACAATAAATTACATTCAGCCTTAATTGAGTTACATCTGAAGAAACTGAAGAAATTGCTTGGATTCACCAAAAAAGCTAACGAGCCTCATTCAAGCGATGGAGGCTCTGGCAGGCGCTGCCCGCAGTGATAAAATAGCCACTATTAGATGCTCAAGAATTCTGGATATGAATATGAAGATATTATATCGGGAGTGATTCGGTGCATAATTCAGCATCAAGATGAGTTTTCTAGTGCACAGAATATTATGTATTATGGATGCATTTCGAAATTGAAGAACAACCGAACCCTCTAGCGGATTGAGCATGAGGGATCTGAGAGTATATCTGTAGAGTGTTTCCGTTATAGGCCCTTTCCCCTAATCCCGCTGAACACACATCAAATAATGGAGCCTTTAAGACAAAGCTGAGAGGATAAATCTTTACAAGACCCCCCACCACCGCCAGCAGACGGACGGAGATAGAAACGCACTGTATGAATGACAGCGGTAGATTCAGCACCACATCTGATCGTCTGTAATAATAGTGGCCCCACCCTGACACCCCTCCTCCATGTAACCGAGTGATCAGCGTTGGCCCCGGAGGGCAGGTGAAACATGCATGGGGGAAGTCCCATCATCGCTGGGCTCACACATCGACACGGAAGACCAAAAGTGGACTCCAAAGGCACGTCCGTTTCTGCTGCTGTTTTAGAGGTTCCAGGCAGGAGAGATGTAGAGTCCATCTGCATGTACAGTAGACCTCATAGTAAGAGCAGCAGTGCAGACCCCATAGTAAGAGCAGCAGTGCAGTCTAGACCTCATAGTAAGAGCAGTAGTGCAGTGTAGACCTCATAGTAAGAGCAGCAGTGCAGTCTAGACCTCATAGTAAGAGCAGTAGTGCAGTGTAGACCTCATAGTAAGAGCAGCAGTGCAGTCTAGACCTCATAGTAAGAGCAGCAGTGCAGTCTAGACCTCATAGTAAGAGCAGCAGTGCAGTGTAGACCTCATAGTAAGAGCAGCAGTGCAGTCTAGACCTCATAGTAAGAGCAGCAGTGCAGTGCAGACCTCATAGTAAGAGCAGCAGTGCAGTGTAGACCTCATAGTAAGAGCAGCAGTGCAGACCTCATAGTAAGAGCAGCAGTGCAGTGTAGACCTCATAGTAAGAGCAGCAGTGCAGTCTAGACCCCATAGTAAGAGCAGGAGTACAGTCTAGACCCCAAAGTAAGAACAGCTGCTCAGACAGGCATTTCCCTGGCAACATGGTTTCCAATTGTGCAGCGTTTTCCCCCTCATACAGCAGAAATCTCCTTTTTAATCGGCACTGACAGGGCCTGACCCAGATTGCCTTTAAAGGAAGTGTGGTGAGGGGTTTATGACGGGGTGCGGTTAGAGGCTGAGAGCAGAGAGAGGAGGTTAACCCCCCTTCCCTCTCAAATGGCAGTGAGATAAAGCGAGCCGGGGCTCACATTTTCCACATCCAGCAAAGGGAAGTGGACCACCATCCCCCCGATGCAGGTGAAACGATCAGACAGACAGACAGATGGACAGACAGAACACCTCTCCCACGGCCGTGGCACTCACAGTGCTGAGTTCCCTTTGTACGACAGGTTTTGTGGCAGGAACGTCGGCAATGTCAATGATTAGACTGCAGCTTACTCTTCCATAGCTCTAGCAATGATCTCTAGCCATGATCTCTAGCCATATTAATGCAGTTTTGTAAGTCCCTTTGGATAAAAGCATCTGCCAAACAACTCAATTGTAAATGATAAATTGTGTCGGTTCTCTAACACTGAAGCCTTTTCCCACCACCGAACCAACCGTCAAACCCAGCCAGCCCTTCCTGTCCCGTCCCGTGCCTAGTGACTGAGCCACAGAAGCGGAGCCTGCCCTGTGACCACCTGTGACGGGACCACACTGTCCAGCACCTAGCGCTGTGAGAGAACAGCCGGACCAGTGGCAACATGGGGGGCATGCTGAGTAAGGCCAACATGGGGGGGACAGCTGCTGCTCTGTCCTCTAAATTGCAAACGCAGCATCTGGACTGCACATTTACGCACAACGCTGCACATCAGCCTGGACGTCATCATCTCCGCTTCCAGCTTCTACACCAACTGCATCTGCAGAGGGCTTGGACACGTGCTGCACAGGTGTGCTGTGACACATGGCGATCAATCACACCTGTGCCAAAATAGACTCTCTCCCCCCTCCTCCCCCGGTTTAAAGGATCACAAAAGGAGGCGGAGTGACAATCCAATCAAGCACGGCGATAATGAGATTAAGACCTAAAGATAGACCCTGAGCAGATCTCTCCCTCTCTCTCTCCCTCTCTCTCTCCCTCTCTCAGATGAGGAACCATCTTGCACTGATTAAATGCTCTAAACAAAAGGATTTCTGGGTGGAGCCTAATCAACTGAGCAGTAATCCACCATACTCTGACACAGCTCCAGGGCTAAGTTAAACACACACACACACACACACACACAGCTCCAGTGCTAAGTTAAACACACACACACACACACACAGCTCCAGTACTAAGTTAAACACACACACACACACACAGCCCCAGTGCTAAGTTAAACACACACACACACACACACAGCTCCAGTGCTAAGTTAAACACACACACACACACACACACAGCCCTAGTGCTAAGTTAAACACACACACACACACACACAGCTCCAGTGCTAAGTTAAACACACACGCACACACACACACACAGCCCTAGTGCTAAGTTAAACACACACACACACACACACCTCCAGTGCTAAGTTAAACACACACACACACACAGCTCCAGTGCTAAGTTAAACACACACACACACACACACAGCCCTAGTGCGAAGTTAAACACACACACACACACACACCTCCAGTGCTAAGTTAAACACACACCCACACACACACATGGCTCCAGTGCTAAGTTAAACACACACACACACACACACAGCCCTAGTGCTAAGTTAAACACACACACACACACCTCCAGTGCTAAGTTAAACACACACACACACACACACACACACGGCTCCAGTGCTAAGTTAAACACACACACACACACACACCACACACACACACACACACACCCCCAGTACTTCCATCCCACAGGGAAGCAGAGCTCCTGCTGAGCCTGACACGCCCGGCAGCAGAAGCATGACAGATTTTGGCAGAGTACAGGATCCACACCCCACCCTCTCCCCAGGGGAACAGAGGGGTTATTCACTCCCCTCCCCTGACTGTACACAAACCACACCCGTCTGTCTGCAGTGTGATGGGACAGAATGGGGTGGGACGGGAACGGCTAAACTTGGAAACAGAGGGAGGGAGTGCCCAAACAGTGGTGCCCCAAGGCAGGAGAAGAATGTGGCTGAATAAGCTCTGTCCCTCTCAGACCCGATCTGCACGAGAAACCGGCTTAGCATCCAGGGCTCTGAGGATGATGATGATGATGAGGAAGATTAAGCTAATTCAATTAAATGTTCACTCATTATGATTCACAACAGATAGAGAAAATGAACTTTGATTTAAGGTTTAACATTGAAATTTCTTATCGTTCAAATATCGTCTTACTGTCCTAAGTGGTCTATAAGACCAGCTGCATGCTGGTGACAGTACAGCCAAGACCGTGTGGGGGGAGTGTGTGTGTGTGCACTCATGCGTGTGTGTGTGTGTGTGTGTGTGGGGGGGGGTGGAGGGGGTGCGGTGAAGTTTCTCCTCTAAATCTAAAGTTTCCTCTGAGCTACTGCAGATGATGAATGTATCCTCACAGGAGTAATGTATTCACGGCCCTTCACACGGTCAGACACATGGCCAGGAGACACGATGCTGACGGCCCGCGGAGGGTCTGGGATGCCGCTCGGAGTCCGCCCTGGCCTTTGGGAAATGGGAAAGCTTTGAAACACGATCCGCGATGTGATTGGACACAGTCTGCTGGACCCCCGCCCGGGGAATCCGGTTCTGGTAAGAGAAAAACATGTCTGACACGGAGGACAGGGCAGGAGGGGAAAGTGACTCACTGCCATGGAATAGCTGAGCAAATACACGTGTATCCACGCAGACACACACCCACACAATCACACTCCCATAAACACACAGATAACACACTCATACTCTCACACACACACACATATAACCCCAATCACACACACTCTTACAATCACACAGCACACCCAAATACACACGTGCAGCAAACACACACAGCACACACACAGTGCACTCACTCACACACACACACACACACACAGCTTTGAAAATTCATATTAAGCTAAATTAAATATGAATTATGAATAAAATGAATAATAAATATATTAATAATATAATAAAACGTTTTGAAGTGTGAGGTTCTGACTGGTTTTGAAGGAAAATTATGTTCTCTAGGAAACAAAATGCCCCTTCTATAAAATATTTTTTTCAAATGTAGACAAACACCTAGACCCATATCTTGGTCAAATATGTATTTGAAATATTTTAATTCTTTAGATGCTTACGTTGGGTGATGGTGGAGTGGCCGGATCCCAGCGATGCATTGTGGGTAAATGCCACTTTATTTTAAACAAAGCCCATAAGTGCAGCTCTCTCTCTCTCTACGTGCATGAGGCTTACGGCTCGCCACCATGGAAACCAATTTCCCTTCTAATCCTTAAAGATGACATGACTTGCGCGGCCTGTTTTTAAGCAGCTTATATAACATGACCCGATGAAGCCATGGCTAGTTTATTTTGTAACTCACCTGCCATTACACTTAAGTTAACAAAACAACTGACAATAAACAAAGTTAAGGAAAATTAAAGAATCTCTTACTATTAGTAATGCATCTTACTATGAAAAATATATACATATTGCCATCACCTTCACCAAAATGCGAGAACTTAAATCAACTCTTAGAAACAAAAGTGATACAATAAAAGTATGAAAGGACTGGGAAGGAAAAGACTAACCTTTTCCTTCCCAGTGTTACAGGTATGGTACGCAGCTACCAACAATGATGTCTATCGCCTTATTACTGCACTGATCTCTTGCACGTACTATGATTGTTCCTACCATGTATTTATGCACATCTTGTAAGTCGCTCTGGATAAGAGCGTCTGCTAAATGCTTAAAATGTAAAATGTAAATGTCTCGAGCCAGGGTGTGAAGTCATTAAGGTGAAAGACAATACTGTATCATTGGTTTGGGAAGCAATGAGGTGTCATGATTGAAGGGTGGATGGACCTGAAACCTGAGAGTTGCAGGTTCAAATCTGTCTTAACGTCTGGTAGAAGCCAGTGAATAATGCCCCATGGTTGTGCCTCTCCCAGAGGGGTAAATACCATTCCCCACAGCAGGACAGCAGTCTGTGAGATTCACCACTGAACAGGCCAACCGCCCACATCCGGCTCACACCTGAAAGGATGGCTTGAGCTAGCTGTGACCTGATTGGACAGGCGGGACAGGAACACAGACAGAGGCAGCGTTGCTAAGAGATCTGAGGATGCTGACTACATGGACCACAGCCACACATCACTGTAAAAGTCCCATTACATGCCATAACCGAGAGATCGGCTTTTATGGGACTTATGTCTCATAATATAATTATAGCATTTGTCAAGAGGAGCCGTATGTTATATGAATTATGACAGACACCACGTGCATTCCTAGGATCAGCCCTGATCCGAATTGATTTCACTACACATGTTTAGATCAATTCGTGCCGTGATATTCCCATCACTGACGGAGGAAGCCATGGTGGTTTTTTATCATGCCACCTGTGGCACAGCATGCTTGAGTTGCTGGCCACGCCCACAGGGGAAGATTACATGCCCACAGCTTCCTCTCTGCAGCTTGATATTCGCCATTGCTAATGTGAGTGAAACCTTGTTAGTCTCAGGACACCCTGAGATCCTCTGCATTATGGGTTCCTGGATCTGAAAAACAATGCTGAAATAAACATATTGTTTATTATACACATAACTGCCATACTGAAGGGGAAATACAAATACAATTTATGCAGCCCACTGTATAAATGCTATATTAAAAAGAACAGCAGTATTAAAGAAGTGTCTGAAGATCACGCTTGCCCAAGGGTACAACGTCCAAACCAGGCCTCGAACCCACAACCTCCGGTCACGAGTCCGGCTCTCTAACCGCTACACCGCAGCACTACGTGGTGGGGTGCTGCAGCGGCTGCAGGGGGGGAAAGCGCACCACGCCCTGGGAAACGGAGCACTGTGGAGATGCTAACCCTCCGGCCCTGTTTGTTTGCCCTGTCCCAAATCAACTCTGGAACAGGGGTAATCCTGTAAAGCGTTTATCCGCAGTATTACTTCAGGCATTAAGGGGTGACCAAAGCTATTTAACCCCCTCAAAATGACCTGCGTTAATCTCTGGGGGACCTGGTGGCCGAAACGATGGAGTGAGTTATGTGACCAGTCACGTGACCAACCATGACAAAACACAGAGTGCCTTTCAATCTCCCCTCTATAGTGCTTTGCCCTTCATTTTGAGTTTAAAAATGTTTTGGATTTATGCACTCTTTCATTCATTTCAGTACTGCTATTCGCTACTGACCCTGAAAAATAGAAAAAATTGCACTGCTGAGCAAACTCCACTACTCGGGGTTATAGACCATGCACTGTGTCTAAATGTTGAAAGGAAATTCAGCAACATGTATACCTTTCAATGTTACTGGATGAAGAATTCATTCACGCATTCACACAGGATGAGGCTGTTTTTACAACTCAGCACATTGGCCAAAGCGGGCCTTGCTCTTCAGGTTCTCCTACCTCTCCCCTTGCTGAGAGTGTACGCACCTTAACAGGTGGTTAGTGTGCTAGTGTCCATGTCTGCCATCCTGTGATCATGCTTAGATGGCTGGTATCTGCAGTGGAATACTGGAAAGCCTCATCTTCATCATCATCCACACCATACCATCAACATCACAATTGTCATCTTCATTAAAGTTAACATTACCACCATCATCATCGTCATCTTCATCACTAGCAGCAGCAGGATCATGCTGGCCTGTCATATCAGACACTCTCAGCGTTAATGTACAGAAATGTGAGAGGACGAACATGTGCCGTCTAGGTCCTACGGCAGATGCCATGTGTCATTTTCACAGCGTTGTCGTTATGGAGATTGATGGTGAATGGGAGTGAAATCTTATGCACTGACAGTCGCTGACGTGACACAAAGTGACACATCAAGGCTCAGCTGCCAGGGACTTAACTCACCAGAGGGTGTGAAGCAGAGATTGATGGTGAATTTAAAGATATCATGGCGGCCAATCATTTCACAATCGAGGCTTGGGGGAATTCCACCACTCAACCTGCCTCTCTGCTTCGCCCTATCATTCAAGTTTATCAAGGTGTTTTTTCCACTTGATCTGGTGAGGTGTAGCCTGGCTCATCTCTCGGCCAGGATGGGCCTGAGGTTGGCATGGCACCCAAGACTGCAATGTTGTTCCACATCATCAAAATGGGTGTGTTACTTTCTTCGCCACAATGGCATATAACAATAATCAAACAATCTGTAAAACCACTCCCAAGCCACCCATGCAAACATACATTACCTGTAGAGCTAAACCCAAACAGCATATACTATACTATACCATACTGTACTATACTCTACTGTACTGTACTATCTTATATTATACAGTTACATATGAAATAATAGAGCACAATTTGGCCATTCTTCACTGGTTTCCGTAGAACTCCCTTTTCACTCCCATTTCACTCCACCGCGTCACACTGTCGAGAATCTGCAGCATAGTAAAGAATAGACTACATAAATAAACAAACAAATCTTAAGAGACGTTGAAACAATCTCTTCCGTATATGTAGCCGACCGCAGGTGAGGTAGGCCCACAGCACACAGGTGAGGTAGGCCCACAGCACACAGGTGAGGTAGGCCCACAGCCCACAGGTGAGGTAGGCCCACAACCCACAGGTGAGGTAGGCCCACAGCCCACAAGTGAGGTAGGCCCACAACACACAGGTGAGGTAGGCCCACAACACACAGGTGAGGTAGGCCCACGATGCAGCCTTGGGGATTAAAAAAAGATCAGATGAACGTCGGCCGCCAGTCAACGCTATGTTGTTTTTCCCGATTTCCCTCGGAGCTCTTTGAAGTTTATCTGAAGCGCACAGCAGCACCCAAATCTCTGCTCTGCAGTGCGACCTCAGCCTGCCAAACTTTAATCAATGGCGCTCAATTTCCCGTGGTACACTTTAACGCGCACTGCAGTCGCTTCTGCTACCCAAGCGCTTTCGCAGCTGATATTAACCAGAGGAACCTGGCTCTGAACGGGGGAGGGACCAACTGGAGGGAAAATAAAAGGGAAGAGAAGAAGGAGAAGATGAGAGGGCGATTAAGGCAGGGGGCCGGCGTTTGATCCCTAGAGAGGGAGAGGAGGCATGACCTTCCTCACAGCGCAGCCTCAGTGAACCCACGGGCTCGTTTCAGAGGTTGTGGAAGCTTGCCCATACGGTCAATTAGATGTGGCTTTCCACAAGTACCGTGAGCCATTGTCCATGTCACAACAAAGGGGAAACAGCACGTATTAGGCACGGAACTGGTCATGCCTGGCAGTCTGAGGGACGTAAGGAATCAGAGATTGCTGACGTGTTTTCAGCTTGGCGCTTGTCTCCCTCTCTTATGTTTACAGTTAGGCATTTAGCCCTTATCCAGCTACATGTTTTACATACAATCCATTTATATGGCTGGATATTATTCCGGGTAAGTACCTCGCTCAAGGGTACAATGGCAGTGAACCTGCAACCTCTGGTTCCCTGACCATTATACTACACTGCTGTCTGTTCAGTGCTGTGGCCGAGGCGTCTGAGGGTTGGTGCTTTGTCCCACCTGCCCCTCCGCTCACCCGAGGTTGTGGTTCAGGCAGACAGTGTCCAGAGAGTTCCGGTGGAGACTGGAGGGAGGGAGCACCTTGGAAAAAGATGAATCCGCATCTGAATCGTCCAAGATAATGGCTCTGTCATTATCACCAGAGAAAAAGCCTGCACACTGTCCATCCAAAACCGCATGGCTCCTCTTTATCACCCACAGAGCAGGAAGGACATGTGAGAGGGATTTTATCAACACTCAAAGAACAGTATCATTCCTGCCATATAACTACTACTTATAACACTGCACTGCTACTAATAATAATAACAACAATAATAATAGTAATGATTATTTAATATTATTATTATTATTATTATCATTATTACATATAAAATACAGTACCATGGATCTCAAAGCATTTTATAGCAATGGGTGGTGACTTAACTCAACCATCAGTAACATTATCGACCCATGGATCTCAGCCAATGGGTGGTGACTTAACTCAACCATCAGTAACTATCGACCTGGTAGCCACCTCAGCGTTGCACGGCAGCCATTTCACACACTTACCGCACACTTGTTAGCTATGTTACTGTGATAATTAGACTTGGGGATGATTAGAGAGAGAATAGACACCGGAACACCCCCTGCACTTTGCAATAAGTACCATGGGACCTTTAATGACAATTGAAGAATCAATGAAGAAGAAGAACAAAGACTTGGTGACCCGGTGCAGCAGAGAGGCAGGGCTGTAAGTTTGGAGACTTTGTGGGTTTAAGGCACAGTGCAGGGGTTTGAGGAGATGAAGTGCACCGCAAAGGGTTTTTACAGTACGAGGGGGAAAGGGCTTCAGATAAAGCATGAATTAATGGGTGTGAGACGAGCAGATGAGCGTACGTGATCCCAGACACTGGGGAGAGGAATGGAGTGAGCTCTGATTCAGAGAGAGGAAGAGAGGAGGAAGGAGAGAAAAGCATCCGTCTCTCCACGACAAGAAGAGCGACTGAGACCAGTTTATGCAATGGCCTAACAGGAGGCAAACTAATGGGTGGTGAGTGAAGGAAGCTTTACCCAGCTGTGGTTGGGCACAGATGGTATAATTGATGATAAAAATATGTGGATTTAGCAGAGGTCAGCGGTGAAGTGACTGACCGAGCGGTTAATGCAGATAGTTGCTCGGCTCGACGGCTCCTTTGGGCAGAGTGCAGCCTGGGTCTCACTCAATGCAGGAGTGAAAAGAACGAAGAGAAAAGTGGGAGAAGTGTGGCTAGAGGTTCCGAGAGCAAGCAGCATCAAGACCGAATGGTAGGAATTCATTATATCAGCAGATTTTTGCATCAGCCTTCATGAAAGCGCATGTATAGTTCCTGCAGTGTGTAGAAAGTCCATTCTCCATCGAGAGGCTTCACTTTTTTATTTTTTTATTTTTTAATAATTTTTATTTCGGTCCTCCTAACAAATTCACAACAAATACATATATATTCAGCAGAAAACACAAAAAGCAGGAAAATGACCGAAAAGGTGTAGGCTGAAGCTGTCACGTCTCGTGTTCGTGTTTCCCATAATTAAGCGTTTGTAGTTTGTTCCATGTTTTCCTAGTTGTCTGGTCCGTGTTTTTACTTTCGCTTACCTCTTCCAGTCTCGTCAGTGTATTATCTGTTTCACCTGTTTCTCGTTATGTCTGATGTGGTTAGCTGTTCGTTTCCCATGTTCATTTCCTGATTGTCTCGTTATTGTATTATCGTTTTTACTTAATTCCTCATGTGTCTGATTGCAGTCAGCTGCATTCATGTTTATTCCTGATTGTCTCTTGTTATGTCTAAATGTATTTAAGCTGTGTGTTTTCCCATGTTTGTTGCCAGATTGTCTTGTGCTTTTGTTTCATCGTGTTTGTGTTCGTGCTTACTCCAGTGTTCGTCTATATCTCCAGCGTTTCCTCCCTGTTTCCCTGGACTGTTTTGTTTCATCGTGTTTGTGTTGCCTGCCCCTGATACTACTGCAACTTCTGAATGCAGTATGGAAGTGATTTTTACAAAATTATGTGCATTTCTTATACATTATTACAGCAGTTTTAAGATCTTTACTAGATCATCCAATTTTAAGGTATTTAATTTAATAAAGAGTGCGTTTTTAGGTTCATAGGTTCCCTATTTCATTTAAAATAGGGAAAACCATGCCTTGCCGTGTATTATATTGTAAGTCTTCACTGCACTATTAAAATTGACATTTAATAGTTCATGACACCTTGAGCCAGTCTGGTTCCAGCTCTACAGAGGGAAAGGGGTATAATGAGCCAGTCTGGTTCCAGCTCTGTTGAGGGAAAGGGGTATAATTCAAGATTCAAGATTCAAGCTTAAGAGGGAAAGTTCCACAATGAGCCAGTCTGGTTCCAGCTTTTCAGAGGGAAAGTTCAAATGAGCCAGTCTGGTCCCAGTTCTATAGAGGGAAAGGGGTATAATGAGCCAGCCTGGTTCCAGCTCTACAGTTGAAATAGGGTAACCTCTGTATATTCTGGTTTAAACCTATACATTACACAAAATAATATTAAAAGCAGTGCGTGGCAACTAAATGTGCAGTTTTCATGAGGCACATTTTATGACAGCAACAAAGTGCGGTTTTCTGCAGATTCGTTCGACTGAAGTTTTGTTCTACTCAGGTCTCCTAATATGCACACTGTCAATGATGCAAAACAAGCACAGACACGCCCCCTCCCTCTCAGCTTAGTTACATGAACCCCACACGTTCACTGACACGGCTAGCACCCGCAGGCATTTATGACTTAACAGCGTGTGAAATATTCCAACAATGTGACGCACATCTGCGTGCAAAGCCGCCATGCTTTTCAACGGGAGCCAATAAACAAGCGTGACAGTGTTTTCACAAACTCTGACCCCTGGCGCAGAAGGTGCGGCGCAGTGAACGTGAGCTCATACCTAAATCACACGGAGGGACAGAGAGGCTAAACGCCCACCTCACCGAACACTCACCAACCAATCACCTGCTGTTTACGGCTTCGCTCAGGGGCTGATATGGACGCCAAGTCAGCAGATGGTTCAAACGTCTGTGTGTGAGTCAATGCAAATAAGAAGAACGGAAGGAAAGAAAAAATAATTTCCTCTTCTCCTTCTCCTTTTATCCTATTTGTTTTTACCTATCCCCGTTGTGTGCTGTACGGGTAATAAGCCTGGCCATACAGAGCACCTGCCTGCGGTTCACCTGGAGGCTGAGCGGGCGGGATTACGCTGAGAGGCACAACGACATTGTGCCGAGCTCCGGACTGGCATTCATGCCATGTTGACCCAGTGGCTGTGTACACAAGCTCCCATCCTCTCGGCTGGGGCAGGCAAACACTGGCAGCGGCTGGTGCTCCACTTTTACAACACACCCGTCTGGAGACGGATCAATCTGGAGATAACAGGCCCACATGAATCCGCCTTACTTATGGGGCCCCCTTTCTCTCAAATCTAATCAGACCCTGGTCTCTGCGTACATTGTGCTTTGAGTGCGGCACGGTTCCAGAAGTAGAACAGGCAAACAAGAAAGAGAAAGAGAGAGAGAGAGAGAGAGAGAGAGAGAGAGAGAGAGAGAAACCACTATCAGACCTTCCTTGCTCAATGAAGAAGAAAATACTCAAATGCAATCGCTTCATAGCTGTGGAGGCTCTGAAACCACTGATCCAGTGGTGCAAACAACAACAAAAACATCTATGCTCCACTTACAGGTACAGCGGCTTCAGCTCAACACCCCCTGATCCATTCATCATGTGAGTTTAACCTTTTCATGAGTGAGTTCCACATCTTTCTGCTGGTATTCCGTAGAACAAAGAACAGCATATCGCACACGTACATCTGAAGGGATTAAACCCAATCAGCCCCTTAGCCTGATGGTCTCTCGCTGTCCGGGATCTTACACCATTCCTCTTGCCGTAGGGGCCCAGCTGCGGTCACAGATCTGATCCTCACGGCTCTTAGTGGCGTTTCCGTGACGTGCGGCGCGAGGTCACTGTGCACCCCCTTCAAAAAAAAAAAAAAGTGAAATGCCATTGGCCAAACACACTCACCTATGTAGAGGGAGGAGTCTTTCCTGCGCACGTGATCGTCGATATAGGACACGCCCAGGGGCTGGACGGGCGTGGCTCCGATCCCCAGGAGCATCTGTGCCCCAATCAGCAGCAGGTACATCATGTTGGTGTTGGTACGGTTACCGCACATGAAGGCCGGGTCCCGCCCGTCCTGCCCGGTCCCGTTGGAGCACACGTCGCGCCCCTCCTCCGACCGCCAGCTCTCCCCGGCCTCGTACTCGTACTGGTGCGCCAGGAATTCTGGCAGTGCTGACAACAGGGCGCCCAGCGCCATGACGATGCCCCCACAGCCAATCAGGCGTGGCCGATGGGCCTTGGCCCCAAAGTAGCTGACGAATAGGATGAGCGCCAGGTTCCCGATCTCGAAGCTGCTGGCGATCACACCCACGTCCGCGCTCTGTAGGTTGAACCGCCGCTCCAGCGTGGTCAGGACGCTCACCTGGAAGACAAAGTAACACGGGTTACTGCCAACAGCCGTCGCCGGATTTCACCAGATTTTCCCCTCCTCTCGCAAGTGAAAGCGATGGGGGAGAGGCAGCGGCTCGGACAGACAAATGGCTCATTTAACATCTTTGTTTTCAAACTTAAGACCCAGCTCTGAGATTCATGCAGATATGTTTGGGCTCAGTAAGCCTTCCTCAGGGCCTGACTGCAGCCAGGTCTCTCTTCATCTGAAACATTCCCACGCCATACACCATGACAGACATTTACATTTTAGGCATTTAGCAGACGCTCTTATCCAGAGCGACTTACACAGTTTACATTTCTTTACATACAATCCATTTATACAGCTGGATATTTTACTGAAGCAATTTAGGTTAAGTACATTGCTCAAGGGTACAACAGCAGTGCCCCACCTGGGAATTGAACCTGGAACCTCTGAGTTGCATGCCCAGCTCCCTAACCATTACACTACACTGACAGCCCACCTCATCAAATTCTACTGCACGTGCATCTGAAAATAAAAGTCAAAAACATAACTATGCTTTAAATCAGTGGTATTCACTTCGGCCCTCAGAGAGCCACGGGGTCTGCTGCTTTTTGTTTTCATCTTAAAATCGGCAACCAATTCAGACTCAAGAAGAAAGGTGAGGTGAGATACTGTATGAACTATGTAATTGAGCCATTGAGTAACAATGTGCTGAGTAACAATTAAAACTTTCACCTCCTGCAGCTCTCCAATGGCAAGAGTGAACACTGCTTATTTAAAGCATAGATATGTAAAGTATTCAAGCACTCAAGACAATTCAAAATTTTGAATACAAGTGGACAGCACTCTCATATCTGGCTTTAAGTTAACAGAGGTGTAGGTAACATTTCATGAAATAAAATGATTTCAGTAGCTGCATACATAATATCTGCAACAAAAAAACTATGTTTTTTAGTTAAGATTATTCGAAAGACTCAAACGTTTTTGACTCACTGCCTTCATCAGTACAATTGCCTTATATATATAGTAATTTTTTTATATACCACAAATGAAAATGAGAAATAAGTATCTTCTGAAAGTTACTGTTCAAACATACAATCTGGAAAAGCGTACGATATGTAAAAGGTAAAAAAGGTGGAGAGGAAAGAAAGTGGTTTGGATGAGTAAGGAAGAGAAATAAGGATTCAATCAACTGCAGTAACTAAGCAGGGGAAATTACTCATATCACCCCATCCACCCAGAACAAAGGGGTGAGGACAGGAGGGGAATTTGGCTGTGGTTCTTGCCATGGGGCCTGGAGGGAAAGTCCAGGGATTCTGGGTTGCCTGGAAGTGAAGGAGCCATGCCCAAAGAATGCAGATGTGCTCCGGGCTGCATTTAACCTTGCACACAAGACCTGAGTGCAGGAATGAAGATTAACCTGTTTTTAACCTGGCAGAGGGCACTGGAAAACCGCACAGAGAGCAGATAAGGTTGGGTAGGTGTGAACATTCACCTATCTATACAGTTTAGAGTTAGAGACAGGGCTGGGTTATGGTTATGTCTATGTTTATGGTTACGGTTATGGTTTTAGTTATGGTTTGGGACACTTATGGTCATGGTCATGGTTAGGGATAGAGATAGGGGCAGGGTAAGGATCGGGGTGGGGATACGATCATGGTCATGGTTATTGTTGTGGTTAAGGTCATGGTTACGGTTACAGTTATGGTCAATGTTATAGTTATGGCTATAGTTATGGTCATGGTTATGGTTAGGGATAGACTTTGGGACCCCATTATGTTTATAGTCATGGTTATCATTATGGTTACGGTCAAAGTTACAGTAAGGTACAGAGTTATATTTATGGTTATAATTATAGTTGTCATGGGCAGTTAGGGAAAAGTAAGGATTGGGGAGGGGATATGATTATGATTATGGTTATTACAGTTCAGGACAGGGCTAGGATTAGGGTTAGGTGTAGGGGTGGGTTTTCAAAGGGAAATAAAGAGAAGCCCTCATAAAAACCCATTTACATTTACATTTTAAACATTTAGCAGACGCTCTTATCCAGAGCGACTTACAATATGTGCATTAATACATGGTAGGAACAATCATAGTTCGCGCAAGAGATCAGTGCAGTAATACCCCCCTTGCGAACTATAAAGCCCCGCTTGCTGGCAGAAAACACAACAAGGTTCTGACAACAATCACACAGAATGCCCACTACTCTCAGCATGGCCCTCAGTGCACTGACACAAGTCAAGCTAAAGTAAAATAGTGCCTTCAGAAAAAATATATATCATGCATTGAAATGACTTTTAACATCGGCAAAAAAATAAGCACTATGTTATGAGCGTTTGTATTTAATGAACAGAGAAGTATCTGGGCAGAAGGTCAAATGGCTTTGTTAAAAATATATAAAAGGAAAAGGGTGAATACATGCTTTGAACCCAATATAACTAGGCCTATATTATATTTCATCTGTACAATGTACATTAGCTTTGTGGTTAATATATTTTTTTAAGTTATATTTGATTTCATCTTTTATTTTTGGCCTGGGAACACATCAGTTATCATAAAAAAATGGGCTTAAAGTGTGTGATAGTGATACATTGCAAACGCAATGATTTCTTACTATATCTCTCTTATTTTGATACCCTGTGGTTGGAATGAAACTAATCCAAAGTGTACCAGGCGTTACAAGATTCATGTAGCAGTGTGGTTTTTGATTGATAGGGTGCAATGACGATGGGGATTTGACTGTCATATGATCCAGCTCTAAGCTCAGGGCCTATAAAGCATCACAGAGTGGGAGTGCTGATCTAGGATCAGGTTTCCCCTGTCCATATCCTAACCTTATCCATTATGAGTTAAAATGCAAAACTGATCCTAGATCAGCACTCCAGCTCAGATGCTTTATACATACCGGCTCTGGTCTCCTCTTTTCCCTTGCTTTGTGATATCATAATAAAACTCAAGTGTGACAAACCAGCACAGATAATGACCATCTTACTGCCCGCGCGTTGCTGGGTAAGGCAGCCTGTTAAGGCGGCATTGGCCACAGTAACACACACTGTACCCCCCCATCCACACACACCTGAAACACACCGTACCCCCCAATCCAGACACACCTGAAACACACCGTACCCCCCCTTCCCTCATCCAGGCACACCTGATGCACACACTGTATCCCCCCATCCACACACACTTAAAAGATACACTGTACCCTCCATTCAATCATGCCTGAAACACACACCGTACCCCACCCCCCATCCATACACACACTGTACCCCCCTATCCACACACACCTGATACACACACTGTACCCCCCCATCCACACACACCTGATACACACACTGTACCCCCTATCCACACACACCTGATACACACACTGTACCCCCCCCATCCACACACACCTGATACACACACTGTACCCCCCCCATCCAGACATGCCAGATACACACCACAGACAGACCTGTTCTTCCTGAGTGATAAGGCAGGGGACAAATGCACTTTTTAGAGGCTTGGCATTACAGCACTTCAAAGATCCATGTTCAAATGATGTAATTATGTGGTGACAGACGTCCCGGCTAAGTTTGAATGTACGTACGGAATGGCAGTTATTAAAATTCCCAGCTGTCAGGCCTTCCATATTCAACAGCCTTTCATCATGTATTTTTAAGATTTTTTTTACAAGTAACATTTTTACTTTCTTCTGATTACTGTTTTTTTCTCTTCTTTTCACCATCAGATGAAAAGTATGGAAGGACTTCGGTCATGGCTAAAACATCTACAGGTTTGGTAGTGTTTAACAACCGGGGACAGCAAGGTTAAAGCTCTCGGCGCCATGTCGTCACTGCTGTACCTGCGTGTGCACACACACCAGCGTCTGACTCCAGGGAATCGCCTCGGACATTCAGTTCAGTCGGCGGTAACTTGGGTGACGTGCTTTTCACTTTTTTGGTTTGGAATGGACAGCACACACGGCCGGCGATGATGGCCCAGGTGTCTAACGTCATATCAGGCTCAACGTTATCATTTCAGGAACGGCATATAGATATATATAGATAGATATCCTAGATATCCTATAGATATATAATGAGCCCTTAGCATACAAATGCAATAATAAAAATAAAAAATAGTCTGAAAATAAAAATGAGAAATGAAACGTACAGTGGAAACATACAAAAGAATTATAGGGCTCATTTTCAGTTTGTGCACAAGCTCTTCAAAAAGCTCTGCAATATGTCTCGACTCTATCGACAGTTACAGTGACAGTTATTGCACACAGGCTCAGATAAAAATGTTTTTAAATAACCCATTATTATCCGTGGAGGGAAATGAGCTGAAATGATAACACCAGAGTTTTTCATACACACTGGAATGGTACACTGTAAATCAGTGACCTGACATCGTGTCTTTGGTCCTATCAGTGCTGAAATTTCCCAGGCTCTTTCCAAATTCCAGACACGTTCCAATGAATTAGTATTTGAAAGATGAATCTCAGCCTATAACCTGCTTATTCATAATTCATACATCTGGAATAGCCCTGACGATTTAACCCTGAGATGCTTACAAGATGAGTGAAGATTGGACACACATTTTCCCCTCTGTGTTTCATCTTATGTAGACTTTTGAAGGGACTCTTAATGTCTCTCTCTCTCTCTCTCTCTCTCTCTCTCTCTCTGGCCCCAGACTGTATGACAGTGTATTCATATCAAATGTTGGCCATGAAGGAAATTTGGAAATGAAGAAGGACGAGCGTTAAGAAATGATGGATCGTGCACGAGAGAACAGGTCTGGGGCCGCTGGCGTCACTCCACTAACGCTGAGCCAGATGCCCCCCCAGCATGCTGGGCCAGAGGCCACACTTCAGCCATGCTTCCCTGGGCTCTGTGTGCAACGTGGCTGCCCGTCGACATTGGAATGCAGAGAGAGGCAGCGGCAGGAATATCGCCATCTGCCTCAGCCCTCAGAAGCCATGCCAGGAGCCACAACCTGTCGACGACATAGCCAGGGCGCCAAGGTATCCAGCCGACGTGGCCCCCCCTCCCCTCCTCCAGGAGCCCGAGCCAGCTTGGGGAGTGTGGGACTCTCCCGTGTGGGACTGCTTCTGCCTCTCCCCTGCGAGGCACTCCCTCCTCCCCCCTGTGGGGCCCCCCTCTGCCGGCACACCCAGCACGGTCACGTTTGTGTCAGATAGTTCCAGACCCGTATTTGAAATACTTTAACTCTACTGCTCTTTAGATGCCAGTAAAATGTGAAAACTTCAAATTTACAGTACAATCGCACGAAAGAAGAATTTTGTTCTGAATATTGGTGAAAGTAGCTGTTTCTTTTAAAACTGTCAGTAATCTGGTGTCTAAAGGGATGAAGTACTTCCAATAATTGTTTGAGCTGATTGGTCTGTCTCAGACAAGGCACAGCCAAACACCCACAGCAGACCATGGGGTCCAGTCCGGTGCAGGTTATTAACCACACCAACAACAGCGCACTTATACAGGTAGGGAACATACAAATGGAAACACAACAGTGTTCCAATAGTGAGTTCTGGTGATTCTGTAATGGTGTGGGGTGTGTTTTCCTACCATGGTTTGGGTGCACTTATACCCTTAGAAGGCAAGATCTATGTCAATTGTTATGAGTGAACATCTTCACCCCATGTTAAAGCATTTATTTCCTGTAGAGAGGAGTGTTTTTCAAAATGACCCCTGCCCACAGACCACAGGTAGTCATCCCGTGAGCATGACACTGACGTTATCCGTATGTCACGTCTTCTCAGTCACCAGATCTGAACCCAATATTAATTTGATAAAACATATGCTTGTGGTATTGTGCCTCTGGTTTGTGTGTAGGTGAACACGAGCTGTGCTATATTGCAGTGCCTTTTTCTTTATGACGTCATTGCCTGGTTAAACCTGTTTGGAGGTGTATATTGAGAGCATGTACCTTTCGTATTACATCACCTGCTAAGAATGATTACCGGTGACCCCCTGGCCTCCCAGGGCTGTGAGGGGGGGTTAAGCATCTCCCGGGGTTTTGACATTACCGAGGAGCCCCATCGGCTAACCGTTTACAGTCAGGATCCGCTCTGCAAGGCACGTCACAGGGCCGACTCAGGGCCAATCAGAGCCCCCCTCTCCAAATCTGCACATCACAACTTTCACCCAGGACCAAACCATTACAGTGCTGGAGAAATAGCCTTCTTCTGTAACACACACGGGAGGCTGCAAGCCTCAAACCATGACTTGACATGTAGAGCACACCTGAGTTTCACAGTCATACTGGCTCCCCCGGGAGATGGTGTTGTGTGTGTAACAGAAGCGTTGTTTGATGCAAAAAGAGCACGCGTGCCTGCCCACGTGGATTCCGTGGAGATCGGCGTCACCGAGCCCGTGATAGGAAGCGGGGAAGAACTCGCTAGCGACCAGATCTGTTTGCGCTCGCTATGCGAGAGCTGTGGGTCTCTCTCTCCCAAATTTCCGTAAATTTTCCCCCAAAAAATGCAGTAATTTCAGCAAATTCTCATTAAAAGAGAGGCTGCGGGCTGAACAGTGGAGCGGGCAGAGAGTTCACCCCTGCGAACAGCTCTGGTATCGCCTTACATCTCGCAAAACTCCTCCGAGACACAGGCTGTATCAGACAGCTTGCCCTCTCTCGTCTTACATCATACTCAACACCAGACTAAAACGAAGCCCCACCTATGACGTGTGTCTTCTTTAACACACTAATGCATTAATACACAATATTATGGGTTGCAGTGTTTTGCCTTCCTATGACTCAAATAGGTAAACATAATAAACAACAGAAAGACTTTATATTACCATAAAAAGAGAGAAAGTGTTAATCACAAAACTGTGCTCTAACCTCCTCTGTTCACAAACTGAACAGTAGTGGATTAAAACAGCAAACATGACAAGGTCTGTAACTGAAGACATTTCACTTCCAGCAGTTATTCATCCCGTAGAGTTAAAAGCAATCTCCTGCACTTCGCACCACTGACACACTGTCCACGACACACTGCGTGCAGGTACGACCCTCTCCTGCCCTGTGAGTGGGAGAGCTCGGCCTGTGAAGGTAAGGACAACCACAGACCACGCACAGGTAAAGGTGCGCATTGACACACCAGGGTCCGGTTACTGCCCCTTTACCCCTCCTGCCCATGACTGACAGGGGTCCCCGCCCAGTGACAGACCGAGTGGGAGAGAGTCCTGACCCCGTAAACCCATAATCATCCTGAGCCTGTTTCCCAAACCTGCCGGGTGACTAAGGATTACCCATCACCAGATGATTTGTGTTTTATTCCTGTCTGACGAGGGCAGCCTTACAGCGTGTTTGTGCACTTAGTAAGTAACTTCATACTTACTACTTAGTACTTACTACTAGGTAACTGCAATTAGCAATAACAAAGAGGCTGGTTTACATGAATCAATTCAGAATTGAGCAAAGAGGTTGGGGATATTAAGCCGATGCTATTGTTTTTATTTTTGTTCAGTATAATTACAATTATTTCCTGGGAGGTGCACAAAGAAAACACTGTCTTGCTAATGCATGGATGAAGTGAAAAAGAAGGAGCTGAAAACAGGTGATACTCAGTAAAACTATCCATCAGAGACACGCCCAGAATAATAATAATAACAATAATAGCAAAGGGCTCTGTCTCTCCGGGGAGGGTAACAGGCTCTGTCAGATGCTTCAGCTCAGGTAAATGCAAATTGAGCAGGTGCTGTGTAAACAGACCGCCCATATGCCGTGTTTGGTGAGACAGGGATATCCGGGGTTGAGGGTAATCGGGAATTTGCTAACCAAACTTAAAACCATCAAGCACGGCTTTCAGACATACAGTAGCCAGGGGACCAAGGACCTGTCCATCTGTCTGAACATAATCCCTGGCTCCCTGAAATCTCACCTTCCACCTCCTTCCTCTATCTTCTCTGGCCCCAAAACCTTCCAAAAATGAAAGTGCGTCTCTCACTCACTGACTATTCTATTTCAAACAAAAAATCCACAAGGAAGAAAACAATTCTAAACAAATGAATGAATGAAAGAGTTTAAGGTTGTTAGGTCATTTGTTGTTGTGCAGAAGTGAGTGGTCAGGGTTTTAGGGGATAGGTCCAGTTATCGCCGGGACATACATGCACAGCTCAGCAGCGCTACATGTTCTGTGAAACACAAAGCCATCAAGGCACGGCGACAGGTCCCATGACCACACGGCTTGTACAAACAGAGCATCGACTGTCTGCCTTTACCAGCCGAATAAAAAAAATATATAAAGAGGCATGACTGCATCGCTCCACTCCAGTGGAATCCAGACGGGCCAACTGCTTTTCCCCTGAGCACTGGGGCCTATACTTAGCAAAATGACACATTACTGAAGAATGAACGCAATGTTTGGGCTGAGGCAGCTCGCTATCGCTGGGAGCCAGTTCCAGAGCTGGTGGGTGGAGACTCCTACTGTAGTTTTACAGTAAAATCATCTGGCTCTAGGCTTGCCTATACCACAGTCTTTACAGAATAACAAAACAAAACAATGCAAGAAAAAGCTATGTTTTTAGAATGACTGGGTGTGTGTAAAAACTTTCCCTCTTACTTTTACTTTAATATGATACGGGGGGAAAAAACCCATAGCTGACAATATTGATATATTATATTATTTCATATATGAATATATACAGGAGGCAGATAAACTAATGGAAACACCAAACAATGTATGAATATTTATTAACTAATAAGGAGTTTGGTTGCCCTTTACCTTCAGAACAGCTTAAATCCTTCTTGGAATGCTGTTACACAAGTTTTGAACTGTTTCTAGTGGGATACTGAACCATTCTTCAAGAAGAAAATCCTCCAGTTCTTTGACAGATGAAGGCAGTGGAAATATACTCCACACTCTACGTTCCAGAACTTCACATAAAGGTTCAATGATGTTTAGATTTGGTGGTTGGGGAGGCCATGGATGGCATTTGACTTTGTCCTGGTGTTTATGAACCCACTCTTCCAACCCATTTAGCAATGTGTATGAGGGCATTGGCATCTTGGAATATAGGAATATCTTGAGGAGACAATGTTTGCACCATAGGATGCACCTGGTCTCCTAAAATAGATTTGAATTCCTTGGCTGCAATTGTACCATGAAGAGCCAATGACTGGACCCAATGACTCCCACAAGATGGTTGCCCTTAAGATAACAAATCTACCACCACGTTTAACATTTGGAGCAGGCAATGTGGGTTGAAGGCTTCCTTTGGCTCCAAACATAAACTCGTCCAGATGTAGGAAAAAGATTAAAAGATGACTCATCCGACCATAGTACTTTCTTCCATTGCTCAGAAGTCCAGGTTTTGTAGTCATCACACAAGTTTATATGTTGTTGCACATTGACGTTGGTTACAAATGGTTTTTGAATGGAAGCCCTACCATAAATATCAGCTTTGTGAAGCTCACAACATAGTTTTTGTTGAGACTGGGTCACAGAGGTCTAGATACAGTACTGTTGTAATTTTTGAGGCTGTTGTTTTGTGATTTTTAGCAACTATCCTGTTAAATGTCCTTCTATTCCTATCGGTGAGCTGTTTTTCCTTGTTTTGCATATGCCGTCATGATTTCTGACACTGTTCCCCTTGACACATTAATGATTTTGCCATTTATGGGACTGACAACACCTGCAATTCGGGCACCAACTATTTGGCCTCTTTCAAAATATCTTGAATCTCTCATGTTGCTTTAGAAACTCACATATTAAAGTGTTGATTTTAAAACATATTTTATATTGATTGCTTAATAATTGTTATTTTAGTTACTTCAAAATATGAGTCCTTTTTTATTTGATGCTTCCATTATTTTGTATTGTATATATACACTATATGGCCAAAAGTCAGTGGACACCCTACTAATTATTGAGTTAAGGTATTTCAGCCACACCCATTGCCAACAGGTGCATAAAATCCAGCACATAGCCATGCAATCTCCACAGACAAACATTTAGAATTCAGAATGGTTCGTAAAGAGCTCAGTGACTTTAAACGTGGCACTGTCATAGAATGCCACCTTTGCCACAAGTCAGTTCGTGAAATTTCTGCCCTACTAGATGTGCCCCGGTCAACTGTAAGTGCTATTATTGTGAAGTGGAAGCACCTAGGAGCAACAACAGCTTGGCCACGAAGTGGTAGACCATGCAAACTCACAGCGGGGCCGACAAGTGCTGAAGCGCATAGCGCGTAAAAATCGCCTATCATCTGCTGCATCACTCACTACAGAGTACCAACCTGCCTCTGGAAGCACCATCAGCACAAGAACTGTGCGTCGGGAGCTTCATGGAATGGGTTTCCCTGGCCGAGCAGCTGCACACAAGCCTCACATCACCATTTGCAATGCCAAGCGTTGGCTGGAGTGGTGTAAAGCACGCCGCAACTGGACTATGGCTATGGAAACGTGTTCTTTGGAGTGATGAATCACGCTTCACTATCTGGCAGTCTGATGAACGAATCTGGATTTGGCGGATGCCAGGAGAACGCTACCTTCCGGAATGCATAGTGCCTACTGTAAAGTTTGGTGGAGGAGGGATAATGGTCTGGGGCTGTTTCTCAGGGTTTGGGATAGGCCCCTTAGTTCCAGTGAAGGGTATTCTTAATGCTACAGGATACGAAGACATCTTAGCCAATTGGGCGCTTCCAACTTTGTGGCAACAGTTTGGGGAAGGCCCTTTGCTGTTCCAGCATGACTGTGCACCTGTGCACAAAGCGAGGTCCATAAAGACATGGTTAGATGACTTTGGTGTGGAGGAACTCGATTGGCCTGCACAGAGCCCTGACCTCAACCCCATTGAACACCTTTGGGAGGAATTAGAAAGCCGATTGCGAGCCAGGCCTTCTTGTCCAACATCAGTGCCTGACCTCACAGATGCTCTTTGGGCTGAATGGGCACAAAATCTTGTGGAAAGCCTTCCCAGAAGAGTGGCAGCTGCCATAGCCGCAAAGGGGGTCCAACTCCATATTAATGCCCATGGTTTTAGAATGGGATGTCCAACAAGCTCACATAGGTGTGATGGTCAGGTGTCCACTGACTTTTGGCCATATAGTGTATATATATATATAATTCTCTCTTATAACCCTGTTGAACATAAACAAGAAGGTTTAGATGAAGCCTGAGGGGGATTCACACGTAATCCAAGTCATTTTTACATTACATTTGAGGCATTTAGCAGACGCTCTTATCCAGAGCGACTTACACAGTTTACATTTCTTTACATACAATCCATTTATACAGCTGGATATTTTACTGAAGCAATTCAGGTTAAGTACCTTGCTCAAGGGTACAACAGCAGTGCCCCACCTGGGAATTGAACCTGCAACATCTGAGTTACAAGCCCAGCTCCCTAACCATTACACTACACTGCCGGCCTTTCACATTTTTCAGTGGACCATCACAGCTCCTACCAGTGACATCAAGTAACTACCTTGTGCACTTCAGACCTTGTTGATAATACAATTAAACTGAATAAAACCAGTGAAATAAGAGCGATGTGTGTGGTGAAAGAAAACGTACAGAACCGTTGATCTTGCTTCACTTGTTGTAAAGCCTCATGATCAGAAAAAATAAAGCAAAGTGTATGAGGGAAAATATTCCTTCTTTCTTTTCATTAAATCTGATTTACTTTAATTTGATTATTTATTTTGATCCTGTTTGCACTTAAGATGGTTGTGGTTAGCTTGTTGTTAGTAATTTGTTCGGGCACCGCACTTGCTCTCGAAACCTTTTTCATGTAAAGGACTAAGTAACATGATTAGTCATAACATTGGGAAGGAGTGTAGTGGAAATAAGTGACTTTATTGGCATGTAATTATGCGTGGGGAGAGTGGGGTGGGGGGGTGGATAACTAACCTGTCAAGGGTGGGAATTAAACCATGGTCTCCCACTCCACATCCCTTATAACATAATTAGATCACTCCAAAGCACATTACTTATATGTCCCAAACCCTTAGCAAGGCTGGCGTATAACACTGCCAAGCTGCGCTGTGGCAATGGGGCCCTACCTGAGAGGTAACGATGACAAATCCCTGCTCTTCACCTGAGCTTATCATCACACTACCACCCGTTTGTGTGAAGAGTGCCACAATACGAGATGAGCTGCTTATTCAGCACTGCATCCCACTTAGCATGTCTCACATCAGACCTGCACTGCATCCCATTGCTGACACCAATGTGCTGAAGCAGTGGAGGCCTGACCTTCCACAGCCAGCAATAAAACCCTGGACTTGCTTAAATGTCCTACTCAAAGTTGAGGGCAAAGGTCAATGATCTCCTGTGTTTATAATAACGATACCGTTCCCCATCATTTTCTTTTGTTGGATTTCTTGCCCAGACTTCCCTTGCAATGATCTAAAAAAAGCACTGAAGTATTGACAGGCTGACGGGCAATCATTAGGTAGAACACTGACTCGTTGATTGCTTGATCGATTGAATCAATCATTCAATCAATCAATCGGATTCATAAATATACTACAACACAATGGTGAGGATTTATATTGTATTCTTCCATTATCGACTGCAGTGCACGCTGGGATATAGGAGGACCTAAACCAGGCTTATCTGTGCCTCTAATTAAAAATACAAATGACCATGCCTTTCCTTGATAACTGATACTGTCTGAAGGATTAAGTCCTGAAATGAATTAATACCACAGTTTCTTGGGTAAAACGGGACTCGGCTTACAATGCCTCTCAGGTTTAACACACTGGAGGTGGCTAAGTTCTTGGTGACAGTAAACACATGTTATTGTATTTTAGTGTATATTATTAGTGTATATTATTAAACTGGCTTATTTGCCTGAGCCTGACCAATACAGCACTAACCCAAGCACAGCTTTGGCTTAAGGACACAATGCATTACATCACTGGGTTCCTTAGGGGAAAGCAGTGGCGTGGCATACCCTGCGCTAACCAAGTGGATATCCATTAACCCCTTAATTTGCGCAGCGTTTATTCATTCGTTTTGCCGTGTGAGCTCAACGTCCACAACAGTTCCAGGGAGGAGCCAGCAATTAAGTTAATTATCGTAATTAAGGTAAATCACCTACTTTTGGAAAGCATGTTCTTCACTCTCGGCCTGACCGTGACCACTCTCAAATTGATATAGCTTTGTTCATTTATTTATTCGTCATTTGTTTCCAATCAGCGGTATAAGGCAGCTAGTGCCTGGCGTCAGTCATTTTCGAGTTCGCCCGGATGGTAAAGGCCTAGCTGCACACCAAGTGAGCTCTAAAACTGTGGCCTGCCTCGGCGCTGCCAACATCAAAGGGGTTCTGAAGAGGTTGCCAAAAAAGTGTCCTCTTATTAGTGGCCAAACATACACAGGTACAGCATATTTTGTGATATCCATTCAATAGTAGCGTCAGGAGTTCAACAACTTCAATCTATTCACATGTCGTATCTCCTTTTTAAATAAGTAACTCCATGCCTAATTTTTAACCAGTGACGACATCCATAACTGATAGGCCGGCTGTAAATCCCAATATGTTAAATAACATATCATCTCTTGCATGTGTTTAAAGATCATAAAAATATTGGAATGTTGGAGCTATGCAAACACAAAACGATGTTCCCTGTCCATGACTTTAATGACAGTTAGTTGCCGCATAGACTCGCAAGTCACCTGTTCAGCCTCTGACTCCGCAGCCGCACTCCTGTGTAAATGTAATGTTGGTATAATTTTGTCCGCCAAATATTTGGATGCTCCGTTTCCAAACGAGAGCTTATGCACTGCGCCAAGCGTTCGCATTAAGCGTTCACAGTTGCCGACCGATAGAGGACAAAATGTGAGAATCCCACAGGCTGCCGCAGACAAGGTTAAATTGTAATACGTGTGATGTGCCATTTGTCATCCTCTTAGAAAACGGTCATCGCATGCGCTGCTCATAATGCGTATGATATTTTAACCGCTGATGTTACACCGAAATAAGAAAAAAACAGCATTATGAATTATGTTTAATGATTGTTTCTCAGTTATGTGACATGTTTCATGACACGGTGCTCCCGTAGCAGCAACTGTAGCGATCGCAGCTTAACGCGTATGGCGAATAGTGATATCATCGCACGCTGAAAGCACACTACATGTGATACAACTTTACGTTACGCAAAGCCACATAGCACACAGACGTGTTGCTGCAAGAGAACAAAATATATCGATGGCGACTTCAAAACGGCATAACATTATGTACACACAACATAGGGGAAAAGATAACGCATCACTCACCAGGTACGCTCCCACCGTTCCTTGTGCCAACATCAGCGCACATTCCGACACGAGGAATATCTTAATATTTGAGAAGCACGAAGACTTTTCTTGCCTGTCATCACGTTGCGCGTCTTCGGCGTTCCCATCCGGACTCCTCTGCTTTTTCACCTGCATCCTGTTGTAGCGTGTCAAGCTCAGGCTACTTTGAATCGCAGCGTAAAATGAAACACCGAGAGACCCAGCACTGAGATACACATTAAAAAGACACACGCCTCTGTATTTCCTATACGCAACGTGTCTCACGCACTGTCTCCGTCTCTCCTTTTTTCACCAACGGCTATTTCCACCGTACATGAAGCTTATCACAATGACTGTAATTTTACAGGCAACCTCCAAAGCACTGTCCTTGGACGAGTTTTACACATTGCCACCTCGACGATGAATCAGAAGACAGGCAGGAACAGACGAACTCCCCGACGGGTTTCTTGCAGATATAAATGAGTGCTGGACGCCGGTGTTTCCGATTAAAGGCATATTTTCGGCCCGAGATCATTCACCGAAAGCCGCCAGTGCCAATGCCGTTTAGATTCGAAGTGAACCGATTCCAGCCCGCCAAAGCGTCCGTTCGTGTTCAGCGTTTGCATGACATGTTACGCGGCTCTGTCTGTCTCATGTACCCTCCCCTGAGCTGCGCGGTCGGCGCTGTTTCTCGACACAGAGCGGACCATACAGTGGCGCTGTGTAGCCTGCACCAAATTCTCAACAGCAAAGCAGCGAAATCTCTCTCTCTCTCTCTCCCTCTCTCGCTCGCTCTCTCAATCCCCATGTTAAGCCATACTACAAACACAAAATGGTAAAAATAAAGAAAGAAATGAACAGATAAATAATACTATATAGTAACAATAACAATAGTATCAATAACAACAACAATAATACAATATATTAATAAAAACATCAACAATAATAATAATTGTATTATTATGTACTCAGTAAACAAGCAGAAAATAAGTGGACTTTGCATCATGCAGATGATAATTAGGACAATTTAAGAACCTCAGAACTAGGCTGGAACACATGATTCCATTTGATTTTTCAGTAATATGTTACACTATTTGCACACCAATTTTCAAAAAGGCCCCTCTAACTGTGCTGAGCTGCAATGGTGGCTCCTGATCCTATTTAAAAGCCCTTCTCACTGTGCTGAGCCACAATGGCAGCTCCTGGTCCTGCTTAAAAGCCCCTGTCACTGTTCACTGTTCTGAGCCACAATGGCAGCTCCTGGTCCTGGTTACCCTTTACATGCACTGTGTGCAGTCCCCACTCATGCACAGTTAAGGCTGGAGCTGGACGGACGCACATAGAGACCATTCAATTGCATTACAGCACAACACCAACTGCACCGAACACATTTCACTCCAGCATTCACTGTGTCCAAGCTGTTGGACCAGCATCCTGGTGCGGGCTTCAGTTGAGTCTGTTTTCCAAAGCATTCCTGGGTTCAGACAGTGTGTGGGTGCTTCACATTCTAGGACAGGATGCCCCTGTTTTCTATGACCTTTTCATGACCTTTATAATCCCACTGTCTGTCAGTACATATGGCTGAGACAAACAGACCTGAGAACTGCCCTGATCAGGGGCCTGTCTCACGAAGGAAGTTCAGCATAGTCAGGGTATCTTTGTGTTAGCTGGCTACACAAAACCTAACAAAGGCAATTACAGCTAACCTGTCTCATGACGGTGGTTATCAACTCATTCTGTCAACTCTGGTTTTTCCAATTGAACTATGAGCACGTAAACACAAAAGGGGCGGAATTTGTAACACAGCCAATCACATGCAACATGAACAGATCCAGAACACTGTTTCACGAAGCAGGATTGGTGGCAACCAGTTCGCCTACAAGGCCAAAAGAGGGACTGAGGATGTTGTGGCATGCCTCCTCCACTCCCTTTTACAACACCTGGAATCACCCAGTAACTTCGCCAGACTCCCCTTCATCGATTTTAGTTCTGCTTTAACAACATCCAGCGCCACCAGATGATTAGGAAACTCCACCGCCTCAATGTCCCTCCACTTCTCACTCACTGGATACAGTTTCCTCAGTGAAAGACCACAAACCGTTAGAGTGGGCACTGTAACATCCTCAACCACCATCACCAACACCGGAGCCCCACAAGGTTGTGTCCTGAGCCCCTTCCTGTTTACCCTCTATACCAATGACTGTGTCAGTTCCTCATCCATCACTGGATGAATGCAATCTATTGCAGCAATCACTCTCGGGAATCCTATGAGAAAATTACACCGCACTTAATATGCAACAGTAAATTGTATTCATTATTGATAACTATATATATATATATATATATATATATATATATATGAACTGTATGTTTTCTCAGGTTCTCAGGAATACATATATGTACCGGTGGTTAGAAAATGTAGGGCAATACATACAGTTTGCTGCACAGTAATTGCATGACTTCGACGAGTGGCATTTGTGACATGCACCTAGAAGCTTGCAAAGATAAAATATTCAGTTCACGGAGAATCTGTATCTCTGATATAAAAAAATCAGATGACGCAATTCTCTAGGAATTGTAGTGTCCCTTGGGGTGGGGTGACACTCAAGGACCTTTTCAGAGGGTGTAGGCACTTGAAGAATCCAGAGGAGGCAGTATTCCAAACAAAACAATACTTTTATTATACAGAGTTCTTTACAAAAACACAAAAAAGGATGGGGTAATCGGGGAAACCAAACACATACAGTCTGCAATCCTTCTCTCGTTGTCTTTGTCTGTAATCCAATGGCATCAATCCAAGCCAGGTCCTCAAACAAGCAACAGTTGGTACACACTCAGGGTTCTCAAACAATCCAAGTCAAATATATATATATTTTTTAACTATCTTTTAACTGTATCACTCACCACGCGTTTCCCATCTGCTACTTTGCAATTTGTTTGGGGAAACGGGGTGTCTTTTATTTCAACCCAAATTACATTCAGCTGCCCTCAGTCCCAATTACTTTACTTGTTTCAGCTGGTAGACAGGTGTGGGACTGCAGGCTGCTGATAATGGTAGCCCTTTTTGGCTCCAGTGGCTCACAACAGTTGAAGGGGCAGGCAGCCAGTTCTTCATACTGCCCTTGGGATGCCACAATATATACAATAATGCATATTAAACATTTTTGACAATGGATAATGCACATAAAAGGAGCAAGGGCTTAAATTAGTGTACAAAAGATTGAAAGCATATTGACAGAGAAAAGGGGGAGACTTGACCGTATACGGTCGTCATAAAGAGCAGAGTCAAACAGTGCCACCTGAAAACATGTTGTAGCAGTTTGTCACTAGAATGTATATTAGTATCATTAATATTATTAATACGTATTATGAATAATAAGAGCAGTCATACAATATACAAAATTAATTAACACAATGGACAGGATAAATCGGAAAGTTTTGCCTATTACCTAAGCAAGTTAGATATGTCTCCATTGGCAGCTGGCTAGCATGCTAAAGTTACAGTAGCTTGGTAGGTAAACTGGTTCGACCACCCGACTACAGGCCTGACTATGCTGACTATACTGTTATCCTTTAACATATACATCTTACTGGAGCTGGAAATTCATTACACATTTACACAGTTAACTCAACTGACTGGTTCCTTAGGTCTGAATTGGTTTATGATTTTAAGGTGAAATAAAAAACCTGCCACCCTTTGCAGCCCACCAAGGGCCAGAGTGAACACCACTGCAGTCAACCCCAGGTACGTTTGGTTTTATTTTCACACAGAGGTGTTCACACTTTTTAAAGAAATCCCCATTCTTCAGTGCAGAATTTCAAAAGTAAAAAGAGAAAACAAAACATGGCCGTCAGGACCTGTAGCACTGCAAAGTGGCTGTCATTTTTAATCGTATAATGACAATAGGGCCACTTACATCTTATATCTCATAAGATGTATGGCATACATCTTTCCATCACTGTTGTCACCACATAGATGGATGTGGAGTGCAGTGGATTGTTGCCCTTTGACTCCACACGCAGTGGCAGCTGGCTTAGGCTAAAAAAGAACATATACATTTGAAGGTACACGCATTGAAAAAATCATTGAGGATTTACACAATAAAGTCATGGACTTATTTCCATTATGGTCCTCTATGTACAGTATGGCGGCATGGCAAGTCTAGTACGTCAAAACAAACAACAAAACAACAATCAATAAATAATGAATAACAAATAATTTCAGTAGTTGAAATTAAGCCGTCTTTTCCGGTCTTGTAGCAGCCCATCCCTCAGTCCCTCACATCCTCTCTCAACCATTCCTTAACCCTGAATTTAAAACATCTCAGGCTATATAACTATTTTATAACTACAGGCAATTGATTCTATATGTTTTATATCTCATGTTCATGCATTCTTTCATATATGCTTTCAGTAACCTCCTGGTTACTGATGGAGACCTTCTATAAACCATCGACACACCCCATTCACACTGTGGAAAGTGACGTAGGGTAGTGCCTGCCTTTCACGGTAAGGGATGGAAAAACCTCAAATGTAAATCAAGTTGACAGTCATCCAGGGTGACTCACGATCTGAACTGATCTATTTGCTGTGCTACACACTTCTGAGGGGTCCTGTAGAGTGGGGACGGGGGGGGGTCAGTGACCTATGACCCTCTCCCACTCGTGTCTGTCAAAGGGCTGTGCAGTGTTTGGGGGGCATGGGCGGGGGGCTTTACCAAACGGGAGGTAGATCTCACCTGACATACCACTCTCCTCCTGACCTCCAGAGACCTTTATACAAACCATCCTCCTGTTTCTTTTTCCATCCCACACTCATCCTCCCATTTTTCTCTCTATCACACGGTCCCTGCAAACTCAACAAAAGTCAATGCGCCCTGTCAAACACCTCACCTGCAGTGACAAGCAGGGGCCTCAGACACAGTCTAGCACAACAACAAGCAAGCTGGTACGAGCTCGCTGCATGCAAAAGTGGCTCTGTGTGAGTCAGAGTTACAGTCAAAGGCTTGGTGAGCTCTGTCTCGGAGGAGGTGGTTCGGCATCATTGTGGCTGCTGGTCTCAGACTTGCAGTGGTGAGCTCATAGTACGAGGGGGGGTGGTTGAATTAGAAGAGGTCACAACTGGCCATCAAATTGGGAGGAAATAGGAAAAATCTGAAATAAAAAATATATTTTATCTCAATGCGGAAACCTAGTTAAAGAGTTAAAAATAAGTCAAACATACACACACACACACATACAAGCACATTTCACCGTCTGTTGAAAAACTACTAGTTAGTACCATCATAAACTCTTCGAAGTACCATCATAAACCCAACATTATCAAATAAATTTGAGTGCTTGTGGTTTATATTTTTATATATACACATTATATATAACTTGTTTCAGCACGTTTAAAAAAGCAGCTGTCGTGCTAAGTTTGTCTGAGCCTGCATAATCAGGCCCTGACCTTTTTCAAACACTTAACAGACTGATATCGAAGTAGTAGCACAGCATGAGATTACATCCACATTGCCATGTGATGTATTCCTCAATCTAAGCAGTGGGTCCATAAACTCCACCGTTTAATACCCAAACATCTCTAGAGTGCACTACTGTAATGTGAGACCAATGCAGGGGTACTGGGTACTGTCTGAGATTCTGATCACATTCCCCATTATAGTAAAACAAAACAACCTATGCAAAGCGTCCACAACTAACAGTGGTACAATTGAAATTAAGTATGAGACTTGTGTGTAAAATGAGAGCACAGACAGCCACAGCTCCTGCCACTGTAGTGAACTGATATTGTAGTGAACACATATTGCTGCTGCAGAGTAACTAACTCCATTACTCAAATGAGACATTAGTTCAGTGTGTAACTTATGTGGCCGGCTTCAGTGAAAACGAAGGCATGGCACGTTTTATGTTCCACAAAGACAGCATTAGGAACGCGTGTTTCCATCTGTGCCTCGCGCACAGGCAAGGCCCACCACCAATCAATCAATAAGCCGTCCGATGTGCGAATATCAATCACTCAGCCCCTACAAGAGAGCCCCATCTGTCTGAGCGGAAAAATACATTCATTATGAGACCGTTGCCTCTTTATGGAGCGGGCATCACTGCAGATGTCAATGTTAGAGGTCTAAAAATAACCTTCCGATGCGATGCGCCGGACTCTGTTTTGCATTCTCGCCTTGTGGTACGCCCGACTGCTGGCGACTGTCTGTACGTACAAACGCGAGTCGAGCCGGTCACTCACAGAGCAAATGTGAATATCAATCCACTCCTCCAAATGCACATTTTAAAAGGAAATGATGAGGTAAAACTGTTTTACGCCTTTGTACTTTACTATGGCTTGTGTTTCATGTGTGTCACTCAACCTACTTTGTGAGTAGCCAACCTTCCGTTTAATAAAGGTATGCATGGTATACTTACTATATACATAAATTATATATGTGTATGTGTGTGTGTGTGTGTGTGTGTGTGTTACAGTACTATGGAATCCAAGCCTCATTTGCATATTATGCACTGGGGAAAAAACATAAATGAAACAACAATTCAATAGATCAATGGTGCATATATTTATACAAAATAAAATAGACAGTCAGCCAAAATTTTTCTATATCTGAAGTATTTAAATGATCAACATACGAAGTACTATTTTTTTATTAAGATGCCATACAATTTAATTTTAAAATAACCATTTATTCTTTTTGGTTTTGACTTATGTAACATATCACTACCAAACTACAAATTTCTGCATTCAGCAACAGAAATATAAAGAAAACATATTTGATAATTGACTGAAATGACATGCAAGTGCCACAATGCAGACTGGTTAGAATGAGGTCAGTCTTTGGAAATTGTCTGTGGATGACAAAAAATAAAACAATTATTGGCTTTACACAAAGACAGACATATCCAGATAAGTGCAGACTACCACCAAAAGCTACACAATCTCGCTGCTTATTGAATCCAAATGAGTTTACATGGCATCATGCCTATAGCTAATATACTTCAATATGCATCTTTAATAACTCTCAGCTTTTCTTTGTGTGCATGCATGCATTTTCCCAGCCAATATCTGCATATGTTCTATTTTTATAGGCTTCATAAATTAGGACTATCATCTAAAATGATTTACCATAGCAACAGAGTTGTATTAGAGGACAACTGCTCTGTGAGAGGGAAGAGGTTGCAGTAATAACAGCAGCGATCACGGAGGCGCTCCTGGAAGACTGACTACCTCTCATAAGGGCATCATCACAGCACATTTGAACCCTTTCCCCCTCTGGATGATGACACCTCCAAAATGAGCACCAGACGCGGGTCTTACTCACACGCTCGGCCGTGAGTCACACGTGTGAAGTGTGTCTACAGATCACTGCCTTAACGGAGGCAACATGATTCCACTGATATATATTTACTGATGTCTATATGTGTGTGTATATCTGTGTGTGTGTGCGCACGTGTGTATCAGAATCAGAATCAGAATTATTTATTGGCCAAGTACGATGTACAAGGAATTTGCCTTAGTGCAAGGGTGTCAACATACAACCAAAACAATAACAAGAGCTTAGAAAAAATATAAAAAAGTGTAATAAAAATACAATACAATACAATATAATATGATACAATACAATACAGTACAGTGCTAATAGTATGTATCTGTGTGCGCGCGTATTCCTGTGACTAGTATAACAGCATCAAAAATACTTTTCCACCCACCTGGGAGGAGTGTGGCTCAGCCCAGACTCAGCCCTGGAATGAGACTCAGCCCCAAAGTGAGACTCAGCCCAGGAGTGAGAGTCCTGTGCGGAGGCAGGCTCTGGCAGTGCTGGGAAGCATGAATTGAGAAGTTATCTGAGGACTTGGGAAAGGCTTGAGTGTCACTCTGTAACCTGGTTATCTTTCAGAGGTTCTGAAGAAAGGCAGAGAACCAGGAGCAGACCAGCACAGACATGGACAACAGGGCACTAAGTACAGATACTCCCCATGGCATTCTCAGATCCGATAGTGACTAAACACACTTCATATACTGCTTCATTTCATTGCACTTCATCTCCCAAGATATAAAGTTCAACCCACACTTTTACTCACAAAAAATATATTGATTAATTAAGATGTATTTGCATTGTTTTGCTGATGTAACTGGTGTAAAAAGCACAGCTCATCGGCATGCTGCACATCCAAACTGTTCATCTGGACTTGGGAGGGGTTGCTCACCACACATCGATTTGTGATGACATCACTGCCCCCGACGAGCTGTGGAGTTCGTGTCCCATGGGTGCCGTTTCTCTTTTTCCCCAAAATAGACGGAGGGGGGTTTGGAAATTGAATTTGGATTTAATGATCTGTGGAAATCTGGGCTAAACTAAGCCCTGTCTTTCCCACACCACAGCTAGCACACAGACAACCGTGGTTTTATTTTATGGGGTCATATTGACGTCTTTGGCCAGTGCCGATATCTTGTTGATGGCTTATTGATGTCTACTTGGAGGGAAGGGGGAGAGGGAGAGGTCACTGATCTCTGGGTGATATTTCAGGGAGGTTTCACAAAATCAGGAAGCTTGCAAACCTGTAGAAGAGGTTAGTGTTTAAAAAAAAAATATATTTTTAAATAGTGTAGAACAAGTAAACAGTTGTTTTATTTATTTGATTGTAAGTTATGTTTGACATAGAATCTCCTACAAGGTGTAGCTTTGTGCTTGTGGTTAGCACTATTTCCCCTTCCTCCTGTCAGACAAAGCCCAGGTCCACAGGCCAGTAAGAATCTCACAGAGGGGGTCATTTTCTTTACAACAGTCAAACCCATCTTCAGACACTGCCACCACATTTTCACTGTCATTTAAAGTGTATGTTACCTTGTTGTGAAATGGTGTCTAATATTGTCTTAGGACAAGAGCCTCACTTTCAAAATAATACAATTTTCCTTCATACTACCAAAACTATTACTACATCTTTTTCCTGTAGTTTATTGGGTGCAGGTGTTGGAAATGAACCTTTGGCTATAAACATTTAATGCAATGCAGCTGATGCTTGTTTTTTTAACATTGTAACAATGATTTTGCTATGTCCATGACAAATAAACAAATGAATAAACAACTCCTATCATGGCTACTACCACCATTCACATCAGTTTCATAAAGCTGCCGTGGTGAGAACAGCGATAAATGTTATAACGTATCACACGCAATGACATAAGAGCTTATGTGGCATGCTAAATTATGCTACAAGTGCTTATGACAGGTGTTATATCATTCTTATGGTAGTGTTACATAGGCCTGCATATAAGAGAATTCTCTAGAATAATAAAAAAAATCCTGAATTTTATTGTAGTGTGAAAGATAACAACAATGCTAGTTATTTAAAGCCACCCTACACAAACCACACATTAAAATGATCACCTCCTATAACAAATTCCTATCACTGGAGGAATTAACCATGTCCAATAAAAAATAATTGCCTCAACCCATTTGAAGAGGCTATCAATGGGTCATGGTATTGAGCAAGTGGTCTTTGAGAGGGGGACTTGTCACTGAGGAGATTCACTGATTTAGTGCTGATTGCTGTGGCTACCGACATCCTGTTTTGTTTTTATTTTAAATTATAGATGTAAATGTATCATCTCTGTGTGAACATGACAATGCACTTATAATATTTCGTGACATATGTGGCTAACAAGAAAATAAAAACGGTGAAACAAAAAACGTCAGGGTTTTTTGGCTAGAATCAATGAACGATTCTAAAGCAAGAAAAATTCAAGTTCCACTTGAATCTTAATTCATTTGAATAATTTGACACCTTTGCGTGCATAAAGAGGTGGCAATCTAAGTTATTTCTTGGTTTCTACTGACAGAAGTCATTTACAGATCTTCCTCTTTCTTTCCTTTAATATTGTGAGAGAATATTGCAACGCTTTAGCAGACCTAAAGGGCAATCTTCAGCACAGCTTCTCCGCATCACGCTGTTTGATTGACAGTCAGTATAACTGCGATTGAATGTTAATAGCTCGGAGATAATGAGCCAATGCCCAAAGCTTGAAGAAATAAACTAATCTGTTTACCACGCCTCACGTGCAACAAAGGGAAAGAATACATCTTTACGAAAACGGAGCCCTAACGTTGCACGCTGAAATTGCGACGAAGTCAGTCCAACGATGATGCCAGGCCTACATTGGAAACCTACACAGAACCAGGCGATCAATGACAGGAATGCATTTCTGTCAACAAGGATGTCAAATGGTGGCAGATCAAATGACACTTTAATCAATACCACCCAAAAAACTAATAACACGATTGATACGACACAGATAACTGTAAATCAACAAAACAAACGTGCGATAATATTAGGCTACCACACGGAGGATTATGGCATTTCCAGAGCGATTGAGTTTCAAGCCGCGGCCCTCATATAACAAAATATAGCTGACGGTTCCCACTCGACAGCAGATTTTTGCTCTCTCCACACAACGGACTGTCCCCCTCGCAAAACTGTCTCCGTGGGAACGATTGTGGCATTGCCGATTTACGATTTAAGGGCGGGTGCGGGAACTCTGCGCCAGATGAAATGGGGATTATCAAGTGTCTGTTTGGTTGCTAAACATTTGAGTGGCATCCAAATTTAGCACATGGCCGGATACCTGACAGGCAGCTCGGGAGGCGGGGAGACCTTGGTGGAATGAGCACGAATATTTAACGCTTTTACAGCCTCTGGAATCTCGTTTTGTTCAATTCTTTAACTTGTTCGCTCCGTTTTCCGAACGTACAGCATTTCAGTGGCATGTAGCCTACTGAAAGGGGACCGCGGCCTGGACTCGATCAGCATTTGTCCTTAACGTTGACGTACATACAAATACACGCAAACACAATGTGGTGAGTTCGCCAATATAATCCCTTGCAAAACTGGACCTGTGAGGTAAAAGTAGGCCAGCAAATGACTAATAGACCATTTCATTTTTGACATGGACACAGGTTAATCTTCACAGCCCCTGAGAAGTTACAAGATGTGGAAATCACCAGGTTTTTCTATTGGCCAGAGTTGAAGTTTGATCGGTTTTTAGCAGGATTTTTTGTTGTTGTTGAAAACACTCAATAAAGGACAATAAAGGACTGTAGAGAAGTACTTTACCAAACTATGTAAAATAAATAATAATTATGACATCATACTTATATGACATCATACTTTTGCTTGACTGATCCTTTAAAAAATAAATTGAGCACTTATTTGTCATTGATTGTATATAAGTATTTAAAAGTCAAATGTATTGAATATATGGTATATATGCACAAACAGATGGTGGCCAAAAGGTACAAAAATGCTGGGCAGGTGTAGCGGATGGGCTTACGTGAGGCCACAGCCCAGTGACGTGGATAAGAGTACGATTAGTTCCCGGAGTTAGGGACTTGAGTCTTTGGCTCGGCGAGCTTAATCGCTCTCTTGTCGCGTCGGAGATCCCCTCGGTTCGAAACTCGCTGCGACCAGAACCAACACTGTCACATTGGTGCCGTGACTCGGATAATACAACTGATGGCAATCGGTTGGGCCGTGGTTGCTGCCGCATGAGATTCGAGGGGGAGAGTGTAGCGGATGGGCTCACGTGAGGCCGCTGCCGAGTGACGTGGATAAGAGTACGATTAGTTCCCGGAGTTAGGGACTTGAGCCTTTAGCTCGGCGAGCTTAATCCTCTCTTGCCGCGTCGGAGATCCCCTCGGTTTGAAACTCGCTGCGGGCAGAACCAACACCGTCACACAGGCCTAGTTGCCTATAATTATGGCTAGCATGGCTAGAAGATGATAATTAATTTACTTTGAAAGAGGGGTGATTGTTGGGGCATGCTTGGCAGAAGCTTCAGTGATGAAGACAGCTCATCTTGCTGTGTTTCATGAGGAACAGTGTGTCAGCGTCTAAGGTGATGTCGATATGGAACTTTGAGAGAAAGACATCACCATTAAAGGGCAACTGTGGTCAGAAGTGCATACTCCTCGATCGTGGCATCCATGCATTAGATCTAGGTGCAGGGCTAAACAGGCGAGCAACTCTAAAGCAGTTGTCTGCCAATTTAAATCTAGGGGTGTGAACAGGCAGTTTCATAACGGTTCATCAAGAACTCCACAGAACAGGATAGCATAGTACATTTACATTTACATTTAGCAGACGCTCTTATCCAGAGCGACTTACACACTTTACATTTCTTTACATACAATCCATTTATACAGCTGGATATTTTACTGAAGCAATTCAGGTTAAGTACCTTGCTCAAGGGTACAACAGCAGCGCTCCCACCTGGGAATTGAACCAGCAACCTCTGAGTTACAAGCCCAGCTCCCTAACCATTACACTACACTGCCAGCCTATAGTCACATCATATCGGTGTTTCCACCCCTTTGCCCACAACCTGTATGTATATTATGGAATTGATGGCAAGGCTCATTCTGAGGAGATACACTTATGCATTACCTGGAAGAGGGGGTGCAGTGTGAGTATAATGGGCAAGGTGCTGCTGAAATGTTCTGTACACATTGCCTATTCCTGCACAGAATTGTACAGGTCCCATGTGGCTTGCTGTAGACCTGAGGTCCTAGACCTGTCAAAGTGAACACATTTTCTGTGACCAACCACTTATTAGAATGTTACCCATCATATTTTCAAATATACTGTATATAAGTAAACTAAGGTTTATACCTACAAAATGAGAGTAACCTATTAAAAAAATGAAATCCATAGTAATGCAAGTAACATTTCCAACACAATACAATACAATACAATCATATAGTAGATGCTTTTACCCAAAGTGACTTACAGTGTTCAATCAATAAAGGATTCAAATTCTTGAAGATGTTGTATTTTGAAATTACTTTCAAAGTTCTGAATGCGTTCATATCTCTGAGACTACTGTATTTGAGAATAACTATGGTTCAGGAGCCTATGTAGTGTTTGGTGTGATATAACATGTTAATCAGATGTATCTGCCAACCCACTCAAACCCCCCTCTCACCTGCAAGGACTATCACTCTGTAGCTGCTGCAAAGAGGAGCATTTTGTCAGGATTGTTTAGGTGGAGCCTCTGTTACATTGGTAAAAAAATGATGCTCTTAGCTGGTCTCTGGAGACTGGAGGGGTATGGAGAGAGAGAGTAAGAGAGCAAGAAAGGGAGAGAGAGAGAGAGAGAGAGAGAGAGAGAGCACTGGAGTGAGACAGAGACCTGGAGCAAATCCCAACAGCTAAACACAGTCTTATCTCACTCAAGTGGCCTCTACTGCAGAGCGAAAGTGACCTGAAAAACACACACACAGACACTCACACATACAAACACACACATATGTACATACATCCATGCATACAGAGGGTAGACAAAATAATGGACACCCTAATCATATATGAATATTTATTAACTAGTAAGGAATTCAGCCACCTTTTCCCTCAGAAAAGCTTCAATGCTGTCATACAAGCTTTTCAGTTTCCAGTGGGATATTTGACCATTTTTCAAGAAATTAAGCCTCCAGTTCTTTGAGAGATAAAGGTGGTAGAAATCTACTCCACAATTTATGTTCCAGAATTTACCTTGAAGGTTCAATGATGTTTAGATCTGATGATTTGGGAGGTCATGGGAGGTGTTTGACTTCATCCTGGTGTTCACAAAACCACTCAGTGTGTATGGGGGCGTTATCATACTGGAATATGGGAACATTTTGAAGAAACAATGTTTGCATCATAGGGCGCCCCTGGTCTTCTAAAATAGATTTCCTGAATTCCTTAGCTAGATACTATATTACTTTCTTCAACTCCCCAGAAGTCCAGATTTTGTGCTCATTACACCATGTTGTGTTGTTGTACATTTGCCTTGGTTACAAGCAGTTTCTGAATGGCAGCCCTACCATAAACATCAGCTTTCTGTAGCTCACAATGTACAGTTTTACTTGTATTGGGTTACAGAGATATAGATAAGTATAAGAGATAAGTTCTGTGGTAATTTTTGATGCCGTTTTTTGTGGGTTTTACCAACTGTCCTGTTAAGTGTCCATCTACATATCTCTGTCAGTGAGCTTCGACTTGTGACCACCTTCCCTCTTTCCTGATGCAGTTTTCCCTATTGGCATTTGCCATCATGATTTCTGACACTGTTCCCCTTGACAGATTAAATATTTCGCAGTTTCTGTAACTGACACACCTGCAATTCGGGCATCAACTATTAGAAACTCACATATAAACATGTTGATTTTAAAATGTCTTACAAATGTCTAAATACATACATACACACACACACACACACACACACACACACACACACACACACACACACACACACACACACACACACACACACACACACACACACACACACACACACAAGCACAAACCAAACAAACACACAGACACCACACACACAAGCACAAATGCACACAAAGGTCAGTGACTCCATTATAAGCTGTGGTTACATTTACATTTTAGGCACTTATCAGACGCTCTTATCCAGAGCGGCTTACACAGTTCATATTTCTATACATACAACTCATTTATATAGCTGGATATATGAATGATGGGGTAATGCTGATTACTGTGGCTGCCAACAGGCAGGGGAGTGAAGGAGTGGCCCTTCCTTCCGAACTTCAGTTGTGAATTGTGAGCCAGACTTTACGGCTCTTTAGGGTGGACATTACGGTTCTCTGAATCTCTTCTAGGTGGATACACTGGGACCAGCTGCCGCTTTAGAAACAGACTCCCTCCTTACTCCCTGGGAGATAGAGTGGGCCTAAATTACCCAGAATGCTTTGAGTGTCTCACGCACACACACACAATCTCCGGTTCCTGTCGCCACTAACAGCCTGACAGCTGCAAGCACTCCACGCTCGAGCACCTCGTGGGGCGACGTGTTCCAATCCATCATCACCTCTTGTTCCCACTTCCTGGCAAAGCCATTGTCTTGCGCTTTTGGGAAAAAACCCTAAGAAACTTGATAAATAATATAAGATAATCTTTTTCTGGTTGCTTTATCAGGATTCACTTTCTTCTTATTCCTGTACTTGGATGTGTTACCGTAACTGTCCCCCACCAATACTGTTATATTGTACACTACAATACACTGACATTTCATCATAATTAGAGGAGTTGATGACAGAGAAGGATCAGGGATTTTCTCGAAGAATCTATTTTCGTTGCCTCATTGTAAAATCTCCTCAGAACTCCTCAGAACTCCTCGAGTTTCAGAATAGCTTATTGAGGAGATTTGACAATGCATGCAGTGTCCACATGCTAACATGGCACACACTATCAATAAAAAAAGTCAAAAATATATATATATTTATGGTTGTAATGGGTGTATGCAACCGGAAATATAAAGGTACATTTACACAATAGAATTAAATGGCACAAAGACTGAAGTTTACATTCTAGAGTTAGCAAATGCATCACCATTCAATTTGAAAACAAAAAGAACCTCTTCTCTTCTACAGGTGATATTATAGACATGATATTGGATTAATGCTCAGATATGAATACAGACAGGAGTTGAGGCATTAAAGCGTGTCCGCAGCAGGATTTGGACTCCTCCATTACACTGATGCAATCCACCGCAAGTAAATTGAAAGGCATTTTTACAGGGTATGCATTCCATACTCAGACACAAACAAAGCCACATCGGACACTTGCATTACTAAAATCAATACACATTTAATCAGACAATTACTGTACTCTCACAGTAAACACGAGACCTCTCTATTTCAGCTGCACAACGGAATAGAAAGTTAAGAGAAAAAAAACAGTTTATCATTGTCAGGCTTTGAGTTCCTCAGCTAAAAGCCGGCTTCTTCCCCTTCCTGTTTAGCCTTATTCAAAGATGTAATAAGGGATAATTGGCTATAAAGATCTTTTGATTGAATTTGGCATTTTGAATTTCCTGTGCTAATGGGATACGTCAAAACGTTATTTGGAAAAATGATGATAAATGCGGCTTAAAAAAAACAGGAAAAGAAAAAAAAGCGAAGGATGCAGGGGAGAGTGAACCCGGTTCAATGACGAATCTAAACGAGTTGCCGTTGCTCGGTGCTGCAGAAGGCTGAAGGTGCGGGCAGACAGGTGCGGGCCCAATCTTGCCTCTGGCACGGGATAATGCAATGCAGCCAAGCTGTAATTTTAGCTGAAGGGGAAGGATCTGTCAATATGTCAGCGCTCACACGGGACACCCCCAAACACACACACCTCCCCCGCCAAGCCGTTACCGAGAACGTCCGCGCGCACACTGCGACTCTTCTTCCTCGTGCCGCTGGCAACTAATTACTGCCGCTCTCTCCATCTGCGTGCCAGCCTAATTAACACATTAAAATCTGATACAAAGCCCGCGGTCTTCCTCGCGCCTGCAGGCAGAAGTGCGATTTTATCACCTCGCCGCACAAACTCCCGTAGATCTTTATTACTATCACAGCGTGTACGGCTCCACCTCACTGCGCGGTCCCAGGTGTGATGTCATTGGTGAGCCAGCTCCGGTGAAAGCAGGGACTAGCTGGGGGCCTACCAATGAAGCAGATACGGGGCGCTGGCAGGAGCCAGCACGGCGGGGGTGGAACGTCTGCCATGCTGTCCATCACACGGTGCGTGAGCACACAGCGGGAGTGGAGGGTGGTACAGCGAGGCTCACCTTCCCCAATATGTTCAGTGCCACAGGACAATGGCAGGGCCACAAAGCACACAGCTCCAGATCCTCACAGTCCAAACCTTAAATTCTTGTTAAAATGCTAACCTATAGCATAGGCTAGGGGTTTCCCAAATTGTGCTCAACTCTCACCCAAAGCTATAGCCAAGCGGCTACTGCGGGAACGCATACACACATTCACTCTCTTTGAAAAGTGAATTTGCATCAATATCACCCAAAAAGGTTTTCCTGCCATGGTTTAGGTCCACTCAACCCCTTAGAGGGCAATATAAATGCCGATAAATACAAAGCCATTCTGAGTGATCACCTTCATCCTATGGTGAAGCATTTCTATCCTGATGGGAGTGGTCTCTTCCAGGATGGCAATGCCTCCATCCACAGGGCACAAGTGGTCACTGAATGGTTTGATGCATGCAAACGATGTAAACCATATGCCATGGCCTTCTCAGTCACCAGATCTCAACCTAATTTAACACTTACGGGAGATTCTGGAGCAGAGCCTATGACAGTGTTTTCCACCACCATAAAAAAACACCACATGATGGAATTTCTCATGGAAGAATGGTGTTCCCTCCAACAGAGTTCCAGCTCATGGTGGCTCAACGCCCTATTAAGACAACTATGTTGGTGTTTCCTTTATTTGGCCAGTTACCTGTGTATACTCTAATAAATCATGGGATTGACAAGCAGAAATAATGAATACACATAAATCACATAAAATATGAATGTCTAGAGAAATACAATATGAATCATACATATTTTATTTTTGTAAAATGTAAATTAAGTTTCCATGGAAGTTTGGACAGCTCACCCATTGGTCTCTGGTTAGAGTGGGTGTTTGCCTCCTGTTCATATTTATTCATCAACCTGCTCGTCTGTGTCTTTAAACTGTGGTAGGTAACAATACCTTTGTAATGAACACAGTGGGGTTCACCTGGCTCTGGCAAGATGTACGAAGAAGAATGTTTTATAAAGTTTTGTTTCTTTCTTTTTTAAATCATATGTAGCATTAACACCATACGCAATTCATTAGGAACAGATTTACAAAGTGTAGTTTTCTGGCAATAAGAAAAAACGATTTACAGTACAATCAAAATATTACATATAATTAAAATCATTAACAAATCATGGATGCGTGTGTCTAACGAATTAAACACCGGAAGAGATTTGGATGTTTAAAACCATTTTTCACAGAGAGTCGTTTGAAGTGAAAATGTTTGGCGCCATAACTCAACCTCTTTATTGAAATGTATACTGAAAATTGCTGATTTTCTTGAGCCACCCCCTTTAAATATACACGATTGTATGGGGGTTACACTCAAATTGTTGGCAAAAAACAGCTTTCTTATCCACAAGATCAGGTTCTGGGAAAATGTATCATAGAATTACGAATGCATACAACTACCTTAACCTTAACCTAGTAGTGTGGGCATGCCTTCAGGATGAGAAGGAATTCAAAATGTAGACAAATGTTCATAGGTCAATTCAAATGATCTGTGTTATTACATCATGGCTCGAGAATGGCAAGGGAAAAATATGAACCAATTCATGAAACCTGTTGAACTGGAGGTCCTGCAATCTAAACCAGAAATGACCGTGAAACGACATTAACCACATTTTTGAGTTTAGAGTTTTGGTTTCATCCACTAATGCACAAATATGATATAAAACTCTGTAATTCAGGATTTGGAAGGGAAGGGGTGGTTCACTCATTAAGCGGGCTCGGCTCGTTTGAGCCTGGCTAGCATAGTGGGCATCGGCTGGCATAGACTGGCACAGCAGGCATATTCTGAATTTTCGGAACCCGTGTGGATGTCACATGGCTGCGTCGTCCGCATTACAGCCCAACAGCACCAAGATTCAGCAGAGATATTATTACCAGCTCGTGGGGGGGAGGGGCCTTTTTTCGCCCCGGTGATTGTGGACCGGCTAAAAATAACCCCCAATGTCTATCTGAGTTTGAATCTGCGGCGCACACAGGCTGCTGCTCTCGATCTGAAGGGGTTATCGAAGCGGGCCAGTTCCTGCTGAAGTTCACTGAGCCTCACGGGCCCACGGAGAGGGATTAGCTTTGATATCATTCCTGCGGGAAACAGGGGCTTTGGCCCAGCTGAGCGCAGTGACCTGTAGCCCAGCTTCAGCTCTAAATTCAGCCCCAGGCTGCCCCGAGCAGTGTAGGGGGTACATTTGTAAGTGTGTGTTAGCACCAGGATTGCCCTAAATTTTATTTCAATTTGAATCAATTCAGGAAACAAATCGAAATTACATTCAGGAATTGCAAAAATACCTCAATGGTGTTCTATTCTTCAATTCATTTCCGAAATTGACCAAATGGAAAATGGAACTGACCCCAACTCTGGTGAGCTCATCCTCGTCATTTCGGTGAGTGGATAGTATTTGTTGTTGTGCTGTGTGGGTGACAAGGGCCACAATTTGATGCCCACAGCTGACCACCGGCCACACAGATGATGTCAGACAAATTGTACACTCCTGCATTGGTGAGTTGAAAGGACCAGACAGTGTGCTGAGAGAGGTCTGAGGATGGGAAGAGGAGCGGACGTGGGGACAGAGTGGTTCTGAGAAACATGGGGGCAACGGGGGGGATGGGGGCAGTGGTAAGGCCATGTCACCTGACTCCAGCTGCTCCTCTTTCGTTTCCTCCACTGCTCCGTAAATGTACACACCAATTCAACATTTAAAAGAATGAAGAAGAAAAATAAGCTTGTGACTGCTACTGGTGTTGCAGCATGTTTATACGTAGGTACAGGTAGCATAGAGCATATTGAACTCTGTTCTATGTTATCTATATCTATATTTCACGTGAAGCAGGAAATTAATGGAGGGTTGAACAGTGAAACTGAGACTTCTATCCTATGGAGCCCTACCCACCATAACCTCTGGAAACAGCATCTGTGCAGCTCCGAAAAGTGCCTTCTCCACTTGTAACTGAAAGTACAGTCATTTGAGTAGATTAATTGCTCGCTTGATTGTTTGAGACAAACACACTATCTTTCTACAGGTGTTTTAATTACTGTTGATGGAAAACACAAATTGCCTGCAGGGCTATTTGTTTTGGTGATGTAGAGATCTCTTTGGTGCTGCCGTTTATAAGGACCAAACGGACACATTTATACATGTTTCTACAGAGCCTCCCAAATCTATTCAGACCAGAGTGACACTACACAGACTACATACTTCTGCCACCCTTGCAGACTGAGGCAAGGCACATAAACACTAATTCCTGGCCTGGTTAAACACCTGTTTCAAATGAAAGGACCCCTCTTTTGGTGGTCCAATGGTATCAGTTGTGTATAAATAGCTCAGACACAATATAGTAGGTACCAACACAAAAATCGTCCTCCTTGCTCCCCTGACAATAATCCAAACACACGTTCTCCAAATGTATCCATGTGACTGTTATCATGTTCATAGACAGACCCGCACACGGGGTGACCATCTGACATTAAGCTTTAAATATGTGATCTGAATGCAATGGCACATCAGAAAAGTGTGGTGTTGGATTAAAGGAAGTGTAATTTTACAAGAGGGATCTTGGACATATTCCCAGTTTTTTCATTTCAACAGGCCGATAATCTCTTTAATTAAACACTCTCAACCCTGGCAGCGTTTAGACCCACAGACTAATATATCAAATGTCTCTTTAAGCATTGCAAAGATATGGTGGAAAACTGGGAAACAAACAGTCCTTTATGATTCCTGAAAGATGGATGGATTCATTATGAATGTCTAAGGGGAATTATGCCTGAAAATAAAGAGTTCTCCTGACGGCGGACCCGACCCACAGCAAAGCACTGAGACTGATCACTGCTATGAACAACCTCGTAGGAGGGCATTCAAATATGAGGGGGCTGTGTTGCTGTGTGCGTGGGGGGGGGATTAAATATACCCCCCCCACCTCAAATGACACCAACTGTATATCTCCGTAACAGAGACTGATTGCCCTTGGTTCATCCAAGGATAGTTTGGAGATCGAATCTCAAATCTACGAATCAACAACTGTGTATATGCATACATCTGCCAAAATAAAGCAAACACCAGCATAAAATGTCTTAATAAGAGCTGCCAGAACCCTTAATTTACTCATATTTAATTTTGGCATCTACCTGTATGTTCAAGTTTAAAAAATCAACACTGAGTACTCAGACTACTGTTCAAATACATGATGACTGTAAGGCTTGTGGAAGGGTAAACAAGAGGAGTTGTTAGGCCTCCCTCCGGGCGATAGTCATCGTCTTGATGATCGCTGTAGCCTTGAGATAGGGACTTGCTGTCTGGCAGGACGGGGTCTGACAACAGACAATAGGGATGGCATGTCGTGTGTAACTGTGACTGAAGAGTCACAAAGGGGGCAATGTGGAAGGGTAAACAAGAGGAGTTTGCACTCATGACACGCTCATGAAACACTCACAAGCTATCAGTATGATGTCATAGGCATGATCTGCCTGAGGGGCTGACACACATGACAAACTCATGAGCTACCAGAATAAACCCAATTCCGTGATCTGTCCCTATTCTGTCCCAATAGACATTAACTAATAGTGTAACTTATTGAATTACTATTGTAGTCATTTAGCAAACAGCATTATCAGTACATGTTATATATATATAGTGCGTAGTTAGGTCAGCTTAAGTGACTGTTTATTTTTTATATCAAAGAGTGAAGGGCAAAGAAATAATGGTAGAAAACATGTGATGAGAACATAAAAATGTAAACAGTTAGGGGCATAAGGAGAAACAATGGTGAATAGAGAACATGTGATGAGGACATGGGGAGGGGTTGAATCAGGTGGGTGTGGTGATAACTTTAAGCTCCACAAAAGGAGGGGTTCAAGACAGAATAAAAGAGGGATGTATTCAGAGATGAGGCAGTTGCTGCTTTGCGAACCAGCCCGGTTTCTTGTATGTAATCTCACATCATATACAATAAACCCTATTACATGAGACTCTGAAGATTGTGCTGTTTTTTGAAGAAGTATCCAGTGTGGTAGGATCCCTCAGTCTAACTGGCCCTGGCTGGGGTCAGATTCTCCCACAGGCTCTCCAAACTCAGTACAGTATGACTATAACTCAATAATAATATATAATATATACCATTTAGCAGACGCTTTTATCCAAAGCGACTTACAGTAGTGAATGCATACATTTTCAGTATATGTGGCCCCAGTGGGGATTGAACCCATAACCTAAGCGTTGCCAACGCTGTGCTCTACCAACTGAGCCACAGAGAACCACGCAAATAACTCCACCTGCATGGCATCGTCATTCACTTTCAGTGAGATTCACTGGAATTGTAATTTGCGTCTTCTGTGGTCTCTTAAAATCGAAACTATATTTACTTCCGTTCTCACCTTACAGCCTCACGCCTATTCCAAGGAACTGTGTATCAAAGATTGTTTCCTGAGTATCACCGACATCTTAAAGAGGGGGTTTTAATTCAGTCTATTTGCCCTTGAGGACTGCAACAAGGACCAGCTCCTCCTGCTCTGCTTATTGGATGGACAAACAGACAGACAGACCCTACCTCAGTGGTATTCACTCTTGGCCTTGAAGAGTGCCAACAGGGTGGCTGGGTTTTGTTTTCACCTTAAAACAAAACCAACCCAGTCCAACTCAGAAACCAGGAGAGGTGAGTTAACTGTGTAATCAACTGCTTTAATTGATCAATCAAGTGCTGAGTAACAACGACAACCAGCGCAACCTGCAGCTCTCCGAGCGCCAGAAGAGTGCACACCACTGCTCTTGTATGGACACTCGGCACACAAAGTTGAAATGTCATGGCGGTGTTGTACTCGGGCCTCAGTAAGATGGAAAGATCAATGGCAGTGTGTGGGACTGCATGTGGAATTCATTGGAGTGGGGGGCGGGACAAGTGGCGCCACTTACGAAGGACCAGTAATTACTCTTAAATCAGTGAACGCATCTGTGGGTTCCATCTCCCTTTTGCAAGGAACATGTTTTCTCTTATTTTCTCTTAACGTTTTTTTGCCCCTTTTCCTCCCAATTTAGAAATATTTTTAAGCCATACTCGCTGCAACCTCTGTCCATTCAGGAGATCGCAGCCAAACACGCACTCACCTCCAAAACACGTGATGTAAAAAATAAAACAAAATACATGTACGAACATATATAGGTATTAACATAGTTTATAAAAAACTATTGCTGCATTAAAATACGGTTAAAAAACTCAAAATTGGGATCTTTAGTATTACTGATAGTATCAATGAGAATATATCATTTCAGATCATTTTCAGCGTCCGTGGACACAAGGTTCGGTTGACTGCCGTCTCCATGTCCCCAGATCCATGGCTGTTTTACCAAACGCTGCTGCTGTACCTAGACAGATTCAGTGCGCCCCCCTAACCCCCCCTCCCCACCAGATAAACAAGTATGTCAGAAGAAGAGAGGATCTTTTATAGTAGTGAAGTAAACAAAGCTCTGTGTTAATTTATGACCAGCTTTTAAAATACCGCTCATGAGATCATGTGTATTAGTGCAAATGTGGGTTTGGGTTTTCACACACAGCAACACGTGTCAACCAAGACAGGCCTTCACCAGGCAGCACAGCAATCCGCTCTGTCTCACGAGTCAACTTCTTTTTCCCGTGCGTGCATTAAAATAGTCAAGCCGTCTGTGATCAATTCAAATCTGCTCACGTTGCAAATATGTAAGGTGCTCCAGTCCAATCCTTCTGGATTTCTTTACCGTGGGTTGGTTTTGCCAAAACCAGTGAACTATAAGAATTGGCCACAGAGCAGGTTATAAATCTGAGTGAGACTGAACTGGCAGGCGGTGGCCTAACCTTTTCCTCACTCGTCTCCCGAGAGAGCAGCCACGCCCCGATCTTCTCCCCTCTTCTGCTCCTCTCGACATGCAGAAGACCGCTGATTTGGAAATAGGCTGTGCTGCATTTTGCAACATCATTTCAATGAGCATCTCCAATGAGAAAAGAAACTGAAGAGTGTTTTTCCAAAACTCACTCAAGTCCCTTGACCAAATGTGGACCGAGTGATTTTTGGAAAAACACTGCAATTAATGACCTGTGTGTTTACCTTCAAAGAGCAACGTCACCATCAACTACAAAGGAAATTCTTACAGCACTTAAAGCAGTTTTAATGAATGAACTGGAACTAGGGTTGCTCCTGTATCTATCCCATAATATTCTGTATCAGATACAAGTAGAGGACTTTCAGCCTTCAGTGTTCCAGGTTCAGGCCCCTGATATGTACAGATATGTTTAAACAGCCTTTAGGTCCAGATTATTCACCCCAGCATGGAATCCTGCCGGAGATCAGACCCACATGGACCTGCGGGCTAAAGAAGGTTCCGCTCTCAAACGCCGGCTGCGGGTTGGAGTGGTCTTACGCCACAGCCACTTACAGGAAAGAGGAAGGAAGGAGTGAAAAAAGAAGTAAAAAGCGGTAGAACGCGGCAGAGAACTAATGGTACAGTGGTCTGTGATACAGCACAGAAACTCTCACGGGCATGTTAAGAGCACACAGTCTCCCATCTCAAACATAAAGACCAGAGTAAATGCTCAAATCGCTCATATCGTGTGTATGTGTACATTATGTGTGTATACACCATACATTGTACCTCCCTAGGGGCTAGAGAGGAGCTCCTAAAGCTACTAAAGAGAGAGTAACTTCCGGGTTTATAACTCCTCTTTACAGGGCTTAATAATTAAAACAGGAGTAATTATAATCATTAATAATAATAATTCCCCCATTGCCCCACTCTCTGCTCACCAAAAAAACGAAAACCATGTGGCATGTTTAAATAAATCAATTGGACATTTTACAAAAGGAACACATGAGAGTTTTTTTGTGGGTTTCTTTTTTGAGGGGGTTCTCTTTTCTCTTGTCGCACATAAACATTTAGGAGCCATTACAAAGCACTCACCGCGTTTCGGCCATGCATTATTCATTCTCAAAACCGGCGCGTGAGCACTTCTGGTGCACGTGCCATGTACCAGTGGGAAGGGTGCGCCTGTCCACACCGCGCCGATAAAACGGATCAATCACCCAATAAGGACATCCACGGCACTGACGGCAGGAGACGGATCACTGCGGGCCATCCCCGGTGGCGACCGGTCCTTATGAATGAAATGTCCTCTACACTAAATCGCCACGAAACAACACTAAGTATTCAGCGAGTCTGTGCCTGGTGCAGACCCATCCACACACATAGTAAGGAGGGCGGTGAGGAAGCTAAAACAGTCAGTGATTTTTGGCATGGTGCAAGGCTTACACGCAGCAGCAAACGGGGGCCATTTTCACTCCACTTCCACAAAGCTGTCCTGCAGGGGTCAATGATCACCAGCCAATCAATGCCTGTGGCTGCAAAGGCCACACACAGAAAATAATTTCCACAGATTTACCTAACCTACATGACGACTAGACTTAAGCCCCCCAATCTGCTATATATTTACTTACATAATGGCGTTATGTAACCCTCCCAATCTGCTATAAATTTACCTACATAATGGCTATATTTAACCTTCCCAAACTGTTGAACTCTCTGTGCTGTAGAGGTATGGGGTACGCCCCGCCAAACATTCTTGTGCCTGCTGGGTTTTTGCAGGCAGGAATAGGCATGCAAGATAGCAATGCCACTGTACTTACAGTAGCTCTATATCGAGAAGCTATGTGCGTGTGTACTTTTCTTTCCTGAATGCCACTGACATTCATTCCGCTGTGTTATTCCAAACCCCTTGTCTGATGTTGTATTAGTGGTATTGACCTGTGGAAGCACACGCTATTAAATATGATCCGTTTTCCAGCTCCAGTTGTGTGGAATTTGAGATTTCACCCCACCGCAGCCCTCGGCGACAGGGGGCAAGCACAGCGGGATAACACACACGGAGCGAAGCGACAGCAACACCAGTTCTACAGTGACAGTAGGAGGAAAGCGCCATCTGCCACTTTCCCACAGAGGAATTGATTTCGCTTGTCAATTGCAGCCACTAGGGCTGTAAAAATCAGCCCCCTGCAGAGAGAAGATCCGCACATTGTAATCTATGCCACCAACTCCCTGAGCTGGGTGGGGAGGGGCATACATGTACACAGTACCCTCCAAAATTATTCACACCCTTGTGAAGATGAGCAAGGAATGCTGTATAACATTAAAAACACATGCAATGAGCTATATTGTATGCAATTTTTGGGGGGAAAATTAAAAAGTTAAAATTATAATCGATAATGAAATGCTAAGAGAAAACAGATTTTGTTTAGTTGATTTTTTTTCCCAAAACGATGTCACAATTATTCACACCCCTAATAATTATTTTTAAAAATCCAACAAAAATAAATCAATTAACAAGTTCATCTCAAACTTAGTGGACTGTATTGTGGCATTGTATGGCTTCCTGTTTCACTGGGGTTTAAAAATGAGGTAGCACACCTATAAAATCAATTTGTCATGACATCACTATGGGGAAAGGCAAAGAACTCTCATTAGAAACAAGACATAGGGTTGTTGACTCCAAGTCAGGAGATGGCTGATGGAGATGGAAACAAAAAAAACAAAAAAACTAAAGATACTACTTTCCACTATTAGGTCAATAATTAAGATGTCTATAAAACCACTGGAACAGTAGTAAACCTGTCTAGTAGAGGATGCAAGCGCACTTTACCTCCACGCACAGTGGTTTGGGAGGCAAAGAAAAATCCAAGGTCCACAGTTTGAGATCTACAAAAATTGGTTGCATCTTGGGGACCCAAAGTTTACCTCGAAATCAACCATGAAATAATTAATCTACTACAAATGTACTGTTTTGCGATGGTCGTCTCAGTCTCCAGATTTGACTCAGTAGCATTATCCTTGCGAGGGGAGGGTGCACAAAGTACTGAAAACAGAGTTTAAGCAAAAACAAAGTTTACTTTTTTTTTTGATACTTGTTAATTACACAGTAAGGTTGTCATGGTTTCAGCTCAAACTCATCATCTTGAAGGATTGTGGAATTTCATAAAACCCCCACAATCCATCCCAGAAAAGCGACACAAGGCCACTAACAAGAAAGAGATCCTGAGATTCAATCAAAACTACCAAGTTGACTTGAGGGAAAGAACTATTCATTTAAAAACCCAGAACCATGTTACTATGAAGTAACCCCTGGATTCAGTTATAACCACCAGCCATCTCAAGGGAAATATGTTGTCCGTATGTTGTTGCATGGCAATGGATTAATCCTTTTTTTGACTAAATGCCACTTTCCCTAAGGACGACTTGCCGGTTTTGATTGAATGCTGCTGTAATGGCCTGGGTGCACCCTGAAAGTCCGTCAGGACTGACTCCATGCCGTCTGCAGGCGGCAGAATCCATCAACCAACACTGTGAACTCAGAGCGGTATAACCTACCAACCAACCAATGAAAGCCCTGGACCCATTATAGCATTAAAGTCTCTCCCACCAGCCTACTGTGAAGGAACCTCAGAAAACTGATTCCTGTCTCTCATCCTTCTTCTTATTTGCAAGGCAGATAGTGTACACAGAATGTGTGTTTTACCTTTGGCATTACAGTGCATTCGGCATGGATAACCAGATTAATAAATTGCATTAGAGTGTGATGATGCACCAACTAAATTTCTTTCACTTCTAGAATAGATCTTTAGCGTGGCAGCTGCAATTTTACCCATTCCAGTTTTTACCAGTTGGCTCCTGTAAATGGAGATTTCAGCCTGCAGCCAGTTTCCACATGGAAAGAGCATCATTTCTGAAGCTAAATATTCACTGAGACTGCAGCACGGCCAACATCTGGACTCCACTCACTTTTTAACTACAGACGCCTCTGAAGGAATTTCCTTCAGTTGCTTAAGGACATAAAGGTCAGCTTCAGATCAGATCTGTGGTGAGCCTGGCTTTCAAAGACTCCTCATCTGCAATGCAAAGTGTGTGCTGCTGCTCTGCCATGCGCAGATACAGAGGCTACTGCTGATGGAGAGACTCACCTTTCACTGTTGTGCTGTTGACTCCAGAACTATCTTTGGACCTGACATCACATTTGTTTGTCTGTGATATAAATTCATTCATTAATTAACCCGATGGTCTATCACATTTGTGTGGCTGCAAATTTATGACGGGAGAAGAAATCCTGACGCTCATGCTTTTGGGAAAACCACAATGACAGCACCGCTGTAGCTGATTCATACAGAGATCCTGCATTCAGTTTGTAAGATAAAATGTTCAATTTCTAGTATGGACTATCCATTATGTTTGGGCAAGACTGGTGACTGTTAAGTAGCATTTACAGTAACTTTCTGAAGAAGACCAAATCTATATATTTAAATGCTAAATGGGAAGTACTGCACCGTGCTGACTGATTGTTCGTTCACTCAGACACATAATAATGCACAGGCACATCTTTTTTTTACCTAGTCATCATCATTTTTAATCTAACATGGGTTGCTGCCTCGTTTTGGCATGGCCTTAAGGCAAAGCAGGCATACAACATAATGACCTTGGACCAACAATCACTATCATACCAATATATAATTTAACTTCCGTTTCCTAATTTCACAATTAGGAATTTCATAATAGGAGTTTCATAATAATGCTGCAACATGGCACTGTAAAAAGCACAGTTTTTTGCTGCAAAGGTAACTTGAACTCGAGCAGGAGCCCCTGTATGTAGATGAATCTACATAAAGATTAATAAACCGACAGTAGCTATTGCATAGGGAAAGAAATAATACATCAAATAGTCCATACAGTGTTTTGGCATCCCATACCCAGTAGTGACATCCTGCATCTCTAAATCAACCAACGACGCTCATGGATTCTCAGGTCTGTCATTAATAATATCTCCCACTTCCAAATGAAAATTAAATCGATTCAATAAACTGCACGACTGTCACACATGGGTTTAGCCAACATTCTGTTGGACTGACCTTTTCTTCCTTGGAAAAATACCTGCAGTTGGTGTGAGGAAAAATACCATGTAGCTTACATGGGTCAGCAGAAACATGCCTTTAGTTTCCATCAATACTGTCATGAAGCAACAAACAAAAATAAAAGATATTCATGATTATGAATAAGATACATGTTAATTGTCATTAATTGCATATATACATATTCCCATAACTGTCCAAATGCCCCATACAGTAATGATAACTAATATCTACTTCCGTATTTTGTGTGTTCCACGTCCAATGGAAAAATAAAGCATGTGTTTTGCAAGATTATTGCAGCTGAAATGATGCAAAAGGGTGCATACATCACAGGGTAATCAGCTAATGGGACTGTTCAGGAGACAGACAAAATGCTCTTCTGGCAGCACTAGAGCTCTCGGATATGCACTTAGCTTGCATTTCTGACGTCTACAAATTGGCCATTTCAGAAACAGTGGGATGGCAGTTTATGCAGATTTTTGGGGTCAGGAGCTCTCTTTTCTGGAACACTTACTGTCCCTCAGGTTCTGGTCAGTGATCTCTCCATCACTATTACAGTCAGAATGTGTTTGATGGTGCGATGAGATTTTTAAATTATTATTACAACTCTCATACAGAAAGAGACTTATAGAAAAGACTATAATACAAAAATATACACGCAAATAAAATGTTATTAATGAAGAAGGCGTTTTCTTTCTTTTAATTGTGAAGGTGTCATGATTATACATATCAAATCAATATTTAGTTATCAATTTTTTCTGCCTTAAATGGAAGGTGTGAACAGGGTTATTCTGAAAGTCCATGACTGGAGCTTCATAGCGTAAAAGAGGTTGTAGAGGTCAGTTGGCTGGAGCTTCATAGTGTAAAAGAGGTCGTAGAGGTCGTTTGGCTGCGGGTTTCAAATTGTGATTCTGTATGGTGTATCGCCAAAGATTATGACTACAGTAATGTGCTCAGCTAAGAACCAAGGTTCCCAACACAAGGAAATAATGGTACTCTTGTTCTAGCTCTTCCTAACTTCCTGTGGCAGATTCTCATTCACTCTACAAAGCTCCCCCACGCTGGTCTCAGAATTGAGCAAAACCCAACATATTTGCATATAAACCCTACATATTTGTTGAGCCAAAAATCAGATTCAGCAAATAATGAAATAAATAGTTTTCATTATTTCATTATGTTACTGAAATTGAGTAAAGTAATGCTAAATATGTGATTGATTACAGTGACATAAAGAGCCAGGTATTCTGTGTATTGTACTGGGATGGAAAGCACAGTGTAGCACTAGCCCTCTCACACACACACACACACACACACACACACACACACACACACACACACACACACACACACACACACACACACACACACACACACATAAATAAACTATGAACTTTGTTTGAAAAAAAAAGAGAAAAAAGTTCAGATATCACTCCAATTAGCCAAAGTCTCATTGATGGACAATTTCTACTAAGGATTCCAATTATATCTGTTAAATTTAAAGGTAACACGTTTTTATACTTTTACTCTACATGAAATTAACCCCAACCCTCCATCTCAGCCTCTTCTACACATCTCTTCATCTACAGCTGAGCACTTGATGTTGACAGGATAGCTGATTATGCCGACAGTATAATTGATGACTCAAGCACTTCACTGCTGCTGATTCGATGAGTGTTAACTATCTTTACTAAAGTAACGGACACTCTTGTTGTAACTTAATCTTGTTGTACACACATACTTTCCTTACCAAATCATGCTGCAGAAGTTTTGGTCAGGGTCACGGGGGGGCTGGAGCCTATACCAGTATCCCAGCATGCAATGGGTGAGAGGCAGGGATATATCCTGGACAGGTCGCCAATCCATTGCAGGGCACATACACCATTCACTGACACTCATACCTACAGGCAATTTAGACTCTCCAATTAGCCTAACGTGCATGTCTTTGGACTGTGGGAGGAAACCGGAGTACCCGAAGGAAACCCACGCGGCCAGAGGGAGAACATGCAAACTCCACACCGGCCCTGGCCGGGATACAAACCTGAGACCTTCTTGCTGTGTGGCGACAGTGCTATCCACTGTCTTTGATCAACAACTTATAAATATCTTTTGCATGCTACCATGGCTACATTTAAATGCCAGATAAAAATATATACAAATAGGTTTGTACCCAAAGTATTTGAAGTTCATGGTATTAAAATGTTTCTATGTGCATCTGGGAATCAAGGAATAAAAAATAAAAACATCATCAAACACCATTTGTGTTAACATAATGTCACGGTTTTACCTTGCTCAGCCGCTGGAGGGCGCTTGACCATGTGATGGCTTGTTTTCTTTGGTTTTGTGTGAGGAATCATTGTTATAGCCACCTTCCTTATATGGTCTTTCGTCGGTGTGTTTTCCGATCACGTCCAGCTGTGGATTATCAGTGCTCATTCCGCCTCCTATTTAAGTTCTGTGTTTTCCTCATACAAACGCTTCTCTGTAAACCATTATTTCGCTCTAGCCGGTACTTCTAACTAAGGGTTAGTTTTCCACTCTGTGGTCTCTCAGTTAAAGAGAGAAGGTACTTCGTATTACTTCTAACTAAGGGTTAGTTTTCCACTCTGTGGTCTCTCAGTTAAAGAGAGAAGGTACTTCGTATTATTTCAAACAAAGGGTTAGCTTACCACTCTGTGGTTCTCTCAGTTAAAGAGAGAGGGGTCTTATTTAGTTATCTCTACTCTTTGTTTGTCGGGGCTATTGTTCCCCAGAGCTAAAGTATAGCTATTTGTTTTCAATGCACCTCGTTGAGGAGCGTTCGCCCTACTAGGGTTGTTTCTGTTGGGTTTATTCCCGTGGAGTTTGTCCCGGGGTTTTCTTTTGTTTCCCCGCTCCCTAGTCTGTTTTCAGATTTAGTGGCTGGTCGCTTGCGTCCAGCTTTTAGATACCCGTGAAATCTGCGTGTGGCTCTTCCTCCTTCGACCCACACTACACATAATCCATTGAGCGGATGTAATTGGTCCCCAAGTCAAACGTAAATTTGTTAGGAATATTGCTCTCTGTGTGGAGAATGCACTATTAAAATCCATGCCATGTCTGAATGACACAGAATCTGTAACTGCAATTAGAGTCTTTGTGAGTCTGCCAATCAGGGCCTCGTGCTTCTATAGGAGAATCAGCCAATACCACATCAGAGGAACGACCGCCAGGCTACTCGAGCGTCTCGATTTCCTCTGGGCCTGGCGAGCCCTGATTTCTGTGATGGCCGAGATTTATAACGCACTGAATATAGAACAGAGTCAGATAAATGGTATGGACACATCAGGAGTGAGGACAGCACCCCACCCTTTTAATCAGCCAGAGCAGACACAACCAGCCAGGGACATCGCCCTTCTCTGCTGGGTCCGGGATATGGGGGGTACAGAGTTATGGGAGCATACGTGGAAACGCATCTATGCACAAGCACACATGCACCCACATAAGCGCAGCATGAAAAGCTATGTGTAAGTGTAAGGCGTGTAACCTGGTTCTCAGGGCAGACAGAAGGGTAACCCTGTGTTTTGGGGGAACCTGTGTTATGGGGTGACCCTGTGTTTAGAGGCTCTTGCCTGTGTTGGGGTCAGGCCCAGGCTGCAGGCTGCAGTTTACTCAGCTGGACAGAGGAAAGTGCAGCATGCACAGTTCAGCACAATGCAGCAGAGTCTTAATGCAGCTTTAACCTGCCTGGAGATGAGCTCCTATACCATCCCCAGCCAGAATTTACCTTAAAGAGACACACACCTGTTTGTGTGTGTATGGTGTGTGTGTGTCGGGAGAGGGGGGGATGGGTTATTACAAATAAGGAGTAAGAGCTGTGTTCCTTTGGGAAGTGAAATGACACCAGGATGCATAATTATGGTAAAGGAAGTGCTTTCCGGACTTCCCCCTGTGACTTCTCTATACTGCATTTCACTGTGATGTTCACATTAAAGCCCACTTCAACTCACACCTGCTCACCTGTATATCACTATAAAGCTTTTTACACACTTCTAACAGCCCAAATACAGGATGGCACACTGCTTTTCAACACATCCTAAAGCCAAGACTGTTTCACACTGTAACGTTAGACAGACACGCTGTTCACGCTTGGCAGACAAGGCCACATGTTACTTCTCATGTCACTGAGGCACTGTACAGTTCCTGACAGGAGGAGACAGAGGCTACAGTGAATACAATTCCAATCAATTGGACCTACTGTGTGTGCTGGTTTTCTTTCCAACCATAATCGCAGCTTCTGAATTGTAACTAGCTGTTAAATGTTCTTGAGTAGACACTTTTAATTTCTATTAAAGCATGATTTACTCTCACCCCCCACTCCTCCTCCCCACTGGAAGTTATTTAGGATAATCACATTTTGTGATTTATGTTTTTGTTTTTAATTTAACTTTATTTCTCATCATATTATGTCAGAAATACCTATGCATGCCATGAACAATAAATGTCCCATATTGACATCCCAGGACTTTAAATCAGTCAAACAAATGCTCTAATTTTCTGTTATGTGCTATATGACACATGATTCCTTTAGAAAGAGGTTACCTTTTATTATATTATTTATTTCAGATTTTCCCCCGTTTTCACCCAATTTGGTGGCCAATTGTACCCTCTGTTTTCTTCAATCCCCCTTCCCCCATTAGCCCACCACCGCACCAGCACCAACAACAAACCACCTCCTTCGAGACGGAACTCGCCCATCTATCCCTCCCACAGGGGATAGATGCTCATGCTGGCTTCCTTCCCCCCTCCCCTTGGGGCAGACAGCCAATTGCCCCTGAACGGACCTCCCAGCCAGTCTTCCCAGCCGGACGGTTCATAAATTCTACTTTTTTATGCTTTGCAAGACAGAAGCGGACTTTGTTAAGGAATCTAAACATACAGTTCAGATATGCACTCACAGTATGGAGGCTAAAGTGGAATTGTTAAACCTGTGTGGATAATGTGAGCTGTAAGTCTGTAAGTAGGCTTGTTTGCACATGGTGCAAGGGGGCTCATGGGAGGTTTTGCCAGAAAAATAAGTTTTTTTCCAGAGAAAGCAGTCCGTCTCTATGGAAAACAAACTTCATGTCTCAGTAACCCCCAGTTGAACATGAACAATGTTCTTTAAAAGGAAGCACACAGAGTATTATGTTTACTGCAGTGAACTGTACATCTATGGAACTATGGCTCTCAGGCATGCAGATTTTCACAGCAGCCGGTCGATTAAACAAAATGTTAACTTTGTCAACTCTGTGCATTTCACGAGATTAATAATTAGACATAGGAAGTAATTACGCTGCCGGAAAACCAACAGCAGTGGTGTCAGTGCATCAGGGTTGTCCCACTCCTCATCACGCAAGAGCGCCCCCTCTGGTCGACCGGGGGGCCTGCAGCCTACCTGCACAAGCTGCGCATGACGTGCACTCCACTGATGCAATGACTGCACAGCTCAGCTCACGGATGGTAGAGTAAAAGAAAATGGCGGTTGGCAGCAGATGCTTTGGATGAGAGCGTGTGCTCGTCTGCGCTCTCCCAAATTGACTGGAGGATTTCGCAGTGATGGGAGGGGCCTGAGAATATGATTAGGCATTCCAAATGGAGAAAACAGAAAAGAACGGGACGAAAATTGGTTAAAAAGAGAAAGAAAAAGTATGCAACACGATGGATGGCTGAGCTGTAACACCTTACAAGAGACTTGTACCCGCTATCAGCTGAAACAGATGGATGAGTGAAAGAGCCATATATGTGAATTAGTTCTTCTTTCACACCATTTGCCCGTCTCCTGTCTTGCATGAGCCATCCAGCACTCGGTCTGTTAATGGGTAAGAGGTATACATCTAGAGGTTTACAGTGTTTCAGTCTCCCACCATCAATCTACAAAGACAATTCTTGTATTTGAGATTGCTTTGTGTTATGAATCTCCCTATTCTATATAGTATTAAGACGATGGTGGGGGGGACGGGACCCCAGAACATATTTCACAATGAGATACGAGCATATTTCACAAAGAGGTGCAAGATTCAGACTTCACAGTTTGCCCTCCAACGTATAATTCACCAATCACATGGTAGAGATGGTAAATGATCAGTGGTTCTGTGTGGCTCAGTAGGTTGAACATGGTGTTGGCAACGCTTAGGTTGTGGGTTCATATACTGAAAAATGTATGCATTCACTACTGTGAAATCACTTTGGATAAAAGTGTCTGCTAAATGGCATATATTATTATATTATTATCAGAATACTGTAGCTTGTTCAGATGGAAGAAAGCAATCGGTGATCAGATTTCACCTATAAAATGACAGTTTAATGCTGGTTAAAGGTCAAACACAAGTAAACTTGAAGAAAACTAACTCAAACAGACCATAGCGCAAATCTAGTGAAGCTCAGAGAGATGAATGTGAGCGCAAGATTGTCCAATAAAGATGATGTCACCCCCTGGAACTTCAACAAGAGTGTGATTAGCTCCCTTGGCTAGTGACCTTGGCCTTTAGCTCAGTGGGCAAATTTGATCTCTTGTTTTGCGGAGCGGCCAGCTAGGTTCAAACCCACAGCAGACCTACCACAAAGCAAAGGGAGAACAGGGAGTAAAGAAAACAGTTTGTGACAGAGTGCCTGCTGTTGGAACGAAGCAGCTCATTACACCTACATGCTAACCACAGGCTCGATCAGCTGAGGGACAGGTGAGGCACACCCAGGCACACCTGGTCTGCTGAACACCCACCCCACCTGAACGAGCCCTTGAAATTAACCCCCGAAGCGCTGAGCTGCTGACAGCAGCAGTACTGAACACCATACTGCATGTGTGTCTAAACCACAGGGATATCATATGAGCAAAAAAGCTCATCACCTAACCTTTAAAAGGTGAAATAAAAGCTTAACATTTACAGGAAGGAGCTATTTGCTTTCTTTTCATTTTGTTGCAAGCTCGTTTCTATCACAGCTAAGGAATAAAATGCGTTTGTCTGGTGACTCAAAGTCTGCGCAGCACCAAGTGGTCATGAAACCACAAATGATAGCTTACCAGCGACAGTAATTGGCTCGGCAATAAGCACCTTGGCCATAATGACGGACAGCACGGCTGGTGAAAATACGTATGGGGAATACAGAATCCCTCACCACCAGGAAAACAACTCACTCTCTCACAACCCCTGTTTAACAGTACATTTATCTTACATGATTTGGGAGGTAATGCCACATTTAAACATTACTCCAGCCTCTGTATGTCTTCACTGCTTTGCCCATGTTTGTTTGATTTTGTTAATTTTATGCATGGCCCTGTGGCCATGTGACCCTTTGGCCATGTGTTCCTGTGTTCCTGTGGTCCTTTGACCCTGTTGCCCTATGTTCCTGTGGCCCTTTGACCCTGTTGCTCTATGTTCCTGTGGCCCTTTGACCCTGTGTTCCTGTGTAATTGCATTGGAGCGGAGAACAGAAGCCGTGGGCACCTGCAGCCTCCCTGCTCACATTAGCCACATTAAAAGGCCCTATTTTCCCCCTGTTTGAGTCGTATCAGTCTCGTTCCCTTCTCTACATCACTTTTCTACACCCACTCAACTTGCACTCTGCACAGAAAACAGCAAACCATTACACAGGAGCCTGCACACCGTGCGTGCTTAATGACTGCCGCGCTAATGAACAGCATTTGGGAATCAAAACATTTCACTTCACGAGACAAATTTAAAACTAATGGCTTAAGATTCGGGTCTCCAGGGGCTTGCGGTTAAATGGACTAGATCATGCACACACAAAAAAAGAGCAATTAATTTTAATACGAGACTTCAGAAAATGACTCTTGGAGCTGCGTGTTTGTTTATGCATTTGTCATTTTTGGGTACGCATTAGTGTAAGCTGATTAATAGAGTGAGCCGATAATTGTGTTTTAAACACGCAGTCCTGTGTTGATGTGGGGGGTGCAAGTGGGGTGAGCGGGGTTGTTAATGTGCTGCAAAGTGGGAAAATCAGTCGAAATAATTTCACTAAATGAGCAGTCGCGCACACCCCTGCTGTGACTTACTCTTGAAAGTTCGCCTGAAAAGATCTACAACCTCTATGCCAAAACTGTAATAAAGAGAAAAACCCTCATTTACACATCTCTCCAGCCTCCATATGTCTTTTATTTATTTGCACTGCATGCACCCTTTTGTTTTCTCCAGCCAAACATTTCTGCCTTTATGAAAACATTTCTGTCGCTGTATTTCATTTCTATGTCAGGTTATTTACTTGGCTCGGCAGGTGCCCTTATTCTGGAACATAGCTGACATTCTTCTGACATACTTTCCAGCAAAAACAGTTGGATGAGTATGTTTTACCTTGAGCAGTTTGACGGCCGTGCCCTGCATCAGAATTCATCCTACAGTCTGGGTGGCTCATCCTGTTAAGGCATTGTTCTAGACTAGAGCGTGGACGGGCCCCACGGTCTGCATCCTGTTAAGGCACACAGCAACACGGTCTCATCCCAACTCGTCAAATATTGACGCTCTGCAAGGGCCGTGTATAGTAAATGAAATAATTTCTGGTATATGTGTATGTGATTTTAAGCAATTACATTCGAATAAGTCACAACAGTTTGATTGTCTAACAATAGGCTAGTTACTACACATTTGCGTTCAATTATTCGATTTATTATTATTACACATTACATAATTATTACACATTATTCACATTTAATTGCTTAAAATCACATACACATATACCAGAAACGATTTCATTTACTACACATGGAAAAGGATTTTAAACATATCGCTGCCCTTGGTGTCAAACTCCGCCGAAGTGGGAATCGTACTAAGTCGTCATTAAGTGACGCCAAAGGCGTCCCGGGCGTCTCCAGGCGACGTCAAGGGGCCAGCGTCAATATCTGACGAGTTGGGATGAGAACGTGTTCCACACAGGGAGGGACGGATTCAGTCGGGCAGGGTTGTCTGTCTTTTAGCACACCCTGACCCCGCTGGTCAACGGAGGGCCCATAGTCTGACGGTACAAATCTGGCATGAAGCGTCTTCCCCTGACTCGTGTGTGTGCAAGATTAACTTGTAGACTGTGGTGTGGAAAGAAGTGGCGGTTGACATCACATGTTTTGGAGGAGAGCGTGTGCTTGTCTACTAAAAGAAAGTCCACACTCCTGTGCCTTTCTGCTTCCCAAACTGGGATCTAGGGCCCTCCAATGGACCCTCTGCAAAATAGAAAGAAAAGTTCCTTCCTCAACATTCTGCAGTCCTTTTACACCACTGTTCTGTTGCTATGGCTGTTCCCTCCAATAGGTTTCACATTTCTGCCAATGGCAGTCATGTGCCGAAACAGGCTGAGGCATTTGAACATCACTATATAACACAGTCACTATTATCTGCTTTGTTTTACGCCTGGACGTTATGCACATCGTTTCTGATAAGAGTGCCTTTTTTTCCAGAAATGCAGAGGTACGCTCTGTGCCAGGAATAGATGTCCCCGTCGCAGCGTTCTGACGATCTTTCGGCGGTTTGGAGGCCCCAGGGCAGGAGGAAATGAAGGCAGCCTGAACCAAAGGGGCTGAGGCCCCTTCCCCTCTCTCATGCGCCTTCGAAGTCTCTGACATTATCGCTAAGGCCAAACGATTCCATTTAGCCCATATCACACCGCACAAATACAACCCCTCCCTACCAGCCCCTCTCTTTCGCTTTCTCTCTGGCTTTTCATTTTGAGTATAAATGTATTGTTATAAGAACACAGCTGCAAACAAATTAGTTAAAAATAAACATTCAAAAAAAGACATTCAAAACTTTCATTAGTCTTGTAGTGAAGAGATTTGTGCCATTGTGGTACACTATTTTAGGGCATGTTGGAAACGGCCAGCCATCTGGTGCAGTCCAGGAGAAATGTACACATTCGCATTTGTCATTCAATGCAAATCCATAAGGCCATTCAAATTCTGCATTCCACTTGCCACGGGTGAAAACTAGCACATTGCATCAGATCTTTGCAGCATGAAATAATTAACTTGGAATTTGCATGCCAAATATTCTGCTGCAAAGATCTGGATTAAATCAGAAATAAAAGTGGAATATAAATACAAATTAGCATTTCAAAAGAAGTACATAGAAATATACATATCACAACTGTGTATATATTGTGGTTATATGCACTATTTTTTTTTAAATGATACAACGATATATATGAAGGATACAACCATTTTCAGACTTCCAGTAGTTAAACAGTAAAGACTGAGACGTGATAGGAAATAATAATTCAAATGTGAGTATTAGAAGAAGGAAGTTCTTGGTATTATATTTGTAAAAATTATCCTATATTTACCAGGCCAACCTTTTGCCTTCAGATATTTTGTGGTGACATAACACACACACACATATACACACACACACAGCCTGTTGTTTTTAATTATCTAAAATGAATTAATCACACATCTGTCTTTCATTTCAATTCACTCCATATGTTGACCCAATTTTCTAATGACTACCCAAGATATGAACACGAGGAGCTGTTTAGGAAAATAAATGTTTTTCATTTGAATAAATTCAATAAAAATATGCGTTTCAATTTCAATTGGAGTATATTTTGTAAATATCAAACCTTCACACTCACCTCAATGCATGTTACTGTAGCGTAAAATGAATGAAGAAGTTTATTCATTCAATAATGAAAAACACATATACAGCCACACATCAAAGTCACAGCAGTACATGCATTACAAATGATCATGGATAGCACAAAACAAGTGAAGGACTTCTTTCCACTGTGGTGGAATAAGGGGAAGAAAATAGTCTGTTGGCTGTCCCTGGGTTCAACCAGTGCTTCTCCTTAAATTGAACTCACACATAAATGCAAGTAACTTTTTCAATTCAAACAGCTTTTGTCATTCATTTTGGTGATTGTTGAACTGAGTGAACTGAGTCTGTTATGGGGGGGAAAAGTAAGACTTGCATTTAATTAAGCACAAAATTGAAGGAGAACATGTTGAGCTCTGTGATCTCAGCAAGGTATGAGTTGGTCAGATGTAGGCTGAGAAATATGTTCTAGTTCACTTCCAGTGTGTGGACACATTTCTTTACTAACACAGCATCATATACAGAGCTTTTGTTTTATTAGTGACATGCCTACATCCTTAGCATTAGCAACGCATGGGATCCAGTCTGCTTTTTATAGTAATAGTAAATAACACACTCCTCTCTCTGGGATATGCAGATTCTCTTGTTAAAACAATATTAAGAAATGAATAAGATACAACATAAAATTATGGTCACAGACCGACACCTGTATAAAACTACTCCAAGCTTATATCATATTTATTTAAAAAATCTTCTACTCAAGAGATGCCATATTATTCAGTGTCTACTCCCTGTTATACACACAGTTCGTCTTTGTAGTAAAAAAAAAAGAGCAGAAGAAAAACGAAATCAAAGAAATCTTTTACTTCTGCAGGAAAGATGTCCAGCAAGGGAGAGTCACATAATCTCCATGTGGAGGCCCACGGCCATCCTCTCTGAGAGAGCAGGCCAATCAACGAGTGAGCTGGAGAGAACAGAGACCATTCCTGTTCTACGGTCTGCCAGCTCACATACCAAAAAATAAAGAGCGAAAAAGCCAGCAGAACAAACACAGATTTTCTCTCGAGCCATGATTTAATAACTCAGGACATTTGAATAGTCCAATGAAATTTGTCTACATTTTGAATTCCTTCCCATCCTAAAGGCATGCCCACACTCTGCTACAAAGATAAGGTAGCTGTAAGCATTTTGCGCATCGAGTGCAACCACTGTAGAAATGGCTATATTTAAAGGGGGTGGTTCATGAAAATCGACAATTTTCTGTTATTATGCTCAATAAAAGTATGTGGAAACATAAAAATAATGACCCTTTCCTTATAAGTTCCACAAAAGAGGAAATGCTTCAATTATCGCGACAAACATTTTCACCTCAAACTCCTCTCTGTGAAAATCTCAATGTCTTCTGGTGGTTAGTTACTTCATTAAATACAAAATATTAATACGCATCCGTGGTTTGTCTTGTGCTACAGACTCATTACCGTAAAAGATCCTGCGATGCCAAGAAAGAAGGAAATAAAAATAAAAATAAAGAAAGATCGAACCCCATCCATGGCATTCTCCATGATGTAGTTCAATGATTCCCTACCGTGTAAGAATGCAACTAATGTTTAGCCATCTGCAATTGAGTGACAGAATGTCCAACGTGTGACAACATTGAGCGTTAATGTTCTCATGTGTCAGTTAAATCCTCTTGGTGGACACCGTGTGATCTGGGCGAAAGGCCAGAAGATCACAGTCACCTCTGAAGAAATCCATTTGAGTTCAAAACCATCCAAACTAGTGCAGGGAAATGTTAGTTATCAAACACTGATCCTTCGGAAGGAGGCCCACTTTTGCACAGTCAAAATAGTCAAAGGAGAAGAAGTTAATAGGAATTACGGACACACACTGTCACTGTATTTCACACAAAAGGCGAAAACAGCCGCAATCCTCTATTTTCAATCATTTACAAAATCGTACCAGAAGGGGCAGCTCAATCTTGGACACATTTGCGGAAGGTCTTTTATTATGGGGAAAGAGAAACTCAGGGAATAATATTTTGGCAAATGTGTTATGGACAAATGCTGATTGAATCCAGGCCAAAGTGGGTGATTCTCCCAGCCCACGTCTGTCAATAAAGTTCACCACTAGAGGGTGACATTGTGATGTTTGCAGCAATTACAAGTGATATTTCTGGATTAAAAAGTGCCACGTCAAATGCATGAGCAGTAGATTCCACTGTTACTGTTGGCACAGTCCAGTCACTCAGCACCTTTCTGTTCTGTCAAGTTTTCATAATAGCCTACACAAAAATATGTATTCAAGCCATCTTCTGTTTTGCATTTAAAAGCATGTAAATAGTTTATTCAAAAATTAAACAAAGTCAACTGAACAGGACTCACATTATATGTAAGAAAATATCAATCTACTGTATAAGGGCGGCAGAAATCATTGGCCGTTAAACAAATAGCTCTGTGACAAATTGTGTGTGAGTTGTGTGTGGAGTGTAGCGGTGTGCTGTTGCGGTGCAGCTGTGGGTGATTGGGCACCTAGGCATCGCAGAGTTGTCCAACAAGGGATTCTGGCTGATCTGTAGTCCAAATGTCAATGGCAGTACAGTCCGTGCTTACCTGTTTATACTTTTTAACTGTTTTTATCATCATACGCAGTCTCCGAGCTGCTGAGACTGAGAAACATTCAATATTCAATCGGAAAAGCCGTTCTGAGCTGGTGGTACAGCTGGTACTGATGCCTTAGCAGACCGAAATGCCTTCACGGAGCATCCCGACGTGTTCAAATTAAAAACAACTTCCCGTTTCCGGTAATTGTCGGAAACACCGCGGGACTTTGCATACCCCTGACAAGTGCAAAACGCGGAGTGGATTTCAGCAACCTTCAGAGACATAATCAACCTCCCTGCTCTTCCCAAAATACTACACTGGTGAAACATGCCCTGGTCAACACACAATCTCTCATAAATAATTCTCTTCTGTTACAGGACTACCTAATGGATTTTAAAACTGACATTTTATGCTTGACTGAAACTCGGCATCAGCATGGGGCTTACCATACTTTAAATGAGACTTGCACACCTGGCTACAGTTACACTGAAAAAGCCCACCGCTCCGACCGTGGTGGAGGGCTTTCTGTTACACATGAAACTGTCACTACTTCCACTACTTCCACTACCTCACATCTCCTCTGAATATTTAGCCTTCAAATGTAAACCACCCTCTGCCATGACTGTTCTAAAGCCTCCTAAAGCCAACGCAGCCTTTTTACCTGAAATGTCTGACTTCCTCACTTCTCTCTGCTCCTCTTCAAAAAACATTTCAATTTTAGGGGATTTTAATATACATGTTGATTCACCCACCTGCACTCTAGCTGCAGATTTTCTCAACTTACTCGACTGGGTTTAAAGTTGATACCCCTACTCACAATTGTGGCCACACACTAGATCTTCTCATAACCAATCATGTTCCACTCAATTACTTTCAGATCTCAGACCATGGCTTCTCTGACCATATGGCTGTGTCAGTGGATCTGGCATTTCTCCCACCTTCAAAAAACAGCAATCGTGTCATTAGTTTTCGAAATCTTAAATCCACTGACACAGACCAGTTTGCCCAGCAACTTCAGTCTACAGCCTCTCCTCCAGCTGATTTAACCTGCTGAGGAATCTGTTATAACGCCTTCTGAACGTCACACTCAACCAGTTTGCTCCCGTCAAATCACGCCCTGTGTCCTTCTCACGCTCTGCCCCCTGGTACACCCTTGAGCTACGAAAGATGAAGATGGCTGGACATAAGCTTGAATGCCTATGTAGGTCAACAAGTCTCACTGTCCACAAAATTGCCTTCCACAAACACCAGAAGGCGTACTCGTTAGCACTGAAAATGCACGGTCAACCTTCTTCTCCAACCTCATTGACTATGATGCTGGCAACCCCAGGCACCTCTTCTCAACAATTAACCACCTCTTAAAACCAGCGACCCAATCCCCAATCGAAGCTACTGAGACTCAATGCAACAACTTCATTGAGTTCTTCAAGAACAAAGTCAACAGTATCAGAGCTCTCATATTCTCATCACCCACTGCGAATCGAAAGCCAAATTGAAATGATTCATATAAACTGTTGGAAGTGAGATGGTGTTGAAGCTGGGCAGCGACCACTTTTTCCAGGACTTTGGACAGGAAAGGGAGGTTGGAGATTGGTCTGTAGTTCATGAGGACTTTGGGGTCAAGGCTGGGTTTCTTGAGGAGAGGGGTGATGACTACAGTTTTTAGGGAAGATGGAACACTACCATTGCAAAGTGAAATGTTATCCAGATTTGCGATGAGAGGACATAGGGCAGGGGTGCAGGTTTTCAGCAATGTAGTGGGAATAGGGTCAAGTGAGCAGGTTGTTGGTTTCATTTTGGTGATGATTTCAAGACTGGACTACTGCAACTCCCTTTTCGCAGGAACCCCAGCCTAAAGCCTCCAAAACCTTCAATACATCCGAAACAGTGCAGCCCAGATTCTCATGCGAGTCCGCAAACATGAACACATCACCCCCATACTGGCATCTCTTCACTGGCTACCCATAACCCAAAGATTCCAATACAAAATCCTCCTCCTGACATTCAAATGCATCCACTCACATGCCCCTACCTATCTGAAGGATCTGCTACATTCCCAAGCCCCTACCCGCAGTCTCAGGTCCAAGGCCACCCCCCAACTCCAGATTCCCAGGACCAGACTCTGCACCATGGGTGACCATTCTTTCAGCACTGTTGCCCCCCACCTCTGGAACACACTGCCCAACCACCTTCAGCTACCTCAAACACTCTCCTCATTAAAAACTGGACTCAAAACCCACCTATACTGCATTTCCTTCACCTAAAAACTATTCTCCCCTTGACTTCTTTTAAAACTTCTGTTTTTAGCCATGTATTATTATGCTATGTAATTTCTTGGTCTTTGTCTTTTTAATGTGTACTATTGTTTTTTTATTGTGTGTTGCAATGTCACCACACACTCTGTACAGCACTTTGAGATACTTGTTTGAAAAGCACTTTATAAATAAAATGTATTATTATTATTGTTATTATAATTAAGAAATAGAAATCTATGAAAGAGAAGAGAATACTGTGGGTAAAAGGAAAGGTTAAATAAAATTGTTTATTAATATTGTTTGCAACATAATAATTGGCAATACCAAAAATAACACTAGACCTGGGAGAAGAAAAGAAAAAGAATTAAACTTTGGTTAAAACGTTCCAAAAACTGCACAAACAGACCAGGATATTTTGGTGACGAGTTATGCTCCCTCTAGTGGTTAACATGTGCAATAACGATGACACTGCACATTGCAAGGGCACTCTGAACAGAGACTGTTTAACATAACCGCACTGTAAAAGCAGAGCAACATGTCTAATGTTAAAGACAGTGCTCACTTCAAATCAATCAAGCCTGTGGGTATGTCTTAATGGAAAATCTCACAGAACAGCTTTTTTTTTTTTATGTGTAGGGTTCGAATGTTCTTTTCATACATGCAACATGCAATTTCATAATACAATATCCTCCTCTAAAAAAGGAATACAGGTAGATAATGAATACTTGAAGACTACATTTCAGCCAGCAATTAACACCAAAAAGCCCCTCAAACCCTAACTGGTTACCAGAAGGACCCTTGAAGGTGGCCACAGCTTGGTTCATTCTGAATAATGACATATTCAAAATATAATTCTTGGATCTTTGGGGTGCAAAACATGCTACCAAAGATCTTCCTTGTATGGCCACCAAAGAGACAGAAGCAGCAGATTTAACAACATAAAAAACATAAGAATGTTTGGCGGCAAGACCAGGGCTGGTATTCATAAAGCATCTCAGAGTAGGAAAGCTGATCTAGGATCAGTTTAGCATTTTAGCTCATAATGGATAAGTTTAGGATATGGACCTGGGACAACTGATCCTAGATCAGCACTCCTATTCTGATCTCCCTAGGATCTCTGCTTCTACTACATGACCTGACAAGCTGTTCGAGCTGTAGTGCCTTCCCAACAAACCCAAGATTCCACCGCAGGACACCTGTCGTGTTACCTGAAGCAGGCCTGTCATGTGTGGCGCTCATACCTGTCTGCCTCCCAGCATCCATGCATGCTGCGGCCCGCGCTGTTTCACACGCCAGTTTCTTAGCATTCCCAACCCTGAGCCCCCAGCTATCTGTGGAAATATTATAATAATATTAATATATATTTGTATAGCACATTTCAACAGTACAGCATAAAGTGCTTCACAAAATTAATAACAAAAACAAGAAAGATCATAATAATGCCAATATATTCAAATGGGCAGAGCATAAAAGCCAGTTTAAGAGAAAATGATCAAATAAGAGGCTCATAAACATACAAACAAAGTTAACACATTGTAAAGGCTATTCGATAAAAAGTGTGTTTTTAGAAGGGTTTTAAAAGAGGACAATGAAGCTGCTGTTCTAATATCTACTGGCAGTTCCAGGGTCTGGGAGCTTTGGTAGAGAAAGTGTGGTCTATGAAAAACCCAGTGCTCTCCTCCTCCTTTAAGACCTAAAGCCATGCTCTTTAAATGTCTTCCACACAGTTGTACTTCCCCCTGGGACACAGTCTTTACTTTAAAAAAATTCATTAATTGAATTTCACTTTCATTACCTGAATTTGACTGAAATGAAATGCAACTGACCCTGACCTGTAGAACCTACTGTTCTTAACCTGAATTACTTCAGGAACTATCCTGCAGAATAAATAGATAGTATATTAAATCTACATAAGTCACTCTGGGAAGGATGTCAGCAAAATAAATGAATTATGCCAAACAAATAAATAACAAATACATGTTTTTAAAATGTCAGTGGCCTTGTTCAACTCCTGTGGTTTTTTCCCACGTTGTAGATTAGCTTCCCCCAACATTTCAGCTACACAGGTTTTCCACATTTTTTCCCAGTGAAATTTGTGAGAAAAAAAATTGTGAAACACACATTTTTGCATTTAGAAAAGCATATTTTATTTGCCAGCACTGATAAGTGAAAAACAAATGTGATTTTAATGAAGTGTATTTAAAAAACACGTGTGTGTATTTATACGACACACAGGCTAAAATCTCATGCACATACTACCATCTAGCGATGATATTTGATACTACACTGTTATAGCAAACATTTTGAAATTGGGCAGGTCACCCCTTACAAACGTGTATAAAAAGTAAACGCATGATATCATATTTTAGATCGATTACAAATGCGAATTTATTTTTTTATACTTACTTTTAATACTTAGTAGGCTGCCCCCTGTGAAGCGTAGTTTTCCTTCAAATGCCTACAAGCACACAAACCACGCAACAAAATGCACACGGTTGTCTAGCTGACAGGAAAAATAGTTTCTGCAGAACTATTTTTCTCGGTCTAGTGAAAAGATGGTGACTTTAATAGCATTTTAACATGATGGTGGTAAACTAGATTGTGAAAAAGTAAACAGAAGAATTATTTAATCTCGCCAAATTCACTTCTTCTCCAGAGGGATGCCAACATATATTATGGGCATATTTCGAGTCATGTGGCTTTGTCTGTCATTAGCATACGATGCACATGGTACGTTTGTTTTTCCGAAAATTGGAAGATACCATTCTATTGGTTTCATTGCACGCATTTAAAACAACAAATCACAAAGATGCATTTGTATCAATTATGTAGCTCGTATTTACTGTACAGTGAATGAAGTGCGTGTCTAAGTATTTCGTTTGCCATTTTCATCGTGTGATTACTTGAAAACATTCCCCATTGTTGATAATGGAATCTTCCCCGAAGTTCTCTTGCAGGCACCTCTGACAGCTCTAACAGTGTTTGTCCTGCTTTGGTTAGAGAGAGAGGGTTGGACGCGATTCACATAGAAACTTTGCAAATGGTACCGAGTACTTCAAACGCTGAGTTTTCAATAGGTATGACCGGTTCTTTGAAAATGGATGCCAATATCGTGATATTGGGAACGGATAACGTTGGTAAATCTGGTAAGATTTTATAATGATTAAAAAACAATTAATTGTTAATATTAGCTGCGATTGACCCTGCGTTTAACCGAGCATTTGGTCAACGGTTGAATGATGCTAACATTTTATGGGGAATTCAATTTTTTAAATATTGTTCATTATGATGATGTTAATGACAATGTACATCAATCTTCCACAGCGCTCACGGTCCGTTTCCTAACCCGGAGATTCATTGGAGAATACGGACACATTGGTAGGTCCTTCCACTTGTCAGATCGCTTTTATTAGAGTTCTGTTTAATAAAATAGTTGGAATGTGTTTGGCTTTTTTGTTTTGAGCGAGATTTGGCTACTATGTTGCCTAGGATTAACTGGAGAGGAATTATACGTAAGGAAATTCATTTTAATTTATGGATTGTACATTTTATATCCTCCTTATCCTATCCAGAATCAATCTACAGCCACAACGTCATGGTCGATGGAAAAGAGATAACCTTCAACATCTGGGACTCTCCCTCTACACAGGTAGTGTACAAGTCATTTAACTGACTCAAAACGAACAATAACAAGCAAACCTCCAAAACTATACATTCAGCATTAAAATAAATGAGTGTGATTCGAAAATTAAAGTATGCCGATTTTGAATACTGGGGAAATATTTCGTCATTCGTCATTTTTGTTTGGAGCTGACACTCCGTAACAACCCATTTTTGAGGTACTGTCTCTTTAAATGAGATGAGGCTTTAATGATTGTGATTTAATGATAGTGTGCTTACCAGGGTAGGTGACAGTGTGCCTGTGCTTCAGTGATGGGAGAGTGAGGTTTCATGAGCGGTATAATGTGTGGTGTGATCCTGTACTGTCAATCAATGTCTTACATGGACCAATCAGGTCTCAACAGTCTTTGATCTCCAGAGCAAAACCCTCAGAATGGTTGAAATCGTAAGGTCTCTTGGTTGATCAGTAAAAGTATAAGCCTTAAACTGTTGTAGCCTGGTGATTGATAGGCAGCATTTGGCTGTACCTTCCTGACGGGTTGAGAGGAAGACCCTGTTCTGTTGATGAGTGTGATAATCATGTCAGTTTCAGTTTCATATCAGTTTTCTTTGCCTTGATTTTCTCACCTCATCAACTGACTAAGGGAGACATGATCAGTATTTATCCCCTGGCCTTAGCGGTATAGATTGATACCCAATTCATGAACTTGAAAGTATTATTGAGTGAAACTATTAAATATTGAATAAGACAGATATTAAGTTTGTAAGCCAGTGGAAATAAAGGTTGACCCACATAATGGCTGAATGTAGCAGAAAAAAGTTTGAGACTACCTTACACTGGCACAGGAGGAGCAAAATGGTGCTGGGCTGCCAGGAGTCTCGCTGAGCCAGAGTGTCACCACAGATTCTTTAGATTCACCAGATACTTAGCTCCAACATTCCTTCAGTCCTCTCTACTTTTTAACTACAGAAGGTTCCGGTTGGTAACAGGGGCTATATTGCAGTGCCACAGTATTGAACTTGGCCACGCCCCTTAATGAATTATCAGAAGATATCAAATTGGAATGTTTTGGCTTCAACAGTAGAGAGACAGAACTTGCAATGCGAAGAATATGGAGCAGAGTATCTGGTGGGTCATGCCTCATTGCTCACTAGAGCCCCCTCTGGTCGAGCAGGTACCTGCAGTTTGCCTGCACTGGCTGCTCCAGCTACGCATTCCCCTGATGCAGTAGCTGCGGCTGCTCCAGTCTGCGCCCTCCCGAATCAATGGGACAGGCCTGAAAGCGTGACGCTATCGGGTATATCAAACTGGGTTTTTTTTGCTTTTCCAAAAATAATGTCGCCTCTTTAAAATGATTACTGCTGGTATCACTTGCTTAATGTAATTCCTTAATCCTGGACTTATGTGTTTGTTTATACCTAAAGTCAGTTATGCTTGAGGGACAGAATAAAACCAATACATTGGCCTCTTTCCATTGGAACACTTTGGTTAATTATACTTTATGGTGCAGTAAAGTGCTGACAGTTCAGGTAAAGGTATTATGATTTTGGGACTGCTCCAGCAGTAAGGAAGCCTCCTGCTGCCAAAAAGTGTCTGTTTTACCCTAAAGCTTGCAAACTCTGGCACCAAAGCCACTTCAGTTTCTAAATTACCCCAACAATCAAATGAATGTAACCATAACCTACTGTAGGTGACAAAGTTCCCAAAAGAATATCTAAACTTTAGAATAGAGAATCATATTTTATACAATAACCCTCTGGTCCCCCCAAAATGTTTCAGGTTATTAGTCCTGTCAATGTCTTCCTCGCTCTTTCAGTGAAGTCATAATCATAATTGCTGTCGTAATCATAGGCATGAGGACTGTTTACTGTGCCCTTGGGAGGGAAATGCAGAACAAGTTTTTCATTCATATGCTGTCTGAAAATTATTTCTGAATGTGTTTTGAATATGCTTTTTTATTATCATTTCCTAATGTGAGGAAGGTAATTTGATATTTCCGGAGAGAGGCCCCTCTTTCTTTGAATGAATACACCACAAAAAGTACTTATAATGAAGTTGCTCCTATGAAGACACCAGGAGTTTATAAAAAAAGCTGCAATCTGAACCACAGTAGGCTGTACAGAGAGTCTTATCTCGTCGCCTTGGCCGCAATGGCGATGGCGTGCTCGGTTTTGGCTGGTCTTGTTGCCGTGGTGACAGTACCTTCAGGTTTCGGATGGTCTTGCCGTCGTGGTGACTGTACGCTGGTTTTGCCTGGTCTTGTCACGGTGTTGATGGTGTGCCATTCCCCCCAACTACAGGAGCGTTGCTGCGAGAGCCTGGCGCAGGAGAAGCGGACGCAGTGGGCCGACGGCTTCATCCTGGCGTACAGCATCTGCGACCGCGCCAGCTTCAACGCCGCGGCGCGGCTGGTGCCGGCCATCCGAGCCGCCAGGGACGGCGCCGGTGCGGAGAAGGCGCCCATCGTCATCGTGGGCAACAAGCGCGACCTGCACCACCGGCGCACGGTGAGCAGCGAGGAGGGCCGGCTGCTGGCGCTCGCCACCGACTGCCAGTTCTACGAGGTGTCGGCGGCCGAGAACTACCACGGCGTGCTGATGGTGTTCCACGCGCTGCTGCAGCAGGTCCGCCAGGGCGCGGCCAGCCGGCAGGAAGCCGGCGGGGATCAAGGGCATCGTGAAGAGCGTGTCCGCCGTGTTCACCCGCAAACGGACCGACTCGCTGTGACTGCGCCGTGGGGGGAGGGGGGGAGACGGCGAACACGCAGCAGACAGCTCTCCGGCTCATAGACTCGGGGTCCTCGCAGGTGTGTTAACCCCCGCCCCCAGGTGCAGGTGGACATGCTGTGGTGTGTGGCAACTCTAGGAGGGGAACTGGGAAGGATTTGGTTTAGAATCATGCTGAGGGAGGCGGCCTGCAGTGTTACTGACAGAGAACGGGACATGGTGTTCAACCAGTAAAGCCAAGCTCATCCGGCATGGCCCTCTCGAGAGGTCGTAAATAGCGCCGTTGTTTAAGTGAAGTTGCGCGACAGCCCGTTGTGTTGAGCTGGTATGGGCAGGGATCAGCCCTGTCATTAAAGAGCTCGCTAAAGCTGCCGTGCACCGAGGCTGCATGCTTATGCTAAAAAAATGCAGAAATCAAATTAAAATGAATGCAGAGAAAAAGAAAGTGAAACTTGTTGTCGAACTTGCGATCACTGCTCTTTGGTGCTTGTGATGTTTCTTGTGTGGGAATGCTATTGAAATGGCTGTGTGATGGGATGAGCAGAAAAAGCGGGTCCTGTTGGAAGCCCTGGGCCAGGATTCCCTTGCTGCGCAGGCTGGTGGTCAGGCTGCAGTGTGAGATGTGTTTCTGCAGCACAGGCGCACATGCACAGTGGTAGAACAGCAGCAACGTGACTCAGCCACCGCTCAACGATCTGTGCATGGAACACGTCTGTACACACTATAGAAATATGTTCTAGTATGGCCTTCCGTGCTCTGTAAAAAAGCTCAACTTTAAAAACATGTACAGCCTTTGCACATAGCCTTTAGATTGTGGGCGCACTTTTGGACAGCATCACGGCACGTGATAGTGAACCCACTTCCTCAGCAAATAAAAATATTGATTAAATTGTACTTTGGTACATTTTTAAAAACCCGCCCTGGATTCAAAACACCCTGAAAACAATAAACTTGAGGAGGAGACTGAAAGAAAGTGCGAGTACATTTGGGAGTACGTTTGCGTACTGTAATGAATGCAGTGATTAATTTCGGTGAAGGATAACGTCAGTCGTTCTCAAAGTCCCCCATTAGAGAATGGCTGAACAGAAAAGCCTTCTGTTGCCGTGTAGCTTCTCTTTTATCTGCCGTGTGTCCCCCACGCATCTACGCACACCTGGCAAATGACACAGAGTACAGAAGTCTTCTGACTACGACCGCAACATCGATTGCCAACCTAAGGGCTGTTTCTCACACCTGCGCTTGTAAGCGCTCCCAGTGCTGACGTTTCTGGTCTTTATATAGCTGGAGATATCATTGTTTTGCTACTTTGGAGACATCTGCTGCAAAAACATGAAACAATTTTTTTCCCCTCTGTTGCTGAATCAGCAGCAGCACTCTGCCAATGCTTCCCAAGGACGTCTCTCACGCGCGAGCCAATTTGCCCCGGCTTCGCTTCGCCACAACCTTTTTAATCGACCATTTGATAGCAAATTAAATCATCTGCAAGAATTTTTCATGCCTGATTCTTTGGTCGCCTACCTATTTGATGTATTAAAATTGAATAGTGCACTTTGTACTTCTTACCTGTCATTTAAGTCAAATGGGGAAGTGGGGTGAGCGCACGCAATGAAATATAATGTCATTATATGTCACTCCAGAGCACTGCACAGTTGTTTATCAAATATGGCTTGTATATACTGTATGTACATAATGTTGAATTGAAATTAAATCTTACCGATACTATTTTTTGTATTGTGTCAGTGTGTGAATGTCAATATCAAGTCTGCGTTTATGGTGGATGAGTGCCACCGTGTTTTGAGCCATAAGCATGCACCAGGAGGGTTGCGTCGACGTTGAGCGACCATGCAAGCTCACTCCTGTGTAAACAGAATCACACACTCAGGCATGCTGTTCTGAAATGGACTGGCGATGGCTTTCTGTTTAACGTGAGCTCTGCCAGCTGAGCCTCGACAAGGGGCACGTCCATCTCCCAATAAACACACACAATACCCCTCCAAGGGTTGCAGTCTTTTGCACTGTACACCTCTGATGCCCCTTCATTTCAGTGTAATTTACAATTTAGTTCTCTCCTCAGCTGAACACTCTTGGGGGTAGGGAGGTGGTTTGGGGTAACTAGAGATCATGTCGAGAAGACTCATCACACCCTACACCCCAGCCAGACCCCTCCGCTCAGCCTCCTCTGGCAAACTGACTATCCCATCCCTCCTGGCGCCCGGCAGCCGCTCCTCGCGGTCTCGCCTCTTCTCTGTCCTGACCCCTTGGTGGTGGAATGACCTTCTGCAATTGGTCAGGACCGCGGAATCACTTGCGATCTTCCGCAAGAGATTCAAAACCCACCTTTTCAGACTCCACTACCACTGAATTCTATACATCTACCCAATTGTCATCACCACTGCCTACTTGCTCAACACTTCTTGTATATGTATCCCTGCCTACTCAAATAATAAAAATTAAAAAGTTACTAACCTTTTCCTTCCCAGTGTTACAGGTCTGGTATGCAGCTGCCTACAATGATGTCTATTGCTGTATTACTGCACTGATCTCTTGTGTGAACTGATTGCACCTACCATGTATTAATGCACATCTTGTAACTCGCTCTGGATAAGAGCATCTGCTAAATGCTTAAAATGTAAGTGTAAAATGTACCCTGCTGTGTTTAAGAAGGCCACAAGCAGCTGGGTGGCTCATCCTGGTAAGGCCATGGCTTCCAGTGCGTAGAATTGCCCCATGGTCTGGTATCCAATCTTAACCGTATCAGTGCCATATATATATATACACCTTCAGGATGTGTGGAAGAGAAGCATGAATCTCTTTTTGAGTTGCATACACTTTTGAGTTGTGGTTAGTTTGTGGACTAGAACAAGGTGCACAGAGCAAATAGTTTTTCTTAGAAATTGCTGAACACCCCTGCATCTGGTTTCTTTTCATGATTGATATGTTTATATTCCTCCCAAGCCTTGGTTGGCTAGGATATTGAGCAAACCATGACTGACAGAAGGATGTGTTGATTTGATAGAGCATTCCTCTGGTCTGAATCATCCTGGACTAAAGCATAATCGGGCCAATTCCCTCTCTCTTTAATTTCTACCTACAGAGGGGAAGCTATTTATTGTGTTAGTGATGAGTGGAAATCTTCAGATAACGCACATACCGGCAAGATTTCAAACGAAACACGTTTGTTCCAAAGCAAGCAAATAGCAGACATGCATAATAAAGTAGTTAATCATGGCTAGGCTATCAAATATAATGTACAGTAGGTGTTCTTTTTATTTTTCCATGGGTGGGGCCTTAAAAACATCAGTGGAATGGAAACGGGGACGCTGTGTAATTTCTGATAATTAATCAATAAAAAACAGGCTTTAATTATGAATATGAGACCATTTTAGTCAAAGATGTTTCAGGTGAAAAAGATTTTTATTGTGCTTCCCCTCAATCGAGATCCAAGACATCAGAGAGCTTAGGAAAATCACAAGAAATGCTTCCTTAATTCATTACGGGAGTAATCTTTTAATAAAACACAATATAATATGTGAAAGGTTGTCTGAAATATGACAAAATATGCTTAGCAATCAGGTTCTGGCTCTTATACACTATTCTGATTAGTTCATATTGCAAATCATGATCTTCATCTGTAATAAATAATATGTAACCAGAAAGCTATATTCAAAAATAAATAAATAAAAGGCTATTCCACCTTAAAAATATATACATATACATAGGTAACTGCCAAAATAAAGGCAACACTTTGGTAACCTGGAGGGAAAGTCCCAGGTGTGGGGGAGGGGAGGGCATTGTTGGAAGGGGGGGCCACGCCTATCCACCAGTACCAGCCCTGGCACCCCACACCCGGACAATCACGGTACTGCATCCGTTTAAAGGATCCTTCATTTACTCAAGTGTTCCCTTTATTCTGGCAGTTATCTGTAGTCTGATATGTGCTTGTAATGGTTTAAAAACAAAACAAGCTACACCTTATTCTCAGATTGCAGTGGGTTTCCACTAATCATAGAGTACAGAGAAAAAAATGATGAAAAAAAACACACAAAAAAACACAGGAGGATCAAATGTATACATTCTCTTTTGCGGTTTAGCTGTGGATGCATGCTACATTTAAACAATATATATATATACCGTATATCATATAGGCCTATGTATATATATATCAGTGGATGTTTCTATAAGACAACAGGTAAAGCAGTGCTTCACCTAAAAACAAACAGACAAAAAAACATAAGACATATCACATAAAACATATTTTTTTAATGCCTAAGTATCATCACAATGACTATTTCCTCTGTGAATCAAGCCAAAAAAGTCTCACTTTTAAAACAAATGTATCATTCAAAACAGCACCGCCCTCAGGTTATTAAATGGTACTTCAGTGAAGCAGAGATCTCTCTGCTCAGTCACTAAGCTAATACAACTCAGTGTAACGCAATATAGTACTTTATACATCGTTGATTGGACAATTATGACTTATGAGCGTTTTAAAGCCCACCCAATGAGGCACTGCTTCACCTAGTCTTTCGATTGCTTTGCAGGTTCGCGACATGAAGATGATTGGCACCTATCTAAACCATTCACCATTCACCTCCTATCAAGCTGATGCAGAGAGTGGGCTCGGTACGTCACGAATCACCACTTAACGTTAATGTTATTGTTTGCTTGCTATCTATCGACTCAACTTCACTCCCCCAATAAAATAGTTTGACCAGTAATTTGATCAGAAGAGAGGTTGTTATGTCAGTTACATTGACATAATATGCTGGGTTTATCTGCTAAATGATATGTTGTTTATACACATATAAAGACAGTGAGTGCTGTTTTAAAAGGGGGGTACTTGAGTGGTTGCTTCACCAAACATTTTGGTCACCAGCCGCCACTGATATACATCCATAAAAGATTACATGTAAACAATAAAGAGCATCTTTAGGTTAAACATTTGACTCCTTTACGCTTGATATGGAATGAATGCAAAAGGAGAAAGAAAGACAGCTGTTCACAGACGGTGACTTTGAACTGCAAATCAAATTAATTCCACCGTAAGCGTATTAAATGTTAAAGAGAAAAAAACACAGACAAAACAACAGAAGATTAACAATGGATGAAACAAGATGTAATTGTATGCCTTGTTGTATTCTCATTCTTTCTGTTCACTGCCATAGAGGCGTTTAATACACTACTTTGATTGATCTTTGAAGATGTGAATTGCCCCAGGTAAAAATGCCCCTATGCAAACCTCCCAGTACGGTGCACTTTTCTATACTGCAGGTACCATCTGCATAATAACAGGTCTCCACATCCTTATGTTCTTACAGCACGTACTGCTGCCTGTCCATAAAACATTTTGGTCAAAGGAACAATGATTAAATTCCTAGTTTGGCTTTATTGCTGGATTATTAATCGTTTTGATTATTTTGTTAGTGCATATCAACTCTTACAGGTAATGAACAGAACACTCAAATGCCTGTATTTGCTGTGGGATAGAGTCTACCAGCATCTACAATTCTGCAGAAGGAATACGACACCACTCTTCCACTCTTCAATTAATTCAAGTGGAAAACGTTCTCTCAGGTGTTGTTCCAGAATATCCCATAAGAACAAATCTAATTTTAGACACCTTTGGCTTAGACATATCCCAACCCAACTACCCTCCACCCCCCATATCCCACTCCAGCTACCCCCACCCCCCACCCCCCGTATATCACCCAAACCCTCTGAAAGTACCCCCCCTGAAGGATGAAGGATGCACAGACTGGCAGACACCAGGCAGTAAAGGAGGGGAGGGGGGGTTGTTGCAGGCATGTTGGCTGGTGCCAGACACATTGGAGTCTCTCTCTATCTGTCTAGATGTTTCCTAAAACACAAGCAGGAGCATGCCAGGGTTAATGAAGGATTTGAAGGTTATAAAAGAGCGCAGGTCTGTCTGTGGCCCAAACAGCTCTTTGTCACATTCCCTGACCCCCCGAGGACAGAGTGGATCAAACCCCGGTCAATCCACAGCAGGGAGCCGGCGCTATAAACCAGCCTGGCTGAACCACTCCAGCCCCCAGGCACCAGGTCAGCTCTTATGAGCCAGGCAGGCGGGGCGAGGGAGGGGGGGGTGGCACTGCGGCAGGAGAAAGCAGGTCAGTGGGTTATCAGTGACACCGTGTAGGCAAAGGGAAATCATTATCTAATTTACAGGAATTTCTTTTTTTTCCTTTTGACCTGTGTGATTAGATACCAGAAGTGAGTTTGCATGTGCATGCATGTGTGCGCCTGCATGTGTGCATGTATGTGTGTGTGTCTGTATGTGCATGTGTGTGTGTGTGTGTACCTGTGGTGTCCACTGGTCCACTGGAGTCCTAAGGGTTTTGTTAGAGACACCTCTTAAGCAACAGTTCACAGAACAGCAGGGGCTTTAAACTACCATCCAATCAGTGGTTCCAATTTCACAAGTCACAATTTCTCAGGTACCCAGAAGCCAACACCCCCCCCACCACCGCTCCCCAACACACCAATGCAAGGGCACACACCCAGAGCTCCAGAAGTTGACTCCCATCCCATCATCCTATCAGGAGTTTCTGATGTGTTGATGTGCTGGTATGTGAGAGTGAATGTGTGTGCTGTAGGCACGTTTGTTACCCCAGATCATAAATGAGTCTCCCTGGTCCCCAGGTCCTAAATCTCATCAACAGCTCATCTACACAAGATAAACACAGATGTGAGAGGTAATTCATCTGGGTAATTAGGGCAGTGGCCATACATCTTCCTCACATGGAATTTGTTATTGTCCATGCAAATGTTTGGAAGAATAACACAACCTCGATTTATCGGTCTCCTCTGCTCCCCCCTTTGCACTGATGTCATCGCCCCTTCGGGCCCGGCGCCGTTCCTGAAGAGCCTAACATGCCATATTTCAGACATGTGCGAGCGGGGACCTGCAGCACATCAGCGTAAGATCAGACAGTGTTTTCCTAGGACAGCCAGCGGTGGTCTCGTCTAGTGGAACAGCTCCAAGTACCATGTCTAAGGTCGACTGCGAGAGAAAACAGCCTGGAAGCACTATATGAGCCCTTAAATCCATGTTTTCACTTGTAATATCTTATAAACTACGACAATCTGCTTCTTCATTAATATAGCTCAATTTCACTGACAGCTTTTTCAATCACATCCTATACTGTACATTTCTATTCAGCCTTGAGATAGTCCTACAATGTGCTTGTTCATCTGACAACCTGCACATAGAACCGTCTAATACTGACACAGATATGAAGCATGAGATGGACACAAAGACCCGGGTAAACAAAGGCTTTGAAATTGTAGTGGAAAATTCCAGTGGTCTAGAACACCATTTGTAGAACACAGAACAAATGGTGCTGTAGTGGAGTGCTGTAGAGCACAGAGGAGTACTGTAGAACACAGAGCATAGTGGGGTGCTTTAAGACACAGAATGCAGTGCAGTGCTGCAATGTGATGCCTTTGCTCTGCAGGAATAGGCAGAGAAATTAAGATTATATCAAATGATTTCAGCAAAAATATAAACAGAGTAATACAGGCTGATCTATAAAATGAACAAACAAATTTGTCCAAAAAACATTGCTTCAATCTGTCCTTTCTAAACCATTCTACCAGACTCTACCATTCTACCAGATACAAAAGCATTTCTGCATGCTACGCTGGGTGCAAGCGGCTATAGCCACTGTTTGTTTGTTCCTTGGCTGACTGTATAGAGTGCTAATCACGCTGCTGTTGTCATGCCTAGTGCTGCCTAATAGTAAACTGACAGCAAATTGACAGCTTTTCACCCAATACGGATGGCTCACCTTTTTTGTATTATTTATATCTCCATCTCTACCACTTGCAAAGCAACCCAGGCCTCCACCACTTTGTCTGTAAGGATTGACATTTCATGGCTGCTGGGTGGCTCATCGTGTTAAAGGACTGTTCTAGTGTGTGGATGAGCCCCATGGTCTGCATCCTGTTATTCTTTTAGATATGCTGTGATAGCTTAGACTGCCGGGGCTATCCCATGTTACACTGGCCTCTCTAACATACCAAAGCTTTTATTATTCTGACTCTAACCTATCCCCTTTGTTCTCTTCCCTGGGACTTCTGCCCCTTCCATCACCTGAGACCAGATCGCTCCAGCACTGACCCTCTTCTGGTTCCTGTCCAAGCCATGATGTAGAATGGAGGCCTGGATGAATTCTTTAAAGCTTAGATCTTCCCTTCTTTGGACATTTAGTTACCATTTAGTTACACCCGGGTCGGCCAGTGGAGGATGGGCTCCCTCACTAAGACCAGCTCCTCCTGAGACTTCTTCTCACTGGGGAGTTTTTTCTTCCCACTGTTGGAGTGTTTTTTTCTCTTCCCACTGGAGAGTTTTTGTCTCACTTTCTGCTTTTTGGGGGTTCAGGCCTGGTATTTTTCTCTAAAGCAGCTTTGTGACAGTTCTCTGTAATCTAAAAAAAATGATTTAATAGTGTGTGGATGAGTCCCTTGGTCTGCATCCTGTTAAGGCACTGTTCTAGTGTGTGGATGACACCCACAGTCTCTTTTGGAGGAGAACACATGCTTTTCGACACTCTCCTGAATTCACAGCAGAGGCTGCAGCGAGTGTGTCTTAGAATACAATTGGGTATGCCAAATTGGAACAAAAGGTGGCAGGGTACAGTCTGCAATCTGTGACTTATTTTTCAAACCTCCATTAACCATCTTCGCTTTCTTCTTTTCATCGATCTTCAGTCTGGCCTTGGCCTCACCAGGAAGTGCTGTCACATGTTTACGTCAGAGATTGAACCAATCCACCCCCACCCCCCTCCCATTGCACTCATTTCCTGTCCTTTATTGAGTACAATATAAGCTGTAATCATTTTACTGCAGAGACAACTGGATTATATTGGGAAAAATAAGTATATATCAGCCCATCCACTGGGAAGAAAATGGAAAAGCAAGCCCTCAGGTACAATAAAGTACTGTGATCTTCTTGTAAACAAGCTGGTGGGTCCGGGTCCAGCTACAGTCAATACTGTAACCACACAGGGTCATGTTCCAGCTACAAAGGCTCACTTCAGACACGCGGACAGACACACAGAAGACCACAGCTATTATATTTAACTCACTACATTAGTTATTTATCTAGTAGCCACCCTAATCCTGAACAATGTACTTAGATTACATGGTATCTTATGAAGTATGTATAAACTTAATCAGTTTACACAGCTGGGTATTAACTGAAGCGATTCAGGTTAAACACCTCACTCATGCTTCTGATTGCAGTGCGTCCACCTGGGAATCTAACCTGACACCTAGGGGTCATGACCCCAGCTCCTCAGGCATGGCATCACACACTCGCCCCCCTTCCTACAGTGACATGTTGAGCAAGGAGAGAGAGCATTGAATGTGTTACCATGGTTTCTTCTGGAGAAGAGCAAACGCAGACAGTAATACACAAGTGCCTCCTGTCCTCTCTGCAAACCTTGGTTGGCAAGTATATTTATTCATTGCGTTTTATAAAACAAGGTCAACTGAAAGTCTATTTATATTTCAGAATTTATTTATTTTGTTTCTGATTTACAGCGAAGACACTGGGAAGCAAGTCTGGCAGCAAATAAGAACATAAGACAAGAGAATAACAGGCCATTCGGCCCATCTAGCCTAATGCTAGGACAGTGGAGCCAATAAACTGTAAGGAGTTTTTAGGAATTTTATCAGGATACTGGGGGGGTTACTCTTTAGATAAGCACCATTGGGAACGGAATGACCCCAGTCAGGGCCTTAGTTTTAAGTTTCACACGACAGAGAGCACCTCCTACAGCACAGCTTCCCCATCACTGCACTATAACATTGGTTTCCGGAGTAGACTGCCCTCTTGGATAGCAGTTGAGGAAGGTTGTGTGCTTCGGTCATTTTTCGGACAGAATACAATTGCAACCAATATGATCTAAATAAAACAACCTTACATCCTGTTTGACAGGTTGCCAAGGAAACATAAATTGAAGCACAAAGTTTTTAAATGGCCCATTATAATGGCAGGCTATGGAAAACCGATCCTGCCAAATTCCTTCAGCTGTAAAAAACCTTCACCTGGGCCCTTCCACAGCCTTTCATTTAAACTGGAATTATAGAACTGGAGCAGCCCAGGATTGACATATTAGCCACCACCCCAGAACCATGAATCTGTAACCATATTCATATTCAGCATAGTTTTGTCCCAGTTTTTTTCCATTACATTAATTGTTTCTTAAGGATTAGAGAAACAGGAAAACAGACAATAATCAAGTCATTATACATGATCTCCACTCCAAATTCCGCATTTCCACATTGCGCTTACGGCACTCTGGGGTTCAAAGAATTAGGAGCTTAAAATGAAGGTATGCATTTAACAAACCGAAAGCATGAAATTCAAGCTTACACCCCCATAAATCCCCCAATCCCCCAATAAGACAATGCATTCCTGTCTTGAAATTGACTTTCAACCCTCCTATAAAAGATTTAGACGTGGTCAGCGGGAGGTCTGGAATGTGTAAACTGTAAAAAAAAAAAAAACCTGCGGAACTGAGTGAGCATTTATGCCAAACGACCAAAGAATTAGCTGAGCCCCCCCTGTTCCTCCTGGCCCCCAGCAGAGCCCAGAGCAGCCCCTCCCTCTCTCCTCGAGTGCACTCTAGAAATGTCTTTGTGGGGGGGGCTGTAACCCTCCCAGTATACCCCCCATAGTCCTTCTCTCCTGGGTTTCAGGGGGTTGGCTCTCCACTGGATTCACAACATCTTTCTGTATCTTGTGTTAAAATATGCTTTTGCTTTTGCTTTCTATCTTTATTTATTTTGCACATAGTTTGCCCGGTTGAAAAAGCCTGAACACTTATTCAAAAGAAAAATGCATTCTTATAGATTACCTGGTCGTGGGATAACAGCTATTTGTAATGAATGACACAAAGTGGAGTTTGGTGGCACTCTGAACCTGGGGAACCAAAAGCATGAGACACGAACCTGAAACACAAAGTGGGTGGGGCTTCCTGTCCATTCCCACCCACCACCAGGCCCAGCCAATCACAAGATGGTCAGAGGTGTAAAATTTATTTAGCAAGAAATGCCCTGTCCACCTACCCCCCCATTTAACTGGAACTGTGTACTGATGTGTGAGACCATAGTCATACAGGGACACAAGAACAGTCTTTGTCATTTGTGAGTTTATCAACCAATTTAGGCAAAATGTCAGATGATGTAAATGATTGGTCAAATTGAATAATTAAGAGCAGAAGTTGGCCCACCCCAGCATAATACATGTCATTGTGCACTTCTGATTGCTTTTCCACTGGCACACAACATTTCTCATAAGACTCATGAGGCAGCAATGCAGTATAATGGTAGGAGATTGCAGGTTAAAAACTGCCATTGTACCATTGGGCAGGGTGCTTAACCTGTGTGCATGTAAAAAAAGCCTTGTTAAGGCACCTCAGCCTAAGACCCTCTGCTAAGAAAATAAAAAACTACTGAAATAATGTAATGTCTCCAGTCAAAATCCAAGCAATCACTGTTCCTTGCTGTAGTCTATCTGGGCCTGTCAGTTTCAATCAGGCACTGTCGAAATGTCTCCTCTGAGCTACACCCAGAAGCCTGAATCTGCCTGATCCGGCACTTTCTCCCTCAGACAAAACCCCCCAAAAAAAAAGAAGGAGGATCGCGTGCAGGTTTCACTCATTAGTCATCAGTTGTCAGTAAGATAAACGGTATATATACAGCTGCTGAACAGCCAAATGACTACCGTGCTGCACGGGGAATCTTTAATTACATAGCGCTCCTCTTCACCTGACCAAATTCACTTAACATCTGCTGTAATCATCCTGCAGAAACTATCAGCTTTAAGCTGCCTTCTGTATGAACTCGCTTAGTGGTTATCACCAAAGCCCTGCGTTTTATGCTTTAAACCCAGCCAGTTAATGAAATTACACACTCCAGCCTCCCTCAACAATGATCAGAATAAGTATGCAGAAGTAACTGCCACTATCCAGGCTGCTGGCAGTGATATAAACTGGGTCACCCAACTCCATAACATCGTTGTATCTGTATTATTTTAGTACCTTTCATTCCAACTCTTCTTCTTTGTAATATACACCTGCCGACTGCAACACCATAGCCTTCAACATAATTATGGAAATTGTGCTCTCCCTGGTATCAGAGGAGCTGGATTTTTAACTCTTTGGTTTGTCTGACAACCTCTACGTCTTTACCTGAGAGTCAGGTTGGAAGACACTCTGGCAAATCAATTGCACTAATTGTTCAAATACCTTCCTGGGAGAAAATAAAACGGCAACTGAACTTGGATTCATGAGCCAGATTTGAGCAACCCTGCTCTACGCTGAATAAGATAATAACAGAGACATGACCCATGTGCACCCAGTGCGTGCACTTTTCTCAGAGATCCGGACTCTCTGAGTACAAAGGCAAAGCTCCAGAAAGGGACAACAAATGATTATTATTTTTTTTTTTAATTATAATTTTACTCAAACATTGTTTGGCAAGCATTCAGCGGAGGGGCACTGTGAGTTCTCTCTGTAACTAGCGTGTGGTCTGACTTCAAGGGCCCTCTCTGCCTAAAAGGTTATTGTAATGGGGCTGCCATGTCCTCTCTCTGGTGACGGTGTAGTGACAAGGGCCGTTGCCGAGACAATGGCAAAAACCAGGGTTCTCTGCCCGGCCACGGGCTCCAGGAAGATTAAACTCAGGCTCAGCCACGGTGGGAATCAAAAGGGACCTAACTCCGACACAACCTCAGAGCAGTCGCGCAGAGCATGATCCTCCCTGCTCTCACCTGTGATTGGCTGGAGGAAGGGGCTGTGTGTGCGCAGACTCTCTGTCTGTTATTGCTCTGGGCTCCTGACTGCTCCTCCACAGTGTGGTTTCTGTGCTCACTTTCTGACATCTTTCAGCGTAGCAGGCCAAAATACAAATATACATTTCTTGATTGAAAAGTATTTGTTTTATCTTCAGGATAGTGCCATAGACAGGCCCGCATTCTGAGAGTACAAATACAAGTATAAAGCACTATGACCCATCCTGTGACAGACTTCAAATAAACAGTTTATAGAGTTTGAGCAGTTCAAGGAAACTTGATGTAATTTTTGGGATCAGCCATTGCCACTGGCACCCCTCCGATGCCCTTACCCCTGATTACGGTTACAAAGAATGCGGTGACATCGCAATGTTGGCCTTCCAACAGCACGTGTGGCTAGTTACACACGAATTAAGAGCAAACAGATCATTACACTGAACTTAAGTGCTGTCAGGGCTATAAAATAAAGTGCTATTTGAATACCTCCATGCCAACAACAAAATGGGCATTGAACAGATGCGTTTGGAGATGCAGAAAGGTTTTAGAGCAGTAGCTGTGTACTGCATGTGCTCCACTTAAAATGAAAGCATGGCCCATTAGAATTCATCCAGGATTACAGACACACAAACCAATTCTGTCATTTGAAAATGGGGAAGGGAATCCATTATAGACATCTGTGGAGCTCAAAGGCTCCTCAGCCAAAGAAGAGACATACTGGGGCACAATGGCACTTTAACAGAGGTGCTGAATATACCTGTATAAAAAATACAGCATTTCCAGAATGTAAAGAATATATATATATTATGTGACAGTTGCCACAATGTGTAGGAATAGTATGCAACTTTGTAACGGTTTTGAAAGTTTTTTGTGTGAAATGGAGACAAGGTCATTCATACGTTGCAGAGTGAACACACTCTGAGGAATGTTCATGTTTTGCCTGAGCCCTGTTCATGCGCACACGATGTGTCAGCATGGAACATCTCGCTTACACACTCCGCTTTCCACACACTCCACCGTCAAACGTCTCTTTCTTTTTTCAGGAAAATGGATCAAAACAAAAACACAGACACACACAGACACACAGGTGATGAAGAACGCGCCCACAGCTTGCTGTGGTATTCCCAGTGCCTAAGTGGCGGCAGAGATATGCTTGGCACGGGTTCAAGTAAGCAGCCTGTCACATCTGAGACATCCCAGGATGTCCGCACAGCCCCAGCGACACGCAATTCTGTCACGGCCAATAAACTCCCGTCTGTCTGTCTGCGAGTAAAACACACACCAGTGATGAGGCAACTGTGTCTCTTCTCAGCTTCTGCAGGGCAGCCATTTCCCCACAGGGAGAATGAACACTGAAGCGCGCTGCTACTGTGTGAGCACGTGCAAGCGTCCCTGAATCGAACTGATCCCCCAAATCTCCTCTCAGTAATCAAAATATTAAAAAGGTCACAACAGCTACATTTCAATTCGTGTGACTTTTCAGCGTGTTTTTAGAATGGCCATTCCCAATTCTGTGTGATTTGCATAATGGATATGCGCATAAAGAAGACAGTTACGTTGACTTTATGAAAGTGCTGTCATTTGGGGAAAATGCTAAATAGCTGGCCTGGATGTTTATTAAGGTAGAAGGTCAAAGGTAAAAGCGTGCCCCGCATCTCACCTGTGAATGAGTCATGAAGTCACCCCTGACTGCAACATGTGGGGTTTGCGCAGATGCTCAGATCATGTGACACCACATTTCCTGGCACAAATGCATTTAAGTATTTAAGGCAACACACAGAGCTGCACGTGATCAAGTCCACGTGAACGGGATGCCAAACAGATCGATATGCCCAAAGGACCAATCCAATCATCAGAAGGCATGAGCTGCCTTTAGGAGTGACTCACCAGGTGACACAGACACAGCCACTGTCCCAGAATTAGGGGCAATGTCCCCATTTTCAGTGACAGGAAGTTGAAGCAAATCAAACACATAGGCAAACCCTTCCAGCAGCAGCTTCAGGACTTCAACACTTTGACACAATTAAATGCAAGTGCAGTTTAAAAAAAAAAAAAAGAGAAATAAAATCAAAATGTAAGAAAAGATGTAAAAGGGATTGCTCTTAAAAAAATTGCAGGGGGCGGCGGATAGCGCAGCAGTCTAACGCACTGTATTTTGGCTGGTCCGATATAGTGTGCGCTGCCTGTCAGGGACGCGGTTCGAAACCCGTGCCTGTCAGGGACGCGGGGAGTTCGAAACCCGTCTCTACTAGACCAAATTTATATATAAAAAATAGCCCTGGTTGTCAGCCCCGATTGGGGGTGGCATTTGTGCATTGTCCGCCCCCCAGGGGGCGGGGGAAGGATGAGCCCGGTGGATGGCTCAGGGAGTTCGCTGCCAAAGAATTTGCATATCACCGAGCACTCGGATAATTAGCTTGCCTAACGTTGTAGAGACGAGCGGGGTTCAGAGCAGACTCGTGTGGGGAGGGTAAATCGAAATAAATAGAGGGTGTAATTGGCTACTAAATTGGGAGGAAAAATCTGAAACAAATTTATATATAAAAAATAATTGTATGTACTGTACTTTTAAGTCAAAGTTAAGGAACTAATTTTAATTGAATCCATTCAATTATCACGTGCTAGAAATCGGGTGCAGCCACAAACCTAAAGTTTATAGATCATTTGTTTTCTGTGAAGCATTCTTCCTCAATAAAAATGAAATTAGTCAGATTTTTCTTTTTCCACTTCACGCGGAATGGCTGGCTGTTGGATTGGGCCACTTGTTGCGTGAGGTTGTGTCACGATTCTTAAATGGCCTTTGTTTGGGATCAGGACCCCCATTACGATTAGAATGGGGGCGTCACGGGGAATGTGAGTTGAATGTTAAGAATGCCTTTATTACATTTGCTTGGAAACCCTCCAAAGAGCAAATTGGGGGTCGAAAAAAAGAAACAAAAACACACCTCAAAAACAACCTTGTAAATCCAGATCCATGCCAAAGACACACGCACACACACACACACACACACACACGCATGCACGCACTCCCACACACGCACACACACACACACACACACATGCATGCACGCACACACACATGCACCCAAACGCACACACACTCTAATTCTAGTCAAATAACATACCATCACAGCTGGGACTGCTGAATGGCAGGCCAGGATTACAGACACAGAACGCCTGTGCTAAACTGTTCAGCCATAATAATCCTACCATGTTTGTAGTCATGACATTAATTGCAGATAAACCATGTTGTATGCACCCTCCTGCTGAACGGTGACATTTCTCCCCTGCGCTGAGAGGGAAACCCCCTGGGGGCCTGGATCCAGCCCACAGTCATGCTTAACTTTTCCCCTCCCGATCAGCTATAAAAACATTGAAAACTGCTTTGAAACTCGAAAAAGTACTCCTGACAATTTGACACTACTTTGCTTGATTCGCGAGGAATCAGTTGGCTCTGATTTAAGCCTGCTCTGAATAGGCACATTCATTTCGTAATGCAAAATGTTAAACGCTAAAGGCAGTAGACCCTCGCAGTGTTGTCAGATTCCTGTAGTGTATCCCCCAAATATTCTTCCAAATTCCTCTATCTTCATTTGACTTGCAGGCAACTTTGAAAGATTATTCCCCAATATCTCCTTTTTAAATCCCCCATTTACCTTTGACCCCCCCCGATATATATTCACAATGAAACTTCCCCCATAAATTTTTCACAAATCCCCAAGATTTTGGGATCCCCCAATCTGGCCATTCCCACAGGGACTGATTCACACAGGACCCCTCCAGCACATAGCCCAGACCACTCCCTCCGGGGGAAAGGGGGGAAGGGGGTCCTTCACAGTGAGGCCAGGCTGCGAGGGACAAGGCGGGGCAGGGACTTTGGCCAGGGGACGTGCTCCTGAAGGCCACCTCTGTCTCTGTACTGTTGCGCGGTAGCCTCCAGGCCAGTTTTTCAGACAGATTTACTGCCAGCTTCTGACGATTGGCACAGATAGTCAGAGATAGTCTGATAGTTGGCACAGATAGTCAGAGATAGTCTGATAGTTGGCACAGATAGTCTGATCTCATGAACGGATACACAGCCAGATTCATCTGTGGACAACTGGGCACCACTGTGGCCTATAATTCATTATTGGCTATAATTGATCATTATATGTAATGTATAATATCTTATTGAATTAATATAACATTATGGCACACAGATACAGAGACTTTGCAGAAGTGCAGAGTGACTCTGGCAAAGCAGCCCCTGCCCTGTGTGAACACACAACGCAGTTTGTCTTGCATGAATGAGTGAGTAGCAGGAAACAATGATACACCAATCATGTGCTAGCGATCATCGTGAATCCCATAGCCTTTGTCCGTCCTGACCAACTGACACATTTTATGAAAGGGCAGAGAGGGGTAGCTGCGGTTATCAAAGAGTCATTACCTGGTAAGAGCATGTGTTGAAGCGTCATCAGCGGCCGAGCACCAAACGGCAGGGTGGATGTATCGCCTTTCAGGAGATCTGCACTGCGATTTTCATCCCATTTGACCCACTAACACACTTCTGAGAGCGTAACCGTGACAACCTTTTCACTCACACAACAGCCATTATCTCACGAGGCGACCTTGACCTGGAATATGGAGAATCGAACGGTGCAGATTGGCTCAGCACTCGTTGCTTGTTCGGTTTCCTTTGTGGGGACAGAACGGGTGAGGTGAGAACATCGGTGATAAAGAGCGGTAAAATCTCCTTATGACAAAATAGGCTGGATTGTATAAACCTAGATTGCACAACCCCCCCCGCCCCCACCGAAGACCGAACGTTTTATACAGGTTTCATGACTGTGTGACATGCGAGAGCTGAACTGGTAACGTTGTGTAAGAACTGACTGAAAGGGGGTGCAGTTTGGAACAAGACAGGGGTCCAAGGAAAAGGTCTTGAGTGTGCCTGCCTGTGGGACTGTCAGTGTTGGGATGGTTGACACAGCTAAACCCACACTGCCGTGTTTACAGAGCAAACGGCTGAAACACAGCACTGCCCTTGTCAGCCTGGTCTGGTCTTCTCCCAGCTCTGCCCCTGCATCTGTCTGCTTCATTCAGCACACCATGCCCTGCTGCAGTATGGGACCATATGGCCCAAACACACACATCTCAGCCAAAAGCCATTCATCTCACCTTTATTGTGCTTTTACTTTTGCATATTGTGAAGCACTTGGACCTGCTCTATGTGCATGACATGTACTATACAAATAGGTTATTATTATTATTGTTATTATTACTCATTCATATGACCATGGTGTTAAGTATTGGTGCACCTGCTGGCTGCAATCTATTTGTGCAGTGGCTGAGTCCCATCAGATCTATGGTAGTCTACACTTTTCTGGTTTATTGTTTATTTGCACTTGATTTGTTTGCCATGATGGTCTTGCAGGTGGCTCTGGCATCTCAAAAGCATCTGCTAAATAAAACAAATAAAATAAAAATTATTGGTCAAATAAAACGTGGTAGTCCATCATTATCAATTCTTTTTACACCCACCTGGGGGGGGGGGTATGACCGGCTAATGGTCACCACGGTGACTGTCCAAACTGTTTTATAAACGTATAAACTGAAACAATGTTGTATTGAACTTACAGTTGCAGGGCGCTGTTAGGACAACTGTGTGTGGTGTGACACTGATACTTAAATACGTCACTTGCTGCTTCTGGATACAGCCCTGATGCACCCACCAAACTGGAACAAACGTGCCTGTGAGGTTGAAATGGTGCATAATGCTTGAAAGCAAACAAGGCATTCAGTAGCAACCGTAGCAAGACGCTTTGCTTGCTGAACACACTCATTGTGGGTGTATGTGAGTGTGTGTGTGTGTGTGTGTGTGACTGGTTATTGGTCTTGATGCTTTAAAGCAGGGTGTCCATCTGGTCACAAGTACAAAATGGCAGGATGCAGACAGCTAGGAAAGCATAACTCAGACCCCTCCGCCAACAAAACATCTCTCACTAAAAAAGAGACTGAGCTGTTGGAGAGGAAGTTCAAGCGTATATGTGTGTATGTGTGTATGTGTGTGTGTGTGTGTGTGTGTGTGTGTGTGTGTGTGTGTGTGTGTGTGTGTGTGTAATCATCTTCTCATCAGCTACAGCTCTTGTATTTATATAATGTCATTTCCAGCATAGGGACACATGGCAGATATACTTACATTAGATTGCAGATCATCATCAGCATCAACAGTTTGAAAGTATTTGTGAGTATTTGTGGGCTATTGCCAAAGCCTATTCTGAACCCAGATGGCTAAAGTTGTCTGTTTTATCCATACTAGGCACCACCCAACAGCTCTCCTGGACAGTGAGGAGGTGGCCCTGGAGCTCCAGGGCCACGCATTTCTCCACAGGCCTGATGAGCTCTGACTCGCTTACCCCCCGAGGGAATTGTGAACAACCCTTGACAGATGCTGCTATACGTGGACTTCCTGTCCTAGAGCCCTGGACTTCCTGTCCCACAGCCCTGGACCCTGCTAAATTTACCTCAGAGTTTTTTATTCTTCAGTAGAGGCAGCTGCATTAAAATGTTCATTAGGAGAGGAGGACATGAGATAAAAGTTGGAAATGTATGAAAATAGCATTAGCTGCTAAAGGAGCTCCAGGTGAGGGATATAATGAAAGCAGTTACTCAGACCGGCACAGGGGTCACCAGTGCTACAGCTACAGTACTCTACAGGTAAAAGGTATTCTTCAGTACCAGTGTAAGCTACAGTACTCTACAGGTAAAAGTTATACTACAGTTGGTTGTAAACTCATCTCTTAATTCTGGTATTGTACCTCACAGACTGAAGGTGCTTACAGTAAGTGGGTGGTTGCCTCACAACTTCAGGACTACCTCCCCTCCAACAACCTATTTGAACCCTTTCAGTTCAGTACAGAGACAGCCTTACTTAAGCCCCTTTCCCACATGCACCTTAACCTGTAAATGTTTCTGTAATTTTCCGTGTTGGCATCATGCGGGAAAAGGAGCTGGAGTCGCTTTTCAGTTGAAGACGCTCTGGCAATTGTCCTGCTCAGGGCCTAGTAAGATTTACAGACATCTTCCACCACAGCTCTAGTGGGAACAAAAGCAACAACATTGCCGGATAAAGCACACAAACGGTTACGACATTCTTACGTATTACATTTTGGCATTTAGCAGACATTTTGGCATTTAGCTTATCTAGAGCTTCTTACAAGATGTGCATTAATATATGGTAAGATCAATCATAGTCCACGCAAGAGATCAGTGTCGTAATACAGTTATTAGCCTTAACATTGGCAGCTGCATACCGTACTTGTAACACAGGGAAGGAAAAGTTAGAGATTTTTGTAATTTTTTTCATCAGCATAGATACATATTACAAAATGCAGTATTAAACCTGAAAGCAGTGGTGATGACAATAAGTAAAAATGTACAGAGTCAGTGGTAATGGAGTCTGAAGAGGTGGGTTTTGAGTCTCTTGCAGAAGATGATCAGTGATTCCGCGGTCCTGACCGAGTGGGGAAGATCATTCCACCACCGAGGGGTCAGGGCAGAGAAGAGGTGAGTCCATCAGTTTGCCAGAGGAGTGGAGGGGTCTGGCTGGGGTGTAGGGTGTGATGAGTGACTGGAGGTAGGAGGGAGCAGTTCCTCTAGCAGCTTGATAAGCCAGCACCAGTGCTTTAAATTTGATGCGTGCTGCAATAGGGAGCCAGTGCAGAGAGGTAAGTAGAGGGGTGACATATGTGAACTTGGGTTAGTTGAACACCAGATGTGCGGCAGAATTCTGGACCAGTTGCAGTGGCTTGATGGCACAGGCCAGTAGGTCTACCAGCAAGGAATTTCAGTAGTCCAGGTGTGAGATCACCAGGGCCTGGACCAGGAGTTGTGTGGCCTCTTGGGTGAGGAACGATCGGATCCTCATGATGTTATGGAGGGAGAATCGGCAGGTCCAGATGATTGCTGCAATGTGGCCCGAAAAAACACAGCTGGTCATCCAGGGTCACTCCAAGGCTCCTGGCAGATGGAGTCGGAGACACTATGGAGCCTTCCACAGTGATTGAAGCATCAATCATCAGGGAGCCCTTCACTGGGAGAAAGAGCAGCTCTGTCTTCCCCAGGTTCAGCTTCAGGAAAGAGTTGGGTGTCATCAGCATAACAGTGATATGAAAACCATGAGCAGAGATGACCGAACCAAGTGATTTAGTGGGAGAATAAGAGGAGGCCTAGCACCGGGCCATACGGGACTCCAGTAGAGAGGGTGTGGGGAGAGGAGAGGGATCCTCTCCAGGCCACCTGGTAGGACCGGTCAGCCTGGTATGATTTAAACCATGCCAATGCAGATCCAGAGATTCCCATCTCGGCGAGAAGTGAGAGCCAGATCAGGTGGTCCACGGTGTTGAATGCAGCTGACAGGTCGAGGAAGAGGAGGACAGAGCTGAGTGATTGAGATTTTGCCACTTGTACAGCCTCATGGACCATGAACAGAGCAGTTTCTGTGGAGTGGCCTGCCTTGAACCCAGATTGGTTGGGATCAAGCAGGTCATTCTGTAGGAGATAAACAGACAATTGATTATATTATATACTTTTGGAAAGGAATGAGAGGAGAGAGACAGGTGGGTAATTAGAAATGACAGCAGGATTCAGAAAGGGATTTTGAGAGCCAGAGGAAAGAGAGGAGTTGATAACATTGGAGACAAAGGGGAGGATGTCCATAGCGATGGACTGGAAAAGGGGGGAAGGGATAGGATTGAGAGGGCAGGTGGTAGGACGGTGGGTGCAGGAGGGGTTGTGGAGAAGGAGTTGTGAAAAAGGATGCAAAGTCATCCACAGTTAGAGAGGAGGGGGGTGGGGGTGGAGGAGGGGCGAGGAGAGAGGAAAATGTAGAGTACAGTTTGCGAGGGTTAGAAGTAGAAGATTGCATTTTTGACAAGAAAAATGCAGATTTAGCAGAAGAGAGGTTAGAGGAAAAGGTAGTCAGGAGAGTGTGGAAATCAGTCAGGGCACCCGGGGATTTGGATTTTCTCCATTTCCTTTCTGCCGCTTGCAGTTTGAGTCGGTCAGCCCGAATGCAGTCAGTTAGCCAGGGGTGGGGGGTAGGAGACAAGCAGGTTTAATGGAGAGAGGACAGACTCAATAAAAGGAGGAGAAGAGAGAGGACAGTGGAGTGGATGAGGCTTCCTCAACAGGTAGCTGAAAGAAGGTGTCAGTAGAGGGAAGGGATGAGAGAACAGTAGCTGCCAGGGCTGAGGGGGAGAGAGAGCAAAGGTTGGGATGGACAGAAGCAGTGGGAGGAGGTAGAGAGTGTTTAGGTGAAGAGAGGAGGGGGAGGGAAAAAGACAAAAAGCAATGGTCAGACACATGAAGGGGAGATACTACAATGTTGGGTGAGGTGCAGTTCCTTGAGAAGACAAGGTCCAGTTGGTTGCCGACCTTGTGGGTGGACGGGGATTCAGCTATGGTGAAGTTGAAGGATTAAAGCAGGGGGAGAATGCAGAGGACTGAGGGGTGTCCAGCAGCAAGTTGAAGTCACCGAGGAGTAAGACGGGAGTGCCATCCTCAGGGAAGGACCTGAGCAGGGCATCCATCTCATCTAGGAAACTGGGCGATAGAGAATAATGATGTGCAGTTTACATGGAACAGTGACAGTGACAGCATGAGGAGGGTGAGAAGTGAGGAAGAGGAATGATACCAAATCTCCACAGGGGGAGATCAGTTCCTCCACCTCTACCTGTGGTGGCTGGAGAGAGCAGCAGGGGTGGCTGTGTTCTGCAGAGTGATCCATGTCTCGGTGAGCGGAGCTGCAGGGAGAGTAGGGAGGCTTGGGCTGAGATTAAATCAGCCTTCTGGGCTGCGAACTGGCAGTTCCATAGACCTGCTACCATGATGTCAACACCATGGATCTAGGAGGGTGAATTAGATTGGAGAGGTTGCGGGTGTGAGTTCAATTTCTCCTTCTAGGAAATCTAGAACAGGAGACAGGGACTGGGATAGGGAGATTGCACGTGGTGTTAGATGTGTAAGAAGTAGTGTTGGAAGAGACAACATTATGGTACTTACCGTGCAGCATTCACTCCCTAGCTGGCCTCCCTCAGTGGACCCCTGTAGGTAGACCCCTTCATCTTTGTACATTGAGTCTTCATATGGTGAGGCTAGGAAGGTGAGGCTGCCACAAAAAGCTGCCACTTAGGTGCTTAAGTATGAGTGCTGGGGTAATTACAAGCACCAATTACCTACTAATAACAATGGAGCGAAACCAGGTAATTAATGAGTCCCACCCACTATTCAACACGCACAAAACTAAACTGATTGCTTGTTAGAAACTATGATACAAGCAATAAATGGAGAAAATTCTAATTAAACAATTAAATATTAAACGATGCTAAAACTGATAATACGTTAAACAGAGCAAGACAGATAAACGTATGCAGGAAACTGTAGTTACAAAATACAGTGCAACTACTACAACTACGTCTTATACTGGATAATTTAAGATTCTGATAAATGATTCTCGACATTGCCAAATAACGGTGCATTCATAATATATAACAATAAAATATAATATAATATAATAAGTTATGTTAATGGACTAGCTAGCCAGCTAATTAAAGGAACAAACCAAACATTTGAACTATTATTTTAACAATTTAAATTGCAAGTTAGTGAACTAGCATTTCACATCCAGCTAGCTACTGACGCTAGTTTATGGAGGCTATTTTCCTAACATTTTACATCCATCTATCCGATAGCAATTAACTGTGATATACAAATCAGATTACATTATGGAAATGGGTAGCTATGTGGCATAGGAGCATTTTATTAACTAATCACATTGCCAAATAATTGCCAAATAGTGAACATTAGCCAACTAGCCAATTAATAGCTGGGTAGTATTTAACGTTAGCAGTAGTTTTGTCTTCTATGTGCATAGTTAAGAAATGTGTAACCTTTGTCAGTTGACTCTTGAAAGGTCATAAAATGTGTCCAATATATGGCCAGGGGGGTTCAGTGTCCTCAGCATCAAAATCCATTGTAACTCCTAATGGTAGTTAGCAGCGTCTTTGTTTTAACTACTGAACATGTCTAAAAATTGGACCGACTCCAAGGCAAGATAACTTCCGTCTATCTGCCCAGACCATGAAATTAACCTACAGCTCTGTGGCACCGTCAGAGATGCCCTGGTCTATGACAAAATAACAGACATCATATGCAAACAAGGCATAATGAGACAGAAGGCCCAGATCATTATAAAACTGAAATGTCTGCGTAAAACATTTCTTCAAATAAATACATCCTGCATTGACTAATCTATTTAGAACGATCATGTGGAAACAGACTATACACTGAATTTTTCCGTATAGGAAACCTATATGGGAATTATAAAAAACACTACCTTACCCGGATAATTGAACCCGGCAATGTTGCAGATTTCATGTGGTAAAGGAGCTTTAGAGTCACTAATGATCTCTGTGCAGCCGTGGCTTGATAAACATCTTAATTTGACTTGACCTGAGCGTGGCCTTTGACACAATCCCCACCACATCCTCCTACAAAGATTAGCTAGCCTTGGTGTCACTGGTCTTGCACTGAACTGGCAGTCCTACCTGTCCAACAGAGAACAGTCATCTCCCTCAAGAATGTCAAATCTGTTTCTGCTCTTGTCACTAGAGGTATCCCACAATGCTGTGTGCTGGGTCCTTTACTCTTCATCACTTCTCTCCTTCCCCTTGGTCAGATCTTGCGATGTCACAGCATCAGTTTTCACTGTTACACTGACAACATACAACTTTACATCAGCTCCAAACTCTCCTCCCCTCTTACCCCCTTTCTCTTACTAACTACATGACATCAAAACCTGGATGACCCACAACTTCCTAAAATGAAAAGTTATACAGGTGAAAGTTATACTACAGTACAGGTAAAAGTGACATACAGGTGAAAGTTATACTACAGTACAGATAAAAGCTACAGTACAGTATAGGTGAAAGCTAAAGTATACGTACATTTCTTATGTATAAGGAATTTCCTTACAGGCTGTTTGATGGGTCTGGTCTCTTGTGGGAGAACCTGGCAGACAGTGGGGGAGGTGGGATCTGCGTCAGAGCTGTGCAGCTCAGCACACGGGTGGAGGTGCAGTCTGACCTTAGCCAGAGAGGTCAGAGTGCCTTCAGCTCAGCGCTGTCCCGAGCTGTTTATTTCTACAGAGAAACTAGCTGGGAAATAAGTCACAGCAGCATGTTTCTTTGGTAACATTTGATATTTCAAGGTCCCAGTTGTTAACCATCAAAAAAGCATAAATACTTGATGTCATTTAAGCATCATTTGTTGTTTTGCTGTGGCGGGCAATGTAAGTAATGTAATGTTTGCAGTACCTGCACTGCATCCAGCTATAAAGCCTGGATTGAGCCACTTTGCAGTGCTGTCCATTTGTAAGGTGTGAGTGATGTCTTCTGTAGAACAGGTTGTGCAATGAAAGTTAATGTTTTAATTACTTACTAATAAATGGTTGATTAATGTGACTTTAATGTAAAGTGGTACCAGTGTTAAAACTCAGAATTAGCAATCTGGCTCACCTTTGAGAATACCCATTCACAATCACACAGCCAGTCCACCCCACACTCATTAGAGAATATTTTTTCTCTAATTTCTTTAAATACGCAGGTGTCATGCCATCTATTCCCCAAGTTTGTTCGGAATTTAACAGAATTCTTTCACACACTGAGAATGGCAGGGAAACAAATAGACATAAGCCACTAACAACCACCAACACCCATTTCTTATGCTCATTCTTTGAAACAAAAGCGAACAGCCATAGTAACCCTAACCCTAATGCTAAGTGTCTGTTCAACCCTAAGATTCACCATGAAGTTATGGTTTTTATGGGGTTATTAACCAGCATGAAAGCTGTACAAACGACACCCTTCAAAGGACAGCAGATTCTTGTACTGGCTTACAGAAGGCTTGTCTGTTTTCTCTTAGATTCAAAGCATGTTGTTATAGTCCCTTAGTCAAAACATTGATTATCTCCTGAAATCTAACCGCTCCTCCATGATAACAAGAAACCGTGAAACCACAACATACTACTATGCACTCTACATTGATAAACAGCATAAAACCCAGCATAACTTTCAGTCATTTCCTTCATTTACTGGGGTTTCATTTCAGACACCAAGAGGTTCATTTACTGAAGGGTGCAATACAACCTTGGTAAAAGGGTTTCAGACACTCCCGTGTCCGCGTGGGTTTCCTCCTCCGGGTAGGGTCCAAAGACATCAGGTACACCAAGAGGTCTCATCTATCAGGGGGTTGATTTTACAATCCAAACTTCTGTACCAGGAATGAAAATTGAAGTTGAACACACCAAGACCTTACTCTACCTTAAATAAGACAAACATTTGGATGGATGATAAAGGAGCTGGTTAACAAATTGGTTTTACATTTTTTAACAAATTCACTGTTAAATTAATTTTGCATGAAATTGGCAATGTATTTTTCCACTTGAGACTGAATTAGAAATAACTATTCTTTAAAAATCTTTACTATCCCAAATTTGAAACATTTTCCTGCAGTGTCCCAATACCAATGTGGCTATTTCATCTACACCTACTGGAGAAGTCTGGGGGACAGAAAAACTGATTCAAGGCTGCCCTCTGTTGGCCAAATGTAACAGTAACAGCAGTGAGACATGGAAATGTAGCACTGCCTGCATTGTGTACATCATGAGAAAAATAAATGCTACAATTAAACTATTCTGGATAAAACTAAATTGTCGATAAATTGTGAAACCCAAAAAGTATTCGAGAAGTGGGCTCAGTGGACATTTTTAAATGGCAAATGAAAACATACCTTTTTAATCTAGATTATAATTAGCAACACTTAATCATTTGAATTTTTATTTTTATTTTTATCCACTCTTTTAATTTTATTCTTTTAAATTGCTTTATTCCTTTACTTACATGATTTTCTCTATGCTATTTGGATTGTGTGATTTGTTGACATTTATTTTTTAATGTATTTTATTTTTTTTATTTTTTTCTCTCTATTCTTTGTGCTGAAATGAAAAAGCACTTTGAGCTGCATTCTGTATGAAAGGTGCTATATAAAAAAAGTTTATTATTATTATAATTCCACAATCACTGACTGCAGTCACAAAGCAGAAGAATAAAACCAGCTAGATAGGACTCAACCTGTAAACCCGTTCCTAAAACCAACTTAACCCAGCATTGTTTAAGTGTATGTGTGTCTGTGTTAACAAAAGGAAAACAAACAAAAACATGCAGGCAATTGTGGTGAGGTGACTCACCCAATTTGAGGTTTCCCACCGCATGCCTCCTCTCATGGTGAGCCTGATCTTCAGCCCCAGCAAACTTTTTTTTTTCTGTCAGTTTACAGATTACCTTTGTACCATTTCAGGTTATTCACTGGACTTGAACTGCTTAAATTTCAGTAAAAACTGGAAAATGGGGGTGTTCTAAAACTTTTGACCGGTAGTGTACTTCACTTAAGCGTATGCGTACCCAACACAAGCAGTTGTTCACATACCCCACTGCGTACTTTACGTCTGTCTGGATGTTTAAAAGCTATATCCATGAGGGGGCAGGTCAGAGCCAAAAACAAAGTTGTCTCTGGCTTGCATACTGTGGAGGGCGTCGGTCTCGGCATCATGGCAGTGGCAGGGTTACCTTTGTTTTTCCATGTTGTGGAGGCCTTTGGAGCAGGGAGACTTTCCGGGGGCAGGTTTGGCACTCTCACAGGGTGTGAGAGTGAACTGTTGCCCAGAAGGTTGCTCCAAAGGCCATAATTGATTTAATTATTATTTAATTTGTGTCAGTCAGGTAATTGATGTGGAATTCAATTGACTGATTGGGTTTGTGTGTGAGAATGTGAATTGTTTAGTGTTGAGTGTTTGTGATTGGGTGAGTGAATGATAGACGGGTGATTGCCTCATGAGTCCCACCTGAGCTAGGCAGAAAGTAAGCCTATTTAAGAGCAGGTGGGGCGAGATGGGAATTAGTTAGTCTTTGTGATCATTAACCCTCTGAGGTCCGTGCTAAGCTTTTAGATGGTTTTTGATTTTGGCATGGTCTGATATTTATCGCAATTTCATCAATTTAACACACACTTACTCCAAAGTGTTTGATATTTTTATTTGAAGGACAATCACAGCTACATTTGTATGCCATCAAAAGTTTGGTCAGTATCATATGCAGCTTGTAAATAGATCTACAAACACACAAGTTAAAAATAGTAATTTTTTCTGCTGTCACAAAAGTTGTGAAAGCACACACTAAACTATAGTGACGAATTGTTTTGCCAATGTGCGTTTGTTCATCAAGGTCTTGGTTATGTAAGGGTGTGAAAACAGTTTAGCACATCTGAGATCTAAATAGCTAAAAACCTGTTTTTATCAGAACTGGTCACATTTATTTCAGGCTGTGGGAGGGCTAAATGCTAAATACCTGAATATTCATTATTCATTGTCCACACCTCTAAGATCTGTCAGATGGGCCATCTCTTTCCCTCATTGTGTGCCTATTGCAATTTGTTACGTTGCAACACGCGGAATATGTTTGGCGTCACAAGACGCGGAATTCATATATTTTCACGAGTATTTGAAAACAAGCGAAATAAATAACATTTTAGGCTGTTTGAAAAGTATTCTTCCATAGATCTTGTGTGCATATTGCAATTTGTTACGTTGCAACACGCGGAATATGTTTGGCGTCACAAGACGCGAATTCATATATTTTCACGAGTATTTGAAAACAAGCGAAATAAATAACATTTTAGGCTGTTTGAAAAGTATTCTTCCATAGATCTTGTGTGCATATTGCAATTTGTTACGTTGCAACACGCGGAATATGTTTGGCGTCACAAGACGCGAATTCATATATTTTCACGAGTATTTGAAAACAAGCGAAATAAATAACATTTTAGGCTGTTTGAAAAGTATTCTTCCATAGATCTTGTGTGCATATTGCAATTTGTTACGTTGCAACACGCGGCATATGTAGTCACAAGACGCGGAATTCATATATTGAATATATATACGAGTATTTGATAACATGGCAAATCAAATATAGTTACTTACTCTTGGTCAGTTATTGTCTTCGTCGCTTTCCATCAATGCTCTCCAACACTGCAGCGCAGACAATCTTTCCATCTTGAATACAATTGTATGTCTGTATAAAATCTTGCTTCAAATTGTCAGTTTGTGTTGTTTACGCCGGCGTTTTCACACATGGCCCCACGCCCCTCCCCACAAATTAGCACCTAGTTACCATGTCAATAGAAGGGGGACGTTACTACCAGGTAAAAAAGAGAGTAAAAGGCAAGGTTTACTTTTGGTCTAATTAACCTAATTTAAAAAATCCCATTTGATTTGCCAGTGCTCAAATCGGAAAGTCGCGATTCTAAGGTTTCTGTCAACGTTTTTGTCGCGTATGTATGATGAAATATCGCGAAGTTAGAAATAGTAATATACTTTTATTGCTGCTGGGAGCGGCGCCGCTCCCGTCGACCTCAGGGGGTTAAAGAGAGCGAGATGGGCGCCCTGAAAGAGGGTCCACCCCTCACCCTTGGTGTGATTGGGAGAGCGAGAAGGCGCTCTGAAATAGGGTCCACCTCTCGCCCTCGGTGTGATTGGAGAACTCTCACTGAAAGAGTGGAGAGTGTCTCGGGGCTGGTTGCCAGAGAACTCTCCCGGTGAGGAGTGGCGAGGGGCTCTGTGTGTTTTGGGTAAAAGAGGACTCGGACTGAAAGGTTTGTGTCTCTGTGTGCATGGGTTTGGGAAGCACTTGAAAAGTCACTGGATATGTGTGTGCCTGGGGAGGTTCTAGGGCACAGGTGTCAAACTCATTCCATCGAGGGCCGAGTGTATGCAGGTTTTTGTTGCAACCAATGCACTACACCAGGTGATTTCACTAATTAGCTCACTTCTTCAACTAAGGAGGGAACCTAATTGAAATCACCCGAAAGGGGATTCCCCCTCGGAGGAGGCGGGCTTTCCTTTATTGTTGGTTTATTTTAGTTTGTTATTTTAGTTCATTGATTTTGCCCGAAAGAGTCTCAGCAAGTAGGGTGAAGACTTTGTCTTTGTGTTTGTTTTATTTGAACCTGCTCTCCCACTGTCTCTCTTCCGGGGGGAGAGACAGAAAAAAATAAAGATCCATCCAAACCCCACTCCTCTGCCACTTCTTACCATCAGCTGCTTTGCTCCAGTCCAGGGATTGTCACGTGGCATGTGACACATACATTGGCAAATACTTCCGATTCTGACAACTACTTCCGAAAACAATAAACATTGCGACAGTGGAGGAGGCTGTTTTGTTCTATATCTTGACAAGACGGCACCAACAATGGAGATGATATATTAGACCATTAAATGTATCCCGGCATAATGATGGAGAGTATAGCCTCTTTCCCACATGGATTCCAGAACATTGTCGGGTTAAATTATCTGGGTATGGTAGGCTTTGTTCCAAATTGCATACTTGCATCCTGCGTTCTTGTGTACTTGTAAGAATCTACTTCCAAGTACACTCAAAAGGAATGCACTACTAAGAGCGCAAGAATGCAGAGCACTTAAAATCTGCTACATTTGAAATGTACTTGTACTTAGACGTCACCACTCCTCTGACCTTAGCAAGAAATGCTTCCGGCGCAGGTTACATTGAAGCAATGGCGTAGGTGGAAGTTTCCCGTGAGCTTATTATACGGTTGTGTGGTGAAAGGTTGTTGCTATTGAGTAATCAAGAAACAAAATACCTATATGTGTTTTCAGGTTAAGATGCGATTATCCTTGGTCTTCGTGGCTAACGATAAGCCATCTCCAGTCAGTGATGTATGTTTGTAGTTTTATGACGAAGCTGACTTACCATGGATAAATAAAACCCATTATGTTTGTGGCACGGGAACTGGCGGACCACCGGTACCCTGGACAGCTCCCCAGAAGAAGCGAAGGAAGAGGAGCCAACATTCCACAGAGGGGCAGCTGTCCGGTACTAAACCAGGGAGACAGCTGCAGCCACTCTCTCAATCAGGCAGCTGTCTCTCATTTCATAATCAGAGGATGCTGCATAAAGTGAGAGACAAATGCAGCCTCGAGGAGAAGTGTCGGAATCAAGCCAGCCGACATTGCATTTCTCCCATTTGCTCTCTGTTTTGCTCTCTCTGTCTTGCAGACACGGATGTGTCATCCAACCGCCTTACTGGTGCGGACTGGGATTCTTGGCCCGAGGACAGTGCAGCCTCGCTCCCTGACCCAAGTGTCTCTTGCCCCTGACTCCAGAGAGAAGACAGCATTTTCAACTCCTGACGGCAGCTTGCAGTACAAGGTTCTACCCTTAAGGCTGCATGGGGCTCCGGTAACGTTCCAGAGGCTCATGGATCACGTGCTGAGACACCACCAGGAGTACGATGCTGCATATCTGGATGATGTGGTGATCCATAGCTGCTCCTGGGATAAACATCTGGAGTGGGTACGCAGGGTCATTCAGGCTCTCTGGCAAGCGGGCCTTACTGCCAACCCGAAACACAGAAACACAGCACATGCCAACCCTCCAGGGAATGTTTGACATCCTTCCATCAAAGACCAGTATGGACAGTCACCCATCACAGCAGCATTGGGATGTGAAAGACTGCTGTCTCTCCATGGAAATCGAGCAGGAAATCGGAGAGCTGAAGAGGAGGAACGCAGAGCTGAAGCAACTCTTACGCACACAGGACCACACCCACGTTTTAGTTTCCCATCCCAGCACACCCCCGTGCTCTAGGGACTGTCCTGACGTCATCGTTCACACTGACCTGTGCGTGGGGACTGTGAGGAGTGTGTTCTCTCCACTAGAGGAAGGCTTCAGAGAAAAGCTAAGGGAGCTGACAGACGCCGAGTTTAAGAAAATTCAACAGTACGCCGATGACGTGACTCTGGACCCCATTACTGCACATCTCAACCTCACCGTGTCCGAGGACAGGAAAGAGGTCCGATATCACAACTGGAAACAGAATCTCCCTGCCAACCCAGAAAGGTTTGATCCAGTTTGCAATGTATGTCTGTCAATCAATCCGTTGACAGTGTCCCAATGAAAATTTCTCCTGTCATGAAGGCCGATTAATTTCAAGAATAAAGCGAACTGCACAGGCCAAATGGCCTATTTCTGGTGGCCTGCTCTCCTGCAGATCTTCTGAGGCTGGTTGTTTTATCATTTAAATAATTGAGTCTTCAGACGAAACAGAAAGCGCACAAGACTGTATTCCTCCACAAGACTGAAACAAACTGCAGATGCCCACAATGGAACTGATTGGAAAAGTGTTAGAAACTAATACCACAGACTTATTCATTCCACTCATTTCCTTCAATCTCACTGCAAGTTGTTGTACTTCTCAGGTCATTTATTAGGTTGGGTCTGACCTACATGGACACTTGTTCCATTAAGTGGACGCAACTGACAGAGTGGACATGTGATATGATACATATTATTAAAATATTCATTTATTATTTATTTATTTGTCACACGCCGCGTGACAAACCCTGAATGGGAACAGAACAGCCAGGAGACACGGAGTGGAGTTTGTCGGTCTACGGACCGGATTTTATTTATTAGTTTTTCTGTCTCTCCCCCCAGACATGGGAGAGAGACAGTGGGAGTAGCAGGTTAACATATAACAAAGACCAACACAAACACAGACACAAAATCTTCACCCTACTCGCCGCGAAGCTTTCGGGTAAAAACAACAAACGAAAATAACAAGTTAAAATAACTAAACTTACGGGACACCGCGCCTCCTCCAGAGTTCCCCTGGAACCTCCTCAGGCACACACATATCCAGTGACCTTTCAAGTGCTTCCCACCCATTCATACTGAGACACTCAAACTTTTCAGTTCGAGTTCTCTTACTCATTCATTCCCGAGACACTCGCCACTCCCAGGATGTGAGAGTGCTGGCAACCGGCTCTCAAGACACTCCACTCTTCCGGTGAGTTCTTGGGCTTGCTCAGACACTCTCCACTGTCGAGTGCGAGCTCTTTTTACTAAAACCGAGGGCGAGAGGCGGACCCTCTTCCAGGGAACCCTCCCGCTCCTCCATAATCACACCGAGGGAGAGAGGCGGACACCTAAAGCGCACCCCCTCTCCCTATTCCTCACTCACACAGGAAGCACTCTACTCAGTCACTTTCGACAAACACACACAAAACTCCACAAACATTAAACATCCAACATTCAACATCAAACATTCCACAACATACGTGCACGCGCACTCACACACACATCAAGACAAGACTGACTGATTCCCCACTCGCCCCACCTGCTCTTAAATAGGCTTCGTTTCTGCCTGGCTCAGGTGGGACTCGTGAGGCAATCACCCAATCACAATCACAACTCACATTCTCACCCAGACACCCAATCAGCCAATTGACTTCTATATCAATTGACTGATTGACACCAATTAAATAAAAATTAAACCAATTAAGACAGTTCACTCTCACACCCTGGGAGAGTGCCAAACCTGCCCCCGGAAAGTCTCACTGCTCCAAAGGCCTCTACCACATGGAACAAGACAGGCAACCATGCCACTCCCATGTGGCTGAGACCGATGTCCTCCACATTATTAAATTACATTTCATCCAGTTGTTTAACAGCTCGTCAGAAATCAACCGTCGCCATCTGTCTCCTCCTCCGTACAGAAGGGTGGGGGCTGGGGGGGCTCTTGTGTTCATGGTGCCCTTCATAATGTTTAAGTTGCTGAGAATGAAGAAAAGCACATCAGAGCTTGTCTAGAAGTCTCACTGAGGGATTCAACACTCTTCTACGTTCACAATTCTGTATTCTGTGTTTTTTTTCACTCCATAAATATGAATTGATTAAGTGTAAGATGAATTGTCATCAGTAGAAAAAAATGACTAGTTATTATAGAATAAGAAAACATCTACCTCTGCACGGGCTGGATCTCAGCTGGGTCAGCTGCTTGGTCTGACCTGGGCTCTGGACCTGAGGAAGACCACAGAAAGAACTGGTTAACACTCAGTGTGTTGACCACACTCAGTGACAGACATTGCTACTGTGATACTAACCTTGTTGAGAGCACTCTGCTGGTCCTGTCCTGGTGCTGGAGAGGGCCAGATTCTTGCAGTGTATCAATTCCTGCTCTTCCTCTTTTTCACAGCCTCTCTTCCTCTTCACATTTCTTCTTTCTGAGGCTGAAACATAATTTTCTATGAAATTACATACATTTCATTCAATTACAGACACTCCTCGGGTTATGCAAACCTTGGCTTAAAGAAAATTTGACTTTACGGAAATTTAATTCTACCGTAATTGCATTTTTAAAATTGCTCACCAAGTTTGCATTAATTATGGAAAGGGCGGGCAGACTGTCAATGAAAGTGGTGGAAAATACATAATTGATTAAAATGGTCATTTGAGGTTTTTTTGTCTTTTTAAATCTTTTTTAAATACAGTATACAGTATATCCAGGCTTACGGAAAATTTGACTTACGGAAAGCCTTCAGGAACGGGACCCTTGCGTAACCCGAGGAGTGTCTGTATTGTTGAACAGCTCATCAGAAATCAACCGTCGCCGTCTGTCTCCTCCTCCGTACAGAAGGGTGGGGGCTGGGGGGGCTCTTGTGTTCATGGTGCCCTTCATAATGTTCAAGTTGCTGAGAATGAAGAAAAGCACATCAGAGCTTGTCTAGAAGTCTCACTGACGGATTCAAGACTCTTCTACATTCACAATTCTGTATTCTGTGTTTTTTCCACGAGAAATTTGAATCACAACATGGTGGTTTTAATGTTGTGGCTGATCGGTGTGTATCTACCTGTATTTCAAATGCGTTTGTGAAGATACTGCTTCATAAAACTATAACATTGCATGTTCTGTAAGGAAAGGTTACAGTAAGTAAGAATGATACACAAACTCCCCTGGTGAGAATCCGGTCTGTCTCAGGAGAGGAGTAAAAGTTGCTCCTGGTCACACAGTCAAAAGCAGCCTCTGACATCCTGGGGAGGGACATATTGAGACGGTCAGATTTGCAGACAGGAAGTGAGGGCCAACAGTGGTTCTGCTCAGACTCTCTCTTTGAGCTATGCTGAAGGTATTTTGTACTCAGAGGGCAGACAACCAGGCTGATAGAGATAGACATAAGCAAGTAACCTCCTTCCGTTCTGTGTCCCTGTCTGATGCCAACTCCAAGTGTGCCCTGCAACATGTCTGTGTTATGGCATTACCTCTTTGAAGCGCATGCCTGGCATATCATCCTGTTCCCACAAGCATCGGAAGTGTGGTCACCTCATGCAGCCACGTCAGTCTTGGGAATAGTAATGTCTTTGCTTTGGCTTGGTGGGCCTGCAGCACAACAGCCACGTCATCCACCCGGAAAGGCAAAAATGAGCAGTCAGAACTGGTGCTGCATGGAGACCAGAAATCTCCCATGCAGGGAGCTTCATCAACTGGGCTGAAACCAACTCCAGGATGTTTGGTACATGGGCACTTCCTCACATTTAATTTAATTTCTCATTTTTCTCATTTTAAGTGTTTCTCATTTTTAACCCTTGGGGTTTTTACGAATATTTGAACTCAAATGTAGCGTATGGCGTGTGGGCTTGCCTGCTGCATGGAGACTCGGGGCTGTGTGTTCCTGTGCTGCTGAGGGTTGTGGACCTCAGCGGTGTACTTGGACACAACACACAGCTGCAGTGCTGCTGGGGCGGGTCCCCATGCTGTGATTGGCTGGGGAGAAGGGAGCACGTACATTACCACAACATGTACACACAAACAGGAACTCTTCACCAAATCTGGGAGTGGAGGCTAAAATGCAGACATACCGTCTCACTAGGAGGCCACCATCATCATCATTGTCATCATCATAATTGTCATCGTCATCATCGTCATGTGAGAGCCAGCAGGGTAGGGGGGAGAGGGGATAAAATAGGCTTAGGGCAGACTGTGACGTATCCATGTATTGGTACCAAACCGAATCGGATTGAGCTGCTCAGGTCCGGTTTGGCATGTCACAGTCTGCCCTAACCTTATTTTATAAACCCCGGGAGGAGGCTGGTCTCACAGCCCTGCAGGTCTGCAGTTTTGAGGCTAACCAGTGCAGAGCACTGGCCGTACTCTGGAAATCTGTAACACAACAAATGGGCAACAGTTAGTGACAAACTACATCTTATTCCACTATAAATACAGGCTTGTCCTGCACAGGGTTCATGGTGTCTGAGCTCTGTTCTGGGCCTGAGGAAGACCACAAAAATAACTGGTTAACACACTGTGTGCTGACCCCACTCAGTGACAGACAATGTTACTGTGATCCTAACCTTGCCGAGAGCACTCTGCTGGCCTGGTCCTGGTGCTGGAGAGGCCCAGATACTCGCTGTGCATCAGCACCTGCTCTTCATCTTCATCACGGCCTCTCCTTTCTTGGGGGCCATATTGCTGCAGTTGATCCCCTGTGTGGTCTTCCTCAGCTCCAGGAAACAGTGACACAGGAAGCTGAAGCCCTTCATGCAGCCTCCCCTCATTAGACCCTGGGAGACGGACACATCGTGAGTCAGTACAGCCTACACCTGTACTCCTCTGTCCTTACAGGAACTTCATAAACCAGCTCTACATCTGTACACCTATCTCAATGTTATCTACAATGTTACTGTGATCCTAACCTTGCTGAGAGCCCTCTGCTGGTCTGGCACTGGTACTGGAGAGTCTCAGATACTCGCTGTGCATCAGTACCTGCCCTTCATCTTCTTCACGGCCCCTCTTGCTCTGCACACCTCTCCTTTCTGAGCCTGAAAGAGACACACAGGGAGGACGCACAGTTTGAGACCAGCCGTGATTTCACCAGGGATCTCACTGTCAGGTCACATGGTGCAATAAAGCGATGAGGCCCACCAGCCTGGTTCTCCACAACCAATGGCAGTGGAGCTGTACGGTATTGTCTAGCGCCCTCTCATGGGGAATGTCACTGTGATCCTAACCTTGCTGAGAGCACTCTGCTGGTCTGGCACTGGTGCTGGAGAGTCTCAGATACTCGCTGTGCATCAGCGCCTGCTCTTCCTCTTCCTCACGGCCCCTCTTGCTCTGCACACCTCTCCTTTCTGAGACTGAAAGAGACACACAGAAGGACGGGACGCACAGTTTGAGACCAAAACCTAGGTTTTTTCTTTTTCAAAATCATTCACAGCATAGCATATTGTATTATTACTGTTGAAAATGTTAAAATAACCTCCTGACTGGACAAAAACAGACATGACACATTAAAATGCTGGGTTGCTAAAACGTTGTTCTAATTAAAGATACAGAGCAAAATCCTACATGCAGGCCTTTTGCATCATGACAACGTCCATCAATTTGGAAGAGCAAGGGCTTCAATAAACATCCTCTGAAACATATGTCAGGCGACCGATTCTTTTCATTCTGCAATGTGCCAGCTAAAGCAGATTACCCTACTGGCTGAAGCTGTCCCTCCCTGCGTGATGCTATGGCCAATCACGCGTCACTCTGTTGGACTCCCGAACATGGTCTTGATTCGATCCGGGCCATAGGTTACAATGTTACACTTCACATGAGTGCTTTAACCGGATGCGCCACCAAAGAGCCCTCTGCCGCCGTTTTCTTTTCCGAATTTCTGAGGCTGAAAGGGATCACACACACAGGAATAAGGACACACAGTTTGAAACCACCAGTGTTTCCACCTGAGACCCCACTGACAGGTATCACATGGTCCATGATGAGGCTTACTTTAGTTGTCCGTGAGCTTTAGCAGTGCAGCTGGGCACTAACGTGCACACAGAGTAAATCGTGTGTTTTTCTGCAGACTAGGCAGTAGGATAGGCCGACGGATAGGCTAGACACAACAGACTTTTTTCATAGTTTTTCTTTGTTTCGTCTAAAGTACGTTTACCTGTTTCTAGGCTGACGGGGTGGAGCCAAGGGTGAAGCAGGAGTTCCTGTAAGGTGGGCCGGTTCTCCTCCTCCAATGCCAAGCACTGGTTAATAAAGTCCCTTATTTCTGGAAGAGATGGCAGAAACCATATGATTGGACAGAAGATTTTTTTAAAAGAGTCCAACAATGATTTGTGGAATCAAATGTGCAACCAATCCCCCCCACCCCCATCTCCTGCTGACTCCCTCACCTGAGGACAGCGTTCCAGGGAAGGTGAAGCTGCGCATGCAGACATCCTCAATCGTCTGAAAGGGCAGGCAGCCGCAGACGATGCCATAGAGCGTGACCCCGACAGACCACACAGTGGCAGGGCCGGCCGAATACACCTGGTCATAATACCACTCAGGAGCCTTAAACATATCAGTGCCTGACAGACAGACAGACAGACAGACAGACAGACAGCAGACAGACAGACAGGCAGACAGACAAAATAATAAATACACAAACCTTATGGTATGGCAGTCATGCAAAGAGTCGTATAAGGATAGGAATAGTTCACGCTTACGACACTGAGATAGACTACAGCACAGAAGGCAGAACAGTGTTTGATGTGCATGCATTATTTCAGATTTAGGTATATGGGTGGTAACTTGCTCTATCCATCAGCATGTCAGAATTTACTCCCAAGTTCCCAAATGCTGATTAAATGCAATCTTGTAATGCATGGAATGGGTTACAAGAGCTTACCCACTTAGACACCCTGATTTCACTTAGTAAATTTAAATGCCTGATACAGAACTCTTTGCAGGAAGTCTCATTGTTTTCTGTAGACTGGGCCCCCATTCATAACATGTTGTATTACCTCCAATCAAAGCACTTTATTATCATGTATGTTTTTATGTATGATTTACTGTATGTTTTATTGCTGCTGTTGTTTCGGCCAGGTCTCCCTTATAAAAGAGATCCCGTATCTCCCTGGGACTCCCTGGTTAAATAAATGAAAAATAAAACTGTCCCTCTTCACTGACCTGAGAACATATAGAATGGGGTGTCCTTCCAGAGATCCCCACACCCGAAGTCTATTAGGATGACCCGCAGTGTAGCGGTGTTAATTAGAATGTTGCCTGGTTTCACGTCCCGATGGAACACTCCGTGCTTCTGGCAGTGGATCAGGGCCTGCAGCAGTTGCTCCATCACGGCCCGTGCTTGGTCCTCAGCCAGGGCATGGTTTTCGGACATCAATATCCATTTGTCGAGGTCCAGGCAGGGGTCAGGCCGCTCCAGAACCATGACGTAATGTTTCGGTGTGTCGAACCACTCGTGCAGGCGGATCACATTGGGATGGCCTTTCTGCTGGTTCACCAGCCACGTTAGGCCAATTTCTCTGGGAACGGGAAATTCCTCTCCAGGCTGTGGAGAGAAGAAATCAGGCAGTGAGGTGAGCTTGGGCATGTGCTGGTTGTGAAGAGAGGCTATAATGTGCAGCTGGTTATATAAACCACAACGCAGTGAAGATAATTGCAGCTGCTGGATATTAACTGAAGCAATTCAGGTTAAGTACCTTGCTCAAGGGTACAACGGCAGTGTCCCACCTGGGGATTGAACCTGCAACCTTAATGTTACAAGCCCAGTTCCCTAACCATTATACCACACTGCCTGTCTAATACATTGTAAGTAAGTGAATATCGCCTTGAATAATTTGGTGACAACGCGTCTTAAAATTTCTTTAAAAAGAAAATGGCGGAGAGCCAACGGGCCAAAGTCCAAGAAATGAGGAACAATTTCGGAGACAAATCAGCTACTCACTAGAAACAGTCTATCGCCAAACCACTTCTCGGCGTACTTCAGGGCAACCTGAGGAAACAATGATGGAGATGAGAGAGGCACAATGCAATCTTTTCACATTGCTATATTTTGCATAGTGAAAGATTACGCTATAGGCTGCAGTTAAAATAAGAGTAGCTATGATAGAGTTGCGACTGATAATACCTTCATGAACAATAATTACAAGTTTACCTATTAAAATAAGAACAATAAATTATGAGGCATACAAATACAGTCCAAAGAAACACCAAAAACATCTGAGAAAAGAAGTCACCAACTTTGGGCATATAATACAATGAAAAAGAAAAGACTGAAAGAATGGCATCATGCCAGAGAATCAGAGGCTAATGTGTCTGTTAACAGAGTCTGTCAACAGAGTAGAGCTCTAGTCTGTTAACACAGTGTTTCCCAAACTCGGTCGTGACACACTGTGTATGCTGGTTTTTGTTACAGACCATTTTTTTGATCAATTAAGAGGTTCACTTCAGGAGTTGCAATTATGCTTGGAATGAAAACCAGCACACAGAGTGGGTCCCCAGGATCGAGTTTGGGAACCAAACAAACACATTGGTCTGATCTTGTGTCAGAGTGGCAACAGAGCATAGTGGAGATAGAAGGTGGCATCTTACTGGCCGTCCATCCGAAATGCGGATCCCAGCATAGACAGAGCCGCCTCCTCCCCGTCCTAGCAACGCTCCCCTCCTGTAGTACTTATTCACATCTACAACGCAAATCAGGCACATTTGCATTAAAGTACATCACTGGCAGGATAATGTATTTTCACAATATTCTACTAACCGGAGTCTCATATAGCCCATCAAAGGAGATTTGTATTTATTTTCGTTCTACAACTCCGCCTAATGCAGCCTAATGCAATCACCAAGAAAAAGCTTCCCGTGAGAACTGAATTGGGTTATTGGCCAGTATGGCCAGTATGGCGAACGCCATACCATTTTTAGTTGACAGGTAATAGTTTTCTCATACGATAACTAGTATGAAATGGTATGAAACAAAGAGTGCATTGTGCGTATGTACGCAGAAGAGAGAGAGAGCCTACAGGCAGAACGAGTCCGTGAACAGTAACGGTAGCTAGCTAGTCAGCTTGCTAGCTCCCAATACCGGCAAATTGCCACTCGCTGGTTGATGCAACGATGACATTTTCTTCTAACGTTGCTATATAGATAACTAAGATAACAAGACACTGAATCGCATTTACCCTGTTTGCTGTGACGTTAGTAGCGTTAGCTAGCTAGCTAATGTTAGTTAGCAAAACATCTTTAATCCCTAGGTGATGGCTCGCTAGCTATTTAACGTTAGATTCCGTTACACACTTTGTAGTTTGACTTTCTGTTTAAATTAAAATACAGCTAGTTTTATCTGAACTTGACATTACAACAAAAAAGCTATTTTAATTTGTTTTATCTGGGGGTGACATGCCATACAACTTTTAAGACCTGTGATGGCACGTCTGCCATGCAACCATTTTTGACGAAGATGTAGACTCTTAGCCGATTACGAAAAAGTAGCCTAATTGGAAAACTGCAGGATGTAGCGACAAATGTAAGTAATTCTGACAGATAACAATAGTCTTGGCGCATTCCACATGCAGGCGATTGAGAACAGCTAGCCTCGGTGTCCACAAGGGAGGTACAGTCCAGCTTTGCTGTAGTGTCCTGCCGCCTATTAATCGATCATTTGCTACCATCCTAACCTTGTTTTCTGTTGTCCGAGATAGTTTTCGGTCGCTTCGAGAAGCAGAGACCCATGTTATCTCCGTTGGTAGAAGCGTTCTCTTGCTTTATCCGTGATTAATTTAAATTAATTTAAATTCCTCACAATTCCAGTGTCATTACCATACATTTACATTTGACATTTGAGTATAAGTCATAAGTTTGATTCTCTGACTATATATCGATTTGTACAATGCTATGTATGACGTAACAGAGAACGCGTTCTGAAAAGGTTACGTCACAATTGCTCTATTCCGAGTCGTTATTGAGCGATGACGTGGGGATTCCCATTAGTAGCTACAGTGCATACACAAGACCATAATTCAGGTCTATACAAAAACATCCTTACGTACTAACAACACATTTTCTAAGCAACTTAGAGGTGACCCGATTTCTAATTAAGGTACAAACAGTGATGGTTCTGGCATAGGCAGTCGCCTAGGGCGGCACGCCGGCAAGGGGCGCACGCACACAGCTCTCCATATACAGACACAGAGGCGCGCTCACTTCAGTCTCGGTCATCTCTGCTCAGCGCTGCGCTACAGCGCTACCCTAGCAACCGGCAGGCATGACGGGCAGACTTTTTCGTCCCACTGCTTCTGCTATCTGTCAGCCTATGAAGTCTCCTAGTCCTCACCTGCTAGAAGCCCGAAGTGGGGCCTCTCAAACTCACTGTACAGTACAAATCAATCAATGAAATCACAAAATAACATTGCAACCAAATGGGAATACCCAAATAGCTACTGATATACAGCTGAAATTTTGCCTGGTTTAAAATATGATAAATGAAAACCAGTCTGTACACTACAAAGGTGAAATGGTTTAGTCTCTTGACCCTGTATTGATGGGCAATCGTTTAGTCACACAAACAATCGTATCACACACACACACACACACACACACAGTGTGAGGGACCGGACAAGGACCCAGGCGCAGACCAAGATAAGGCAGGGAAGGAACGTTTATTGATCAATCCAAATGCAAAGCCGGTAATCAGAGTCAGAGAAGGTACAAGAACAAAACCCAAAAAGAATAGTCAAGGGCAGTCCAAAGATCAAAACCAAATAAGCAGATAAAAAACAAAAGGGGTGTCTCGGAAATCACAAAAAAAACTCAAGCTTACAAACAATTGGCACTGGGCAATTTGATCAACATTCTGACATTAAACGAGGAACTTAAATACACACAGGGAAGATAACACAAGTGGAATCAGGTGTGACTAGGAGGGGGAAAGGGCAAGAACACGGGTGAGAACAATTAGGATCACTAATACAATAACAAGGAGAGACAAAAGACACGGACTGGGAAGCACATAGACACAATGAAAATAAACGACCTGGAAGAGCAGGTAGACACTGTTCGCACAGTTCGGAGGGGAGGAGCGCATAGGTATAAAACGCGTGCAAAAAAAATGCGATAGGAGAGACGCACAAGGATAAGAGAATGAAAGAGAGAATGACAGTTGTAGATGGAAACGCAAGATAATTAGTAATTAGTCAATGTTAGTAACGTAATCAAAATTCCTAACGTTAGTAGATTAGTTGGTTAGTACTATATACACATAACTAATATGTACAGATAGAAAGAAAGAAGGAAGTAAACGAGATGGAAAATAAGGCAGAAACCCGTATAGCCGAAATCACCCTAATAGTGCAACAACAAAGTCAAGGAGTGGATTACCGAATAACAAGGAACACACACAGAAGGGGAAACTGATGTGAATGATAAGTAAATACTGAGAAAAGAATAAAATACAAAAACAAGCAGAACGCAAAATTGCAAAACATAACATTGAGGTACGTTGCCAAAACGAGAAGATCAAAGCCTTCTGGATTTCAGTTTATGAAAAAGAGAAAATAAAAAGGATAAACGGGCCAAGTATGTCGAGGGCCGAGTGTTATGCAGGTTTGAAGCAACTTTGAGGTTGAAGTGCAGACTGTCAGCTTTAATTTGAGGGTATTTTGGATGAACCGTATAGAAATTAAAGAACCTTTTGTACATGGTTTGTATCCTTTCAAACTCAAAGTGCTAGAGTACAGAACCAAAATAACAAAAGATGTGTCACTGTCCAATGAATTATGGTACTCACTGTTCATAAATTATTCAAATATCACATGAGTAGTGTTTTAGCTACTCATTACTAGCTACTAAGTGACTACTTTGGACAGATAAATAGTTGAAGAAAATCTTGATGTAATGTAAGGCAAACTTGACATGCAATTGTTCAGCAATGTTCCTCTGCATTACCATATTCAGTTGTTCACATTTATATTCACATTTATGGGTCACACATTTGGGGTATGTGGCACTTTCTTTTAAAAATAAGCACAGTGTTTGTATTTTGTGTCCAAAAAGGTATAAATATTCGGGTGAAATACATTTTTGAACCGTGGACTAGTCTTTAACCATGGCAATTTTTATGATGCCAAAGCAACTAAAACATGTCCTTTGCTTACAGCCCCACACTCCGTGAGAAAGTAATTTAGTAAGTAATGTATACTGTGGACTGGATATGCAAGGAATTAAGTAGGTTTTGAATTTTCAAAACAATTACTAATATGAAGGAGACAACTCTTGTCTGCTTTTCCTAAGGAAACTTACTGTGGAGGGTGTCGGTCTTGGCCACGTGGGAGTGGCATGGTTGCCTGTGTTGCATATGTTGTGGAGGCCTTTGGAGCAGGTAGACTTTCCGGGGGCAGGTTTGGCACTCTCACAGGTTGTGAGAGTGAACTGTCTCCCGGAAGGTTGTTCCAAAGGCCATAGTTGATTTAATCATTATTTAATTGGTTTAATTGTTATTATTATTTATGTCTGCAAATGGGTGCAGAATGTTTAACCCTCGAGCCACTCTACAGCACAGGGATCAGGCACTCATCCATCATGGGTAACTCCAGAATCAAGTATTGCTTGCAATGCTTGAGAAGGCCCCTAGATGGCACCATTGTAAGCTAATTGCAGGTTTTCTGTGACGCCAGTAGAGGTTGTTTTTCTTCTAACCTCAGTGTTAAAACCTAATTTACCTACTAACACCTGAATAACTTTTTAAAGAAGTGCTGGCCTATTTCCCCTGTATGTTTGAGTTTAGTGATCAGTGAGTCTTAGTGATTCTTTCTCTATCCCACCATTCACCTACACCTGTTTGTAAATGGTGCTATACAATGTTGATTGATTGGGTGATTGAGTGTAAAACGCTTGCAGTAGGAAAAACACTGATAGGAAAGCCAGTGTGAACTGAAGCCGTGCAAAAAGACTTGGTCCTGAGGGAACCCTGTCATGACGCACATCTCAATCTGGTGTAGGGGGCCTCAGGTAGGGAATGTGCCCCCACCCTGCCGGACCCGTCTCACGCACAGAGTGGCGGAATGTGCTACGCACACGAGTGGCCAGGACGCAGTCGTACACACGTGAGGTTCTTATTCTCTCTTTCATATCCCTACTGCAGGGTCAGGAATCTCCAGCCTGGAGACTGAAGTGAGACGGAGGCAACGCCCGAACACTGGGAGGTTTCTACAGCAGGGTGGTTCTCGGTGGCTCAGTAGGTAGAGCACAGCGTTGGCAACGCTTAGGTTGTGGGTTCAATCCCCACTGCGGGCCACATATACTGAAAATGTATGCATTCACTACTGTAAGTCGCTTTGGATAAAAAGCGTCTGCTAAATGGTGTATATAAGCAGGGACCAGCAAACTCACTCTACAGCAGAGACCAGCAAACTCACTCTACAGCAGGGACCAGCAAACTCACTCTACAGCAGGGACCAGCAAACTCACTCTACAGCAGGGCCCAGTAAACTCACTCTACAGCAGAGAACCTTCTGCCCAGTTTGGGCACCCCCTGCTCAATGGAACGCCCCTCTTTTCTCTCTGCAGAAAAGAGCCTCATCGCTGCCCCCTAGCAACAACATCACATCACTGCAGCCTGCAGCATCCATCAGGTGCCAGAGTTACACATTTACACGTTGCCTTATTTGTTCACAGGGAACAATATTTATGGTTCTGTATGAATGATCTTTGTACAGTCCTCTGCACAGACCAACAATCAGAGGTGAAGGTTGGAAACTATAACCAGGAAGAGCCCATGCAATTGCGGATTAACCCTTTTGCCAAAAATGATCAATTCTATATTTGACAATTCTGTTACCATGCATGAATACTTATGATTATTCAACATTTAGGAATAATGTTCTCTTCCTTGAACTCTGGCAATAAAATATAAAATTAATTAAATACAATTTTGGATTCCAACAACTGAGATTAGAACAATTAAGGGCCCCAACAAAATAAACATTTTTTCAACTTTTTTATTTTCTTTAATTTGGGTTTATTACAAAAAGGGTAATACAGCACTGCAGCAAAACCTTGATTTATAAAAAAGCTCTTAAAAAAACAGTGTGTTATTGCAGCGTTAGAGACGCCTTCAGTGGACAGATCTGGAGAAGAGAAGAAGAACCTAACCCCACCCAGCTAAAGCTGAAGAATGGAAACAGCCTCTCAGTGAACGAGTGTTTAAAGGTGTAGAGAGGAGTGTTGTCACTGGGGTCAGAGAATGACAGCTTGCCCCTGTCCCAGTCCAGCTGCACTCTGATCCTCTGGAGTTTCCTCTTCATAGTGAGGTCTGTACGTGGGGAGGTCAGGGCTGATTATTTCCCATCGACCTGTACTATACCCCACACTCCTGCTGCTGGGGTCAGAGAGTTGAGCCCTTTCCTACTGAAGGACACTTTAACCTCACCTCCCAGTGACATACATCCCCCACTTCAACATCCCAACAGTGTCTCCCTGAGCTGAATCCCTCAGAGCCAGCACACAATACCCCCAATCAAACCTCTCTGGATTATCAGGAACCTGTTGTCTCTCATCTCTGACTTTCACACTGGTCAGATCCTCAGGCAGTGAGAGTGTGGGATGTGCTGTGCTTGGATCCAGAGTCACAGGAGCTGAAGGTGCCGAGAATGAGACATCGGCACTGATCTGCACAAAGGGATACTGTCACACACAATGGACTCCTATTTATATAAACTGGGTTTCAGAAAAACTATCGTTATAATGCCAAATTCATGTGTGAGAGAAATGCCAGTATGAAAAGCTAGAAATACTTCATAAGTCTTCAAAAGTTATATAATCACTGGAAGGAGGAACAAAGCCTGTCAGTATTTGTGTAGCTCCTGTCCTTCCCCTTAAATACAGTAATCACTCTTAATGCATATTACATTCATTACATTCATGGCCTGTGCCTTGAGCCGGCCCTGGTTTATACATGTATACATCCAACTCGCGCACAAATTCAATTCATTTCGTTTGGCGCCATCAGGCGGATTTAAACCCAACATCTTGGAATATACAGCATGATCTGTGGTTACAGTCGTCGCCAGAGCGGAAATACGTCATTTCCACGCGACACTGGGAAAGCAGTCACGTGAGTAGCAGAGAGTTTTTCTCCGTGAAGCTTTTCGTCCGGAGATACTCACTTTTCATCTGCGTAAATGGGCGAAACGTATTATTGCATAAGAAATGGCTTCAACGTGTGATCAAGAGAGGGAAGATGATACACAAGAAGAAAGTACACTTAAAGAGGAATTAAATAAAAAGGTAAACAGCGAGCTAGGTCGTGAACACGCTTGCTATAGCATTGAGCTGGCAAGCGAACTTCATTTGAGTTTCATATTTTCGTGCTAGTGCTGGGCTTGTGCCAAGCTTGTCTGGACTCATTATTGCAGTGGCCACAATGGTGCCATACCATAATACACCCCATAATAACCATTATATCTGATGTATTGGCTCGCCAACTTATGTGTCGCTTTTCTTGTATTCAGATCAAAGAACAGAAGATTCTGGTTGACGAGCTCTCGAATCTGAAGAAACCCAGGGTAGGCGCATATCTCGCTGATTAACCAGTTTGGCGTGATCCACGCGAACACGCCAATAACTTTGGACAGCATTAAATCATCCCTCGTTAGACACTAAAGGTGTTTAATTAAACACACTTAACAGCTTGTTATACTTGAGGAATTGCAATTGTGGTTGGAATAAAAACCAGCATAAATGGGGGTACTCCGGGACTGAGGTTGAAAAGCACTGGGGTTGTGGTTTAGGAGTTGGGGTTAGCTGAACACCAGTTTATATGTTTCATACTGAAGGAAATACCCAAGCTAGCAGTACCAGTACAAGAGATGGCTGAAGATTGTATCATCTTGTAGATTATCTAATCTTGTGTTTAGATAGATGGCTACCAATCTATCCAACCCAACTAACATTCGCAAAGGTGTTGTTTGTGTCTACTAACGATAACCAAAAAGACCCTGTGATCTGGTTCATGTATTCCGTAGAGCGTTTACGTGCAGCAGTCCAACAGCAACATATTCTTTTTGGCGGACAAAGTAGAGACCCTCAGCACATCCAGGAGTGAGTCAACGAGTTAACTAATCAAATGTGTTTATTTAAAAAATAAAAATCATTGTTTAACTATGGATAAGACTGTCACCATTCTAACAGTTGAATGTATTTTTACCATTATTTTCCCTCCATCAGAGTCCCTGGACAAAATGAAAAAAGATTACCAAGATATGTAGTCAACTAAAAGCAGAGAAGAAAACCCCCACTATTGGATAAGATGTGTGGGATCTGTTGTGCTGTGAGCGCCCCCGCCTGGCGGTCGGCGGTGGATGTGTGTGTTTCTGAAACCCTGAGGAGGAGGGGGCCCTGCTGCAGTCGGGAAATCACAAAGACTGCAGCGGACCTGAGCTACTGCTGCCGTTTCTCCGCCCATGTCCTTCACATGAGGGGTCAGCTGACCCCCCAGCCTGTGGAGGACCAGGGTGGGAACGTGCTCCTGTGGAACGGGGAAGTGTTCGGCGGTCTGGCCGTGGGACAGGAGGAGAACGACTCCCAGGTTCTCGCCCGGCATCTTTCCAACTGCCAACGACCCGGCGAGATACTGTCCGTCCTGTCCCGGGTTCGAGGGCCCTGGGCATTGGTGTACTACCAGGCTGCCCAGCGCTGCCTGTGGTTCGGCCGTGACTTCTTTGGCAGGCGGAGTCTGCTCTGGCGCTGCGTCGCCCAGGAGAGATCGCTGGTGCTGTCGTCCGTGGCACCTGCTCTCCCCGGCAGCGCGGACGCCCAGTGGCAGGAAGTGCCGGCGGTCGGTGTTTACCGGATGAGTTTAGGAGAATTCGCCGATCCGGGTTCGTTGCCTTTAGAGGTGTTCCCGTGGATGTACCCGGACGATGTCCCGCCACCCCTCAGTCACGAGTTCCAGTGGGAGGGTCTGTCCGGATGGCCGTCTGTGGTGATGAACGATTCTGGGCTTTTCCTGCCTGCTCCAGTCTGTCCCTTGAACAGGGCGGTGGCTGACGCGCCCCCTGGCGCGGGGCACGCTATCACGCCTCAGCCCTCTGCTGCAGAGCTGGACTCGCTCTTGGAGAGTGCTGAGAAGAGGAAGGTGGTCGACCAGCTGATCGCAGTGTTGAGTGAAGCGGTGCGCAGGCGTGTGCAGTGTCTCCCTTGTGAAGGCGAGCTCTCGAACCCTCGAACGCCAGCGATGTCCAAGCCTCCCGGCGAGAACGCAGACATCGCCGTCCTGTTTTCTGGCGGGATCGACTCGGTGGTTCTCGCCGCGCTGGCTGATCGCCACGTCCCAGTCGGGAAGACCATCGATCTTCTCAACGTGGCTTTCAAAGTGCAGGAGCCAAAGAGCCAGAAGGGAGCAACTAAGAAACCAAAGAGCCACAAATTAAAAGCTCCTAACGCCAGCACTGGCCCTGTAGAGCCTGTGGGGTCTGGCAGCTTCGACGTCCCTGACAGGGTCACGGGCCGGGCCAGTCTGAAGGAGCTCCAGGCACTAAACCCAGACCGGAGGTGGAACTTTGTCGAAATAAACGTCACCCGGGAGGAGCTCCAGGAAATGAGACAGAAGAAGATCGGCCATCTTGTGTATCCCCTGGATACGGTGCTTGACGACAGCATCGGCTGCGCCATGTGGTTTGCTGCCAGGGGAGTCGGCGTGGCAACGGAGGGCATGGAACAGAGGGCGTACACCTCGGCTGCAAAGGTCAGAGGTCATCGACACCTTTAATGTTGAGTGTTTAAATGTGGCGCATCTAGTCCTGTACGAGTGTGCACTGCCTGTCAGGGACGCGGTTCTAAACCCGTCTCTACCAGACCGGCCCTGATATCATCAGCCCCGATCGGGGGCGGTGTTTGGCTGTCCGCCCCAGGGGAAGGGGGGAGAGTGAAGAGTGAGCCGGCTCCGGTCTGCCGTGAAGCACGTAACGGAGTCTCCAGAACGTGTGTGGGGGACAATTCCGTCTCGAAGGAAGCGGAGTTCGCTGCCCTCAGAGAATTAGCTTGCCTGGTAGAGACGAGCGGCAGACTCGTGTGGGGGAGGGGTAAATCGAAATAAATAGAGGGTATAATTGTTTACTTAATTGAGGGAAAAAATCTGAAACACTTTTTTTTTTTTTTTTTTTTAAGAAAAAAAAATGTGCACTAGGCCATGTGCTGTGACTGTATGGGGTGAGTGCAGATTGAGGAAGGGTCTGGTGTGTGACTGTATGGAGTCTGGTGTGTGACTATGGGGTCTGGTGTGTGACTGTATGGGTCTGGTGTGTGACTATGGGGTCTGGTGTTCACTGCTGCTCTCTGATAGGTCGTCCTGACGGGCATTGGGGCGGACGAGCAGCTGGGCGGGTACTCCAGACATCGTGCCCGTTTCCAAAGCGCTGGCCTGGAGGGTCTGGTCCAGGAGCTGGCCATGGAACTGGGCAGGATCTCCTCCCGAAACCTGGGCAGGGATGACCGGATCATTGGGGACCACGGGAAAGAGGCCAGGCAAGTCTGTTTATTTTATAATAAAAAGCCCTGTAGCGCATCCAGCTAAAGCACTAGTGCTCGGTGCAGAGGTGCAGCCATGGTCTGGAATGTCTCGAATGGGGCAGCGTGTGATTGGTTAGCCTCACACTGGTGGGCGAGGCATCAGCAGGGACTTCCCAGCATCCTCGCTGATTCCTCCAGGCGATTGGGCGCCTGCTGATTCCTGCCTCAGCTGTTCTCTGTTCAGGAGGTGCTGTCCTCTGGCCTCTGGCCCAGTGGCACTTTGGAGGATGTGAGTGCTTATCCACGCTCTCCCAAATGAATGGAGGAGGTTTTGGCCATAATTGTGACTTATAATTGTGAGCATTTCCAATTTGGGAGAAGGTGTGTGTGTGTATATAGTATACTGTATATATATATATATTTAAAAACTAGTTCCATTATCAGGATTCAGCTTGGAGGGAATGCTTTGCACACAGAGAGGATGGGCACTAGAGCCAGTTGTGTTCTGCTACAGGTTCCCGTTCCTGGATGAGGACGTTGTCAGTTTCCTGAACAGGCTGCCGGTGTGGGAGAAGGCGGCCCTGTCCCTGCCGCGGGGCGTGGGGGAGAAGGTGCTCCTGAGGCGGGCAGCTCGGGCGCTGGGTCTGGGCCCCTCGGCCACGCTGCCCAAGAGGGCGATACAGTTCGGCTCCCGCATCGCTAAGCTGGAGAACCGGCGCGAGAACGCCTCCGACCGCTGCGCCAGACTCCACACGACCTAGACCAGACTCCACAGCGTGTAGACCAGACTCCACAGCGCCTAGACCAGACTCCACACGGCCTAGACCAGACTCCACACGGCCTAGACCAGACTCCACACGGCCTAGACCAGACTCCACACGGCCTAGACCAGACTCCACACGGCCTAGACCAGACTCCACACGGCCTAGACCAGACTCCACACGGCCTAGACCAGACTCCACAGCGCCTAGACCAGACTCCACAGCGTGTAGACCAGACTCCACACGGCCTAGACCAGACTCCACACCACTTAGACCACCGTGCTGTAATCAAGACTCCACACCACTTAGATCAGTGTGTTTTAATCAGACTCGTTCTCTGCACAATGTCAGATCTTTCTAATAAATGTCACAAAGCACAATGGCAGTCTCTCTCTCTCTGTAGTTACATTATCACAGAAAATAGAAAAACAATCATTTGCATTTGTCATATAAAATGTTTTATAAGCTTAATTACATTTATAGTACAGCCCAATACAGTACAAATAAAAGTACAAATAATATTTGATATAATACTGATTCTACTGTATTGGAACAATTTACAAACTATTTCCGATACATCTGCACATTATTTTGCTTTGTAGATGACACTGATGGTGGACTTAGTCACCTGGGGAATCAACCCCATATCCTTATGGTTTCAAACGGCTCCCTAACCGATCCATGCTGCGGCGCTGTTCTACTGTAAGTAAGAGTGCAGATCTGAAACATGCTCTTTGAAGAATGCGTCGCATTCAAGATACGAAGACAAGTTCCCCACGTCAAAGCGGCCAGACACTTCATGGACATACACAGCTTTTCTGTGAGGGGGAGAAAGATCACATTAGAATGGAGCTTAAAGGAAATGTACAAACAAAAATACTGTTCGTCTTGAACAAGGAAACGTGTTCCAGAAGAAGTACCTTGATATGAGCCAAGACAAAAAGTTTCCTGGTGCATCTCTCTCTTCAATCGGTGCGTTCTGTTAAAGATGAGCATCACAGATGTGTTTAATCACACACGTTTAAAGATGAGCATCACATAAGTTTAATCATACTACAGGTATAAAAGCACTAATGCAATGGATCACAAAACATGTTTACCTTCTTTTCATCGAGAAACGCGTCCAGGAGAGGAATGCTTTTCTTTGATAGCAAGTAGAAGCAGGGACACTGCAAAGTATGGAAGATAAGAGACACGTGACATTTCATACAGGCAAATGTGTTCTCCAGATCCTTCGCAACATGGCGGCTGGTTTAGCATGTCAGAGTGAATGAAGTTGTGAAGCGCGCAGGCGTGGCTCACAGCTCTCCTCGAGGGCGTGTCAGAGGGGCGGGGCTTCTCCTTCATACAGGCGACCCGCAGATCTGCGCCCACTTCCAGAATGCCGTACTTCACGGTCTCTGTGAAGGAGGAGAGTGCATTTATACGTAGAACAAAGTTTCACTGGGAAAAAGTGTTATATCCACTACTCCTGACACCTGGTATGAAAGGTAAAGGTTATGATAGACTTAAGGCACTCAATCTATTTAAGCTTAGCAAACGGAGACTTAGGGGGGATTTGATTGAGGTTTTTAAATTCCTAAAAGGGATTAACAAAGTGAAATACCAAAGATTTTTTAAGATAAGTGGGGTCAGCAGAACAAGAGGCCACAGGTGGAAATTAGTTAAAGACACATTCTGCACAGATATTAGGACGTTTTTCTTTACACAGAGAGTTGTCAATGCCTGGAACTGCTTGCCAGGTCGGGTAGTAGAGGCAGAAACACTTGGGCTATTCAAGTCCAGGCTAGATGTAGTACTAGATACTCTTTAGATTAGGAGATGACGAGCCTAGATGGGCCGATCGGCCCGTTCGTCATTATGTATTCTTATGTTCCCGGAGGACAATCCTTTAAACATTTATTTCAGGTTTCTTTCCCCCCAATTCTCTTCCAATTTGCTGGCCAATTCTAGCCTCTATTGCAGGGGTATTCAAATCCAGGCCTTGAGGTCCACAGTGTCTGCAGGTATTTGCTCCAACCACGCACTACCCCACCTGATTTCACAAATTAGCTCGCTTCCTGGACCAAGGAGGTAAACTAATTATTCAAAATCAGGTGGTGTAGTGCGTGGTTGGAGGCAAATCCCCCACCTGCAGACACTGAATGCGGACCCCCTGGAGGCGAGGCCTGGATTTCAATACCCCTGCTCTACTGATTCAACTCCCCCCCCACGGGCCTGCTTACTACACCTACGAGACCAGTCGCAACCTGAATGTGGCAAACTCCCCCTGGGGGCAGACAGCCAATCAGCGCCCTCTTGAACGGGACTCAGAGTGGGCATCTGAACCCACTGTGCCACTCGGGTCAGACCTGACTCTGATGGACAATCATTTATTATTCTCACTGGTGTGTGACTAACAAGCATTCGTACCTAGCGGCTGAAAATGCACAGTTGCTTACTACAGTGTTCTGTAATATTAGGACACTGCCACTCACCTTCATGTTTGCACTGATAGGACAGCACCAGATTACTGTCATCACACTTCTCCACCAGGGCGGAAAACTCATCCGTGAATCTGCAGAGACTGAAATCCTCCTTGAATAAGGTGTCTCTGTGGGAATGAACAGTTTCGCTGGCTAACCGCATCACACAAGCCTGGACAAAAACACAATTTGCGTTTAAAGCACACCAGCAGAATTAAATCATGCGCAGACGTTTTTCACGCTGAAACGTACCCTCCGATCACCAACACATGGTCCTCTATTTGGAAATGTTTGACTGCCAGCTGAAGACACGCAACAGCACCAAGGCGTTCCTGTAACGGAAATGTTGAGCTGTAACGACGTGAACATGAGCACAAATATAAAGAGGTGGTAATATATTATCTTGTGCTTATTTACTGAGCACTGAACGGAGGCATTGGTTCGTCATTTCAAAGAACCCGGAGCACAGATTTCATACAGCACCGACCGCATTGCTTTGTGTTCCATCGCTGAGGATCCTGACATTGGCAAACGGCCGTGCCCAGTCCTCAAACGCTCTATGGTAGAGTTTGTTCGTCTGTTGGAGTGACATTTATCCATTTTGAAAGCTTTCATAATTTCAAATAATCGGTCAAATCACACCAGTGAATTTTTTATGTTTAATTGAAAACAGTAATTAAATGGTTTACCAAAAACAGTTATCGATAAAATATTAATGTTGCACAAGCAAAATATTGAAACTTGTGCTGAAACATCGCCACTTTCTCTTTGCTGTGAAATCACTTTCCCCTTCGATCCTTTTACATTCATACTTACAACAACAAAGATGGCATCCACGCACCCGCTGGTGCTCAGCGCCCGGACCCAGTGAGATATTAAGGCACAGTGTCCCACGGGGAGCAGCGGTTTGGGGGTGCCGATGAGGTGTCCGAACGTCCCTGTTGTGTCATTTTCCACATCTCGCTGCAATCTTGTCCCATAACCTGCGGCCAAAATGACCGCTTTCATACTTGTATTCTGGAGAATAGCATACAGCTATCCGATTACCTAAGAGGGGGTGGGATCAATACTGTGTCAAAGTATGATTAAAATGTCAGTGCGTTATCTAACTGCCCAGCAAGATTTGTAGGTAAATATTACGATTTACATAACTTTCGGTTGTGTTAGATGCCTTACATGCCCACGTACGATACTTGGTTATTTGTCTCGGTTGTACTTCCGCACAGAAGGACGTCGTCAGAACCACGTCACCGACTACACTGCAACAGGTCACTGCGGTCCACTGGAGTGAGTTTAGGCCGATATCTCCCCTACGGTGTGATCAGGTATGGAAGTGTAATATAATGACATCATTTAATATAATTAGATAATTCAACTGCAATGTCGCGTGAAAAGTACATTTGCAGTACCTACCCCTCGCACAATGTCACACTGAATATGTCTACTAAACGTAAATGTAAATGTAAATGATTCATATTGATTCAGAGACCCAAGATATCCAGCCCCGACACGCCCAGACCTGTTTTGAACACCCCAGGCGTGTGTCTCAGCAAACAAAAGTTTTTGCAGCGGTTGCTATTGACTGCGATCATCATCAACATTGCGCAGCGACCTCACGGGCACGTTTGTTCCAGTTCGGTCATCGGCTCCGGTTTGTGTCCAGAAGCAGCGAGTGTGATGTATTTTAGAGTCGATGTCACCGCACATAGCGCCACATCACTGATCGATCACACATCACTGATCGATCACACAACTCTACAACCGGACGTTCAATACGGCATCGTTTACATTTATAAAACAGTTTGCAACGTTTGTTTTCGCTTGCCGAACTCACACTAGTTGTTTAGATTAGATTACATTAGAAAACTTTATTGTCCATCACATTTATGACAGAAAATTGTCATAAACACGGGTTCATAAAGACATTAACGGTTAAGACAACAGCGCAGACATAGCTTAAAAATAGAAAAGGAACAGATATGCAAAAGTGCATATGCTATTATATTTTGTTTAACAGGGTTATTGCCGTGGGCATGAATTCGTTTTTATAAATACGTTTGTGTTGTCAGATGTGTTTGTAAAGCTGCCTCTTGCGTTCACTGCAGACGGCAAGTATTCATCCCAAAACAGCCCGCCCGCTTTTAATCGCATCCGACTGCTTCTGCTTCTGCTTCTATTTATGTGGCAGACAGCGTCTCCATTACAAAGTACTGTGCGAAGTAGCAAATAGCACAGCAGGCTACAGTTTAAACAGCAGCATCGAGTTGTGTGAGAGATCAATCTAAAATCAGCCGCCCGGAATCACCTCTGTATCGGAGATTGAGAATCCCACTAGTCACAGAACAGGCGAGGGAATTTCTCTACCCAGTTGCGCTCATTCAGGCACATTTGTGAAGTAGCCCACAGCAGATTTATTGCGTATTTTTTATTATCACTTGTCAGGATGATTTACACTACGACACTTTTGTGTTAAGCAGTTAAGGCCCATGAGCTTGGAATAGAGCTTCAACTGACCATTGGGATCTTAAAATCGCAAATGTTTCTGAACTAGGTTTGTGTGATTAACGCCACCAGGTCCTGCCTGCTGTAGCCTAAGCCAGAAGTGTAGAGTTTGGAGACACTTGGTGAATTTGAGTTCCACCACTTAGAATGGGGAGCTTGTACAGTCCCCAAGTCATGTTTTATCTCTAAAATGGCCACCATGTATGGGCATGGTGTCTTTGTATTTGTTGGCGTTTAACTTATTGTGGAGAAGTAGGGGAGAGTGGGGTAAGTTGTCACACGGGTAAATTGTGACACTGTTCATACCTCCAACCACAGGGGCGCTATCTCAAAAAATCAAATAGCTACTTAGTGGAGAACATGTTCTATGGTCAACTTCGGTTCGTATCCGACTAACGGCCGCTTTAATCAGAGACGAGCACAGTTTTCGCGTTTTTCAGCTTCAAAGGTAAAACAATTGCATTTTTACTTTATGTAATAAAACCGTTAGGTATAAATGTTCCAAATTATATTTGTGTACTGAATAAAGGAGACAATAAGGTGTCTTTTGATACGTTAGCTGCAGTGCTATGTTGAACTAGCCTCGAAATTGAGCAAACTTTAGCCCACGTGTCTGTTTGGGGCAAGTTGTCTCAATGGCTTTGAGGCAAGTTGTCACATGAGACGACTTGCCCCAGTATAAATAGACACATAGAATATGCACTAAAAGCTTTGTGATATTATGTTAATTGAAATGTGTCTTTGAAGGATTGAAGGAAGAAAGGAAGATGGTGAGAAATTATAACGGTGTTCGCGGATCCTTAAAAAGTATTAAAAAGTATTCAATTTGTTTATCAACAATAAAGGCCTTAATTGATCTGAAAATGTCGTAAATACATCTTTCAGAGGTCTTAAAAATGCCATAGACCGGAAAGATAAAAATGTGGTTTTGTCATCTTATTTTTCATTGTGAAATCTGGGGAAAAACGGGTAACGGGAGATAAAGTCGAAGATTTTTATTTACCGTTTTGTAGCGTCACGCAGACCGGAATGAGCGGAACCAACAGAGGTCCTTATGTTTGCGGGGAACTATTTCAGCAACAGAGTCGACTCTCGAGAGCACAATATTCAAGTTCAACAAGCTAAGTTAGCTAACTTAACATCTTGCTAGCTAAAAAAAGATCTAACGTTAGCAATCGATAACGCTAACGCAGTGGCGTACCGTGGGGGTTCAGTCAGGGCCTTCAGTAAGCAATTGTAAACCACATACACACATCTTACACGTCTCTGTTACAGCCAACGCAGCCATATGCAAATAATGCGCACATTATGCCACACGCAGGCTCTCAACAACACGACAGCTGATCAACAATTACAACAGTAGGCTAGATTAGGGTGGGTTAAATGCAGAGTAAATTTCCCCACATGGATCAATAAAGTAATTACTAATACACGTGTCACTGTGCACATTCACTTCACTCAAATGACGCAAATAGTAAAGCACTCACCCGTCACTTGTAAATAAAGTCCATGCGTCTGTCTTTTTTGAGAAAGCGTTCAATAACATTCTCATGTAGTTGTCCTTTTTGCTTCAGTTGATTGAGCAGTTCTTTCTCAATGGAGAGAGACGCCAAAGAAGACAGTCTTATTTGTCCAGTTGTGTTCCTTGCGTAGGTTAAAAACTCTCCTTCGTCTTGTTACCGAAATTTGATTAAACATTGCTCAGTTTGGTCATACGCTACGCTTGAAAGTCAGACTCGTGTTTAGTGCTTTCAAAGTCATAGATCGCTAGGACGGTAATTTAACATTTTATCTTGTTTCTGGTGAAATGTCATTGAAATCTGTCGATGCGAAATGCGATATTTTTGACCCGGAATGTGAGATATCTTTGCCCAAATGCTCACTGCCTGCCGTGGTTTTTGCCGTGTGGCGGCGGGTGCGCAACATGTAATTATGTAATGTAATTTCAGATAATTCAAATTAAGATATATATCATATCTTTTTTAGAATGCTTCAATCTGTCATTACTGAAAATGTCATGCAATTAACTTTATTTTTAAGAAAGTTATGGCCATTTATGTTATTGGATCACAGCGTTTGTTTCAAGCCCATTGAAAAGCAATGGGGGTCAATATGCAAATTTTCGAGTGTTAAAATGACCATAACTTCCTTAAAACTTAACATATGAGAGTGATTAAGGTATACAATTTACACTATTGAAACTGATAACCATTTTGTCATCGTCAAATTGGTATTAAATTTCATTCTGAGTGGCATTAAAAAAGTATTAAAAAGCCTTAAATCTGACATGGCTAAACCTGCAGATACCCTGTATAAAAGAAAGACAGAGAATGGCAGCACACCTGACATAATCAGATCAGAAGCACATCAAAGGATTTCAATATAAATTACCGTACTCTGACTCGGTATTGTGAAAAGGTTACCAGCAAAGAAATTGTCAGTCAGGCAGCCATGCCAACAACAGTGGTTGGCTATGGAAAGCCACGGCAGGTATTTCCACCTGATTTGGAGATGCAGCTTGTTCATTATATCGCTAGGTCAGCTGACATTTATTTTGATCTGCCTTTGTCCGATCTTTTGAGTGAGATCAAAAGACTTGCCTACCAGTTTGCTGTGGCACACAAGCTGAAGTTCACACCAATGTGGGCAGAAACAGAAAAGGCCAGCTTGGAGTGGTTTACAGCCTTCTTAAAACGGCACCCAATGCTGTCGCTAAGAAAGCCTGAGGCAACTAGCCTTGCCAGCGCTAGTAGCTTCAACCGAGAAAATGTTAATGCCTTCTTCGACAATTTAGCAAATGTGCTAGACAGACATCAATTTGGACCAGAGGACATATGGAATGTTGACGAAACTGGGGTGACCACGGTCCATAAATTTGACAAAGTAGTGGCCAGACGCGGATTCAAACAAGTAGGGTCACTGACCTCCGCTGAAAGGGGGACGCTTGTCACAATGGCCTGTGCTGTCTCAGCCACAGGAAATAGTATACCTCCATATTTCATATTTCCCCGTGTCAACTTCCGTGACCATTTTTTAATCAACGGACCACCCGGCAAATCCCTCGGGTGGATGAAAGATGTGCACTTTGTTGACTTCCTGAAACATTTCATTGAGCATACAAAATGCTCAAAGGAGAAACCATGTTTACTCCTTTTGGACAACCATGAATCTCATATGTCCATTGATGGACTCAATTATGCCAAAGAAAACGGCATAATTACATTCACCCCACTGCTCTCTTCGGCTTCAACCCTTAGACAGGTCTGTCTACGGGCTGCTAAAAAGGCACATCAACACAGCGTGTGATGCATGGATGGGAAAACAAAACAATGTAAATTTATGACATTCCTGGGATTGTGGCAATTGCTTATCCTGTGGCTGCAACCCCTTGAACATTCAGGCTGGCTTTAGGGTAGCTGGGGTACAGCCTTACAACAGGGATGTATTTTTGGAAACGTGAGTTTGCGCCATCTTATGTTACGGATCGCCCGAGTTATGTTATGCCCCGCCCGCCAGGCCCCAGTACCAACCCTGCCCTGCCAGACACAAGCACAGATGCAGACCCGTTCAGTTCCCATGCCAGCTCACCCTTACCCAGCAATGCCAGTGCTGGCAGCAGACTACCAACTCCATTTCCAAAAGCTGGTCCCCGAAAACAAACTAATAATGGAAGAAAGTGGCGCAAAACCGCAATTCTAACAGACACACCTGTGAAGCAAGCACTACAAATGGAAAATCTAAAAACAGGCTGTTTCTGGAGGAAGTGAAGAAAAGTGCAAAATCTGGATCTGCCGAGAACAAAAAGGCAACAGTAAAAAGAGAAATAGACGAGTCATCATTAGATGAAGAGGAGTGCTTCTGCCTAGTCTGCATGGAGCCATTTTCTAACAGCCGCCCAAAAGAGACTTGGGTGCAGTGTGTGAGATGCAAGAAGTGGGCCCATGATGCTTGCACCCCAGGCCAGGCAATTTATTTGTGCCAGAACTGTGACTCTGAAGAGGAGTCTGATTAGAAGTGTTTCGTTGTGCATTACACCACGTCTGTTTTGTTAAGACTAAGCATTTTGTTCTTTAATGAATGAGTTATTTAATGAAATGTACTTGGTTTTGAATTTGAAAGTTAAAAAAATTATATTCACAATTATTTAGTTGTATTCTTATTTGTTGCTAATCCAATGTGACAACTCCCACATACTATGACATAGTGTGACAATTTACCCCCTGATGGGGTAAGTTGTCACAAGTGCACACCCTCTATTTAACTGTCTACAACTCCATACTGAAATAAGATGAATATGTAATGAATACAAAATATGTGCCCAAGACTTCCACCTTTCATTTGGTATGACATTTATACCACTGCGATGTATTGTGCCCAGTACAGGTAAGACAGTGAAAAGTGCGACAACATACCTCGCTCTCCCCTACTACAGTAGGGGAGCATTGCTAAGACAGGGAGGATGCAGCTGTGTCTATGCTGGGATCTGCATTTCGGATGGACTGCCAGTAAGATGCCACCTTCTATCTCCACTATGCTCTGTTGCCACTCTGACATAAGATCAGATGATTAGATTCCAATGTGTTTCTTAACACAGTGGTTCCCAAACTCGGTCCTGGGGACCCACTGTGTGTGCTGGTTTTCATTCCAAGCATTCCAATGGCAACTTCTGATGTGAACATCTTAATTGATCTAAACAATTGTCTGTAACAAAAACCAGCATACACAGTGGGTCCCCACGACCAAGTTTTCTCTGGCATGATGCCATTCTTTCAGTCTTTTCTTTTTCATCATATTATATGCCCAAAGTTGGTGACTTCTTTTCTCAAATGTTTTTGGTGTTTTCTTTCGACTGTATTTGTATTTATTGTTCTTATTTTAAAAGGTAAACTTATAATTATTTTTCATGAAGGTATTATTAGTTGCAACTCTTTCATAGCTACTCTTATCCAACTGTAGCCTATAGTGTAATCTTTCACTATGCAAAATATAAAGAAAATATTTCATATTTATGCAATTGTTTTTATATTATTTAATATAGTAAAAACATAAAGCACTGTGAAAAGGCATTGTGCCTTGCTCATCTCCACCATTGTTTCCTCAGGTTGCCCTGAAGTACGCCAAGAAGTGGTTTGGCGATAGACTGTTTCTAGTGAGTAGCAGATTTGTCTCTGAAATTGTTCCTCATTTCTTGGACTTTGACCCGTTGGCTCTCCGACATTTTCTTTTTAAATACATTTTAAGACGCGTTGTCACCAAATTATTCAAGGCGATATTCATCGTTCAGTACTTTGTCTCCTTTAATCAGCTGATCCGTAATCTCAAGTGTGCTGTGATTACTTGCAATGACCAACCAAATTATTTTTTTTAAACAAGGGGTTTGAGTTTTGCAATTATCTTCACTGTGTTGTGGTATATATAACCAGCTGCACATTATAGCCTCACTTCACAACCAGCACATGCCCAAGCTCACCTCACTGCCTGATTTCCTCTCCACAGTCTGGGGAGGAATTTTCCGTTCCCAGAGAAATTGGCCTAACGGGGCTGGTGAACCAGCAGGAAGGCCATCCCAATGTGATCCGCCTGCTCGAGTGGTTTGACGCACCGAACCATTACATCATGGTTCTGGAGCGGCCTGACCCCTGCCTGGACCTCGACAAATGGATCTTGATGTCCGTAAACCATGCCCTGGCTGAGGACCAAGCACGGGCCGTGATGGAGCAACTGCTGCAGGCCCTGATCCACTGCCAGAAGCACGGAGTGTTCCATCGGGACCTGAAACCAGGCAACATACTGATTAACACCGCTACACTGCGAGTAATCTTAATCGACTTTGGGTGTGGGGATCTCTGGAAAGACACCCCATTCTATATGTTCTCAGGTCAGTGAAGAGGGACAGTTTTATTTTTCATTTATTTAACCAGGGAGTCCCAGGGAGATACGGGATCTCTTTTATAAGGGAGACCTGGCCGAAACAACAGTAGCAATAAAACATACAGTAAATCATACATAAAAACATACATGATAATAAAGTGCTTTGATTGGAGGTAATACAACATGTTATGAATGGGGGCCCAGTCTACAGAAAACAATGACACTTCCTGCAAAGAGTTCTGTATCAGGCATTTAAATTTACTAAGTGAAATCAGGGTGTCTAAGTGGGTAAGCTCTTGTAACCCATTCCATGCATTACAAGATTACTTGGGAACTTGGGATTAAATTCTCACTTTCTGATGGATAGAGCAAGTTACCACCCATATACCTAATTCTGAAATACTGCATGCACATCAAACACTGTTCTGCTTTCTGTGCTGTAGTCTATCTCAGTGTCGTAAGCGTGAACTATTCCTATCCTTATACGACTCTTTGCATGACTGCCATACCATAAGGTTTGTGTATTTATTATTTTGTCTGTCTGTCTGTCTGTCTGTCTGTCAGGCACTGAGGTGTTTATGGCTGCATTGTGACCAGGCGTATTCGGCCGGCCCTGCCATGCTGTCAGGGTCACGCTCTGTGGCATTTTCAGGGGCTGCCTACCGGCCCACCTTACAGGAACTCCTGCTTCACCCTTGGCTCCGCCCCATCTGCCTAGAAACAGGTAAACATACTTTAGACGAAACAAAGAAAAACTATGAAAAAAGTCTGTTGTGGAATCTTGGTTTGGCATCGGCCTATCCTACTGCCTAGTCTGCATAAAAACACACTATTTACTCTGTGTGCACGTTAGTGCCCAGCTGCACTGCTAAAGCTCATGGACAACTAAAGTAAGCCTCATCATGGACCATGTGACCTGGCAGTGGGGTCTCCGGTGGAAACACTGGTGGTTTCAAACTGTGTCCTTATTCCTGTGTGTGTGATCCCTTTCAGCCTCAGAAAGGAGCATTGGTGAAGAGAGAGGCGTGAAGAGGAAAATGTGTATTGAAGAGCATGAAATACCTGCAAATTGCCCATCCAAAGGTAAGGACTTAAAGTCGGAAAAGAAAACGGTGGCAGAGGGCTCTTTAGTGGCACATCTGGTTAAAGCACTCATGTGAAGTGTAACATTGTAACCTATGGCCCGGATTGAATCAAGATCATGTCAATGTCAACCATGATTGGGAGTCCAACAGAGTGAAGCGTGATTGGCCATAGCATCACGCAGGGAGGGACAGCTTCAGCCAGTAGGGTGATCTGCTTTAGCTGGCACATTGCAGAATGAAAAGAATCGGTCGCCTGACATATGTTTCAGAGGATGTTTATTGAAGCCCTTGCTCTTCCAAATTGATAGACGTTGTCATGATGCAAAAGGCCTGCATGTAGGATTTTGCTCTGTATCTTTAATTAGAACAATGTTTTAGCAACCCAGCATTTGAATGTGTCATGTCTGTTTTTGTCCAGTCAGGATTCCTAAGTAGGTTATTTTAACATTTTAACGATTATCGGCCGGACCGATTATCGGCGCCGATATTCGGCATTTTGAGGCATATCGGCATCGGCCTTTTTTGATAATCCGACGGCCGATAAGAGATCAATTTAAAACTGGGTTATTTTGGCTCTGATGCAGCCGCGCCTCTCTGTCTGCAGTCACTACTCTGTCTCCAGCATTGCCCCACCCACAGCACCATCTGATTGGTTACACACAGAGCCACAGCACGGGTAACAGCCAATCAGCAGTGAAGGCTGTGCATGCACAGTGCTCACACACACAGCGGAGAAGAGAACAAGTTTTGCCGGGTGGAGAAGCTCCGGAGAGCGGATATATGTTTCCAAGGTAAGTTAAGGCAGCAGACTCTCCCGAAATTGTAATAAACATCCCAGTCCTCTACAACTCACAACTACTAGTAACGTTACTGTGAGCCCAATAACGTTATATAAACATAAGCGGCAGCTCTGCTCGCTCGCAGTCCCTCCAGACGTGTCTGTTAATCACTTGAAACAAGGTTGCTGATAATATCGATATGGAAATAGTCCGTGATAGTAGAAGTATGTGTGTGTGTGAGTGTGAGAGAGAGAGAGTAAAAACCTAATGAACTCAATTCAGTCCAGTTTCATTGCAGGGAAGCACGTTGAAGTGAAGGCTGATTAGCTTTTAGCGTAACGTTAGCTCACCGGTCCGCTTTCTTCTCCTCTCCTCTAGACGTTTAGCAGACTGTAGCAATGGGGAGAATGTCTGTTATGGTAGAGAATAGTGTGTGTTTGTGTGGAAGCCACATGAGAAACTCTACAACTCACGACTACTAACGTTACTTTGAGGCCCTATACGTTAGCGGCAGCTGTCTGTTCCTACGATAAACACTGATTATTAAAGTGAAGATGCTGTAGGCTATTTAGTGTTTTTAACGGGTTAATCACTTGAAACAAGGTTGCTGATAATATTGATAGGGAAATAGGCGGTGATAATAGAAGTGTGTGTGTGTGTGTGAGAGAGTAAAATTCGGTTAGTTTTATTGCAAACCCTTATTGCAGATGGATAGACTTAAGTTTAAAAGTGCAGTATGGAAGTATTACACTCAACCAACACCAGGAAGGCAGTCTGTGATACATGCAATGAAGGTGTCAGCATGGGAGCAACAACGGGAAAAAACAAAAATACTTCAAACATGTGGTCCCATCTTAGGATTCATCACCCTGAGTTGTATGAAACAGCACAGAAGAAACGGGAATCTGAATCTCATCAGGATGAGGCAACTTCATCTCAGCCAACAATAGAGGACATGTTTCAGAAACAAAGAAAGTGGACAAACTCAGATGACAGGTCGAAACTAATGGACAAACTAATCATAGAGATGATAGTCACTGACAACCAACCGTTCACGGTGGTGTCTGATGTTGGCTTTAAGCACCTCATGGCTGCAGCAGAGCCACGATATGCACTGAAAAGTGACAAGTATTACAGAACTGAAAAGCTGCAAGAAGTTCACCACAAGGTTGTGGACAAGATCAAAGCCCTGATTCAACCAGAGAATGCTGGCTACTCTCTCTTCTTCACCACAGACTGCTGGTCTGGTGTGACAGAGTCGCTCATAAGCCTGACATGCCATTTCATTGACGCTGAATGGACAAGAAAGCAGGTCGTCTTAAATACAAGAGCGATGCATGGGTCCCACACTGGGGAATACCTGAAAGAGACATTCCTCAGTATGCTTGAGGACTGGAAGATAAGCAAAGACCATGTAGCACTAGTGCTTCGAGACAGCGGAGCAAATATTGTGAAGGGAATGAGACTCGCTGAACTCCCAGACCTCAGCTGCACAGCGCACACCTTGCAACTTGTGGTGAATGACGGTCTGTCAAGTCAAAGAGCCGTTTCAGATGTCATTGCAATACTTAAGAAGTGTGCCACACATTTCCACCACTCCATTCTGGCCAAACAGCGTTTGCGAGACATTCAGAGGGAACTTGGCCTGCCAGAGCACAACATAATCCAGGCTGTTCCAACGAGGTGGAACTCAACGCTCCACATGCTGCAAAGAATGCTGGAGCAAAAGCGTGCGCTTACCATCTACTGTGGTGAACATGGAGGATTTGCAGGTCCCACTGCTCACCAGTGGGACCTTGTGTCCAGTTTAATTGAAACTCTTCTCCCAATAGAGGAAGTGACACTTCAGGTGAGCCACAGCAACTCATCAGCATCCTGCATCATTCCATGCCTGACTGTGCTGAAGATGCTACTTCAAGATGATGAGGGCCCTCCACAAAAGGCATCAGAACGCTCAGGCAAGCCATGAGGGAGAGCCTGGACAAGCGTTTCGCAAAAGTAGAGGACACAAAAATTGTGGTGCTGGCCTGTCTCTTAGATCCTCGTTATAAGAGTCATGCATTCTCCTCTGCCACGACATTGAGCAAGGCCAAAGGATGGCTGAAAGAGGAAGAGGACGCTGCCACACAACAGACCACTCGAGAGGAGCATGCTGCCACAGAAGGAGCCAGTATGGAGGAGCAGGCTGCTGCAGAGGAGGCCAGTGTGGAGGAGCAGGCAGCTGCATATGGGACACACGAGAATGACAGAAACACCCACAAAAGGCAACGGAGAGAACACACATCCTTCTGCAGCCGTGTTGATGAGATGTTCAGTTCTCTGCTGGCACCCCACACTAGTGACCTGCTGGCCAGTAGCTGCGTTGAGGATGAGCTACATCTGTACCTCAAGGAGCCAGTGATCGACAGGCGGAGAGGGGACCCACTCCAGTGGTGGAGACAGAATGAAGGGCGCTTCAAGCTACTTGCGAAACAAGCAAGAAAGTTTCTTTGTGCACCACCCTCATCAGTCCCAAGTGAGCGCGTCTTCAGTGAAGTCTGCAATTTATGAGAGCAAGAGAAGCCGTCTCACTGGAGAGCACGCTGAACAACTCTGCTTTTTGCACCACAATCTGGTGCTGCTCAATTGGGACTACTAATTGATTTGAGACTCACATTTCTGTGCACATTTTATTTAACTTTGTTTTATTTACTTTATAAAACTTCAGGAAGCTATTTTTTTATTTATTTAAATGTTCAGTTAAATTTATAAGAGATGCTGCTGACCCTGGGAACTCCCTGCACTTTTTGTTTTTGTTGGAACTAAAATAACATTTCAGTTATATTGAAATTTTGGAAAACTTTATTTACTTTAGCAAACTTTAGGGAGCTATTTATTTGTTTAAGTTTTCATTTAACTTTATAAGACATGCTGCTGAGCCTGGGAGCTTCCTGCACTTTTTGTTATAATTTTAAAACAAAGATGTCTATTTTTTCTACGATGTTTAATAAACATATGCTTAAAGGCATTTAAACAAAGTTAAGTGTTGGAGTTTGTATTACTCAAAATTTTGACGCCAATATATTCACTTTTACTGCAAATGAATATCGCCTCCAAATATCGGTTATCGGCCTCCTTGACTACTAATAATCGGTATCGGCCCTGAAAAAACCATATCGGTCTATCCCTACTAATAATACAATATGCTATGCTGTGGATGATTTCGAAAAAGAAAAAGCCTTGGTTTTGGTCTCAAACTGTGCGTCCTTCCTGTGTGTCTCTTTCAGTCTCAGAAAGGAGAGGTGTGCAGAGCAAGAGGGGCCGTGAAGAAGATGAAGGGCAGGTACTGATGCACAGCGAGTATCTGAGACTCCAGCACCAGTGCCAGACCAGCAGAGTGCTCTCGGCAAGGTTAGGATCACAGTAACATTGTAGATAACATTGAGATAGGAGTACAGATGTAGAGCTGGTTTATGAAGTTCCTGCAAGGACAGAGGAGTACAGGTGTAGACTGTACTGACTCACGATGTGTCCGTCTCCCAGGGTCTAATGAGGGGAGGCTGCATGAAGGGCTTCAGCTTCCTGTGTCACTGTTTCCGGGAGCTGAGCAAGACCACACTGGGGATCAACTGCAGCAATATGGTCCCCATGAAACAAGAGGTGGAAGAGGAAGAGGGGCCATGAAGAAGATGAAGAGCAGGTGCTGATGCACAGCGAGTATCTGGGCCTCTCCAGCACCAGACCAGCAGAGGGCTCTCGGCAAGGTTAGGATCACAGTGACATTCCCCATGAGAGGGCGCTAGACAATACCGTACAGCTCCACTGCCATTGGTCGTGGAGAACCAGGCTGGTGGGCCTCATCGCTTTATTGCACCATGTGACCTGACAGTGAGATCCCTGGTGAAATCACGGCTGGTCTCAAACTGTGTGTTCTTCTTCCCGTTGTGCGTGATCTCTTTCAGCCTCAGAAAGAAGAAATGTGAAGAGGAAGAGAGGCTTTGAAAAAGATGAAGACCAGGAATTGGTACACTGCAAGAATCTGGGCCTCCCCAGCACCAGGACCAGGCCAGCAAAGTGCTCTCGACAAGGTTAGGATCACAGTAACATTGTCTGTCACTGAGTGGGGTCAGCACACAGTGTGTTAACCAGTTATTTTTGTGGTTTTCCCCAGGCCCAGAACAGAGCTCAGACCAAGCAGCTGAGCCAGCTGAGATCCAGCCCGTGCTCAGATGCTCAGGGAATGGGGCCCAAACATGAGTACCCCTCTAATGCAGTTACCAGTGGTGGAGAGTGACAATGTCAACAATGAGATTCAGTGTCACTGAATCCTGATTGGACCATTTGTGCATTCCTGCCGAAATTAACTGATTGCATCATGATCACGTTTACTGCTATACCCCCCTCTTCTCCCCGCCATGTGTATGTCAGGCATCTAATTTTATTCATAATTTTATGGAGGTCCGTGGTGACCGCTTTGACTGGCGCATGCTGAGCTGGTACTGCAGCACACAGGAAAAGCAAAAAGTGACACGCGGCCAATAAGGTAAAAAGTTGGTTTGATGTTTTTTCAATTTTGCCTATAGAAAGTGAAACACGGCAGCGCTTCTGGACGACACAATGTTTGCGCATGCGGGGTGCAGATGGACCATTAACCCTGTGCAGGACAAGCCTGTATTTATAGTGGAATAAGATGTAGTTTGTCACTAACTGTTGCCCATTTGTTGTGTTACAGATTTCCAGAGTACGGCCAGTGCTATGCACTGGTTAGCCTCAAAACTGCAGACCTGCAGGGCTGTGAGACCATATGCACACGCCATATGCTACATTTGAGTTTTGCCTTTCCGGGTGGATGACGTGGTTGTTGTGCTGCAGGCCCACCAAGCCAAAGCAAAGACATTACTATTCCCAAGACTGACATGGCTGCATGAGGTGACCACACTTCCGATGCTTGTGGGAAAAGGATGATATGCCAGGCATATGCTTCAAAGAGGTAATGCCATAACACTCCTCGCGGTCTCACCTCTTCTCTGTCCTGATCCCTTGCTGGTGGAACGACCTTCCGCAATCGGTCAGGACCGCGGAATCACTTGCGATCTTCCGCAAGAGACTCAAAACCCACCTCTTCAGACTACACTACCACTGAACTCTGTCCATCTAGCTAAATTGTCTTCACCACTGTTTACTTACTCCTAAAAAAAATAAAATAATTACACTAACCTTGTCCTTCCCAGTGTTACAGGTATGGTACGCAGATGCCTGCAATGATGTCTATTGCTGTATTACTGCACTGATCTCGTGCGCTAACTATGATTGTTCCTACCATGTATTAATGCACATCTTGTAAGTTGCTCTGGATAAGAGCGTCTGCTATATGCTTACAATGTAAAATGTAAAATGCACAGACATGTTGCAGGGCACACTTGGAGCAAGGAGTGAAGTTGGCATCAAACAGGGACACAGAACGGAAGGAGGTTACTTGCCTATGTCTATCAGCCTGGCTTTCTGCCCTCTGAGTGCAAAATACCTTCAGCATAGCTCAAACAGAGTCTGAGCAGAACCATTGTTGGCCCTCACTTCCTGTCTGCTGTTCAACAATACAGACACTCCTCAGGTTACGCAAGGGTCCCGTTCCTGAAGGCTTTCCGTAAGTCAAATTTTCCGTAAGCCGGGATATACTGTATACTGTATTTAAAAGACAAAAAAAACTAAAATGACATGATTTTAATCAATGATGTATTTTCCACCACTTTCAATGACAGTCTGCCCACCCTTTCCATAATTAACACAAACTTGGTGAGCAATTTAAAAAATGTAATTACGGTACAATTAAATTTCCGTAAAGTCAAATTTTCTTTAAGCCAAGGTTTGCATAACCCGAGGAGTGTCTGTAATTGAATGAAATGTATGTAATTTCATGCAAAATTATGTTTCAGCCTCAGAAAGAAGAAATGTGAAGAGGAAGAGAGGCTGTGAAAAAGTGCAAGAGCAGGAATTGATACACTGCAAGAATCTGGCCCTCTCCAGCACCAGGACAGGACCAGCAGAGTGCTCTCAACAAGGTTAGTATCACAGTAGCATTGTCTGTCACTGAGTGTGGTCAGCACATTGAGTGTTAACCAGTTCTTTCTGTGGTCTTCCCAGGGCCCAGCTCAGAACAAGCAGCTGACCCATCTGGAGGTAGATGTTTTCTCATTCTATAATAACTAGTCATTGGAGATTTTTTACTACTGATGACAATTCATCTTACACTTAATTCAAATTCATCCCGTGAGAAAAAACACAGAATACAGAATTGCGAATGTAGAAGAGTGTTGAATCCCTCAGTGAGACTTCTAGACAAGCTCTGATGTGCTTTTCTTCATTCTCAGCAACTTGAACATTATGAAGGGCACCATAAACATGAGCCCCCCCAGCCCCCACCCTTCTGTACGGAGGAGGAGACAGACGGCGACGGTTGATTTCTGACGAGCTGTTAAACAATAACTGGATGAAATATTTGTAGTTTAATAAATAAATAATGTAATAATATGTATCGTATCCTGGGCATGTATATTTTCTGATAGTTAAATTACAAAACACAGTGTGATGCTCTGTCTACTCTGTCAGTGGCGTCCACTTAATGGAACAACAAGTGTCCATGTAGGTCAGAGCCAACCTAATAAATGAGAGATTGAGATTGAAATAAATTAGTGGAATGAAAAAGGGGGGGAATGTCCAAAAAAAGTATGTAAAACTGGAGTTGGGACACATTAGTTCACTTGCATACAATGCTCACAATGATATTTCTGAATACAAAATTAATATGTGTTCAAACTCATAACTATGTTGCAAACGCCTATATTGTTTGTCTTGATTGGCACCGTAATCAATTAACTAGCTGGCCTTTTAGGTACCAAACTGATAATAGGCTGCCTTTATGTATGTGAATATTCTGAAATTCACATCAGTAGCGCAAGCACACATTTCACATACTGAAACAGAAAGCAAATCTCATCTGTGGTATTAGTTTCTAACACTTTTCCAATCATTTCCATTGTGGGCATCTGCAGTTTGTCTTGTGGAGGAATACAGTCTTGTGCGCTTTCTGTTTCATCTGAAGGCCACCAGAAATAGACCATTTGGCCCATGCAGTTCGCTTTAATCTTGAAATTAATCGGCCTTCGTGACAGGAGAAATTATCATTGGGACACTGTCAACGGATTGAGGATTTAAGAGCAAGTTGACTTTGTCAGTGAAGACGTTACCCATGAAAGAGAATATAGGAGACTGAAACTACTAATGGGCTCGCTGGATATTTATAACCTCACCAACCAGAAAGGGAGCAGATTCTTGCCTTGGTGTTCTTAGAAAGAGATGTGTCCATCCACAAATAAACACTAAGATAAAACTACAGTACATCTAACTAATGCCTTAATCGGCAACTAATTTTAGAAAAATTTAAATTAATGTTAAATGAATGATTAAATTACCCCATTTCCTCAGTGAAAGTTATTTGACATAAGAACACTTGTTCTGCCCTATGCTAGGCAACGGGCTCCCTCTTGTGGCGCCTTGTGAAAGAACACATGCTTATATTGGCAGTGCCTATGTGACTAACGTTGTAATGTGACAGTTGGTGAAAGGACACCGGTGTTCTCAGCTGTACTTATTTTCATACCCTCAGCGAAACTTATAGCTTTTTACAGAATTCTACAACTGCAAGTAAACGTGCCAAATTAAGCAACAGCTTGTGGTGTGGATCTGTTCACTGTCTGCTGAGTCCCATTCATACATGTGATGAGAGCAGAATAACACTAGCTAACGCTAGGATGAGCTATCATTTTCAAAATCATTTAGTTTTGAGCTATGCTTCTTGGTGAAATTGGGAAAACAATTATCAGCTAACCTTTTATATTTCCTATCCAGCCCTAATATATATATAAATACAAAAAGTATTTTAAACTGAACATTTTACTAAACTAAACATTTACAGTACAATCACATCAAATAATAATTTTGTTCTGAGCATTGGTGAAAGTAGATGTTTCTTTTAAAACTCTCAGTAATCTCCAGGACTTACTGGTGTCTAAAGGGTTAAAGACCTGATGGGTCTGTCTTAGACAAGGCACCAGCCAATCACTCATGGCATACACATGTTTTCACTAATAGTATTAATATTATTAATAATAATCATAATACTGCAGGCCATGGGGTCCAGGTTATTAACCACACCAGCAACAGCGCACTTATACAGGTAGGGAACATACAAATGGAAACACAACAGTGTTCTAATAGTGAGTTCTGGTGATTCTGTAATGGTGTGGGGTGCGTTTTCCTGCCATGGTCTAGGTGCGCTCATACCCTTAGAAGGCAAGGTCTATGTCAATCATTATGAGTGAGAGGAAGGGGGCGTCTTTCAAGATGGCATTGCCCCCTCCCACAGAACAATGCAGTCTCCCAGTGGTTCAAGGAGCATGACACTGACCCTGAGCAGCACAGAGCAGGGGAGCCCCTTGCAATTACAAGCTAAATTGTACCCATGGGAAAAAAACACATTCACTTAAACGATAAGGGGGAAATGCAAGTTCTTAATATATTTAAGTCGAAAAACCCCTGTCTATTTTACTATTTGTCATTAGCCAATCACTATCATGATGCAGCTACACAATCTACACTGGCTAGCCAACCTATTTACAAGCCCACGATGGAGGAATGAAAATTCAAGCCGGGCGTTGAAATGCACCAAGGCAGTGAGCAGAGAAAAGAGTGCAGGCTTCGGCCTCATCCGTCTTCTTGTGTGTCACAACATGCTCAGCGAGAGAGACACAGCCGACAACAGATCTGACGACACCTTGCTACATTAGCAAAATAACAAGCAATTTTTTCACCTTTTACATCCAAGAATGTGAACAAAGAAATGTAGATACACACATGTAGTATCACCCAACTCTATATATTTTTATTTTTCACACAGATTATAAAGTGTCGGTTGCTTGAGCAGTTGATAATGAGGCGGAGCACAGCGAATGTGCTGGTTTTGGTCGTGTGTGTGACTCACACACGGCCAAAAGGGAGAGATGCCGGTCCGAACTGCATGTCCCTGTGTGTAGGGGCTGTATTGATCAGTGCCTGTGTGAGTGTGGGGATAGGGAAGGGGTGCAGGGTAATTGGCTGGATAACTGACAGAGCTGAAAAGGGCTGATGTTGTTATTTATTTATCCATTTTTCTTTTTTTTAAGCTGAAGAGCTGAGGGTTGAAGCAGTGTCATGACTAATGGTGCCTTCCCCTGGAGGCAGTGAAATACATTTACATTTTAAGCATTTAGCAGACGCTCTTATCCAGAGCGACTTACAAGATGTGCATTAATACATGGTATGATCAATCATTGTTCACGCAAGAGATCAGTGTAGTAATACAGCGATAGACAACATTGTTGGCAGCTGCATACCATACCTGTAACACTGGGAAGGAAATTGTTTTTTGGGGGGGGGGTTTGGAGGAAGATTTAAACAAGTGTACATATACAAAAAGCAGTAATAAACATGTAGGCAGTGGTGATGACAATTGGCTAGATGTACAGAATTCAGTGGTAGTGGGAAATAACCCAGCTCCATCTTTTCAATATTCATCCTCAATTAACTGACCCAGGGAGACATTACCACACAATCTCTGAAAACACAGTACCAGGAACCAGAGGAATCAGGGAAATATTCTGAATGAGAGATTTAGCTGAAATACAAAAACAACAAAATTAGGTTCTTTCTTTTTATTATTATTTTATTTTGTGTTGTTTTGTTTACTTTTCCCCTATTCTTCTCCCAATTTAGTAGCAATTTTTTAACGTCTTTCTACATGTTATCATAATAAGCCACATACTGCATGAATGTATAACAGTAGGTTTAGCATACATGCTTGTTTATCGGCTCTGTTTGCAGTCACTTTCCCACTCCAGAAATAAGAGGAAGACAGAACAGTAGGGTGACAGCGCATCACAAAGAGTGTCAGAGGGTAGCAGAAGGGTCACTATTGGTCTCGAGTTATGGCAGCCCTAATGTAGGTGGGTTAGAGCATACTGCATGTGCTGTGTGTTAGTTGGGTTGCAGCGTAGTGTAATGGTTAGGTTGCAATTTGTTTGATTCCCTGTTGCGGCACTGCCGATATACCCTTGAGCAAGATACTTAATCTGAGATGCTTCAGTAAATATCCAGCTGTATAAATGGTATGTACAGAAATGTAAACCGTGTAAGTCACGCTGGATAAGAGCATTTGCTAAATGCCTGTAACGTAATGTAATGGTTTAGAGCAGGCGTAGGGAACCCTGGTCCCGGAGAACCGCAGGGCTTGCTGGTTTCCGCTGTTACTCAGCACTTAATTGCTCAATTAAAGCAGTTGGTTACACAGTTAACTCACCTCTCCTGGTTCCTTGGGTTGGAATTGGTTGCTGATTTAGGGTGAACTCAAAAGCCAGCAGACCCTGTGGCTCTCCAGGACCAGGGTTACCTACCCCTGGTTTAGAGATTGCATGGCAGAGCATGACGTTATAATAATATCCTATTTAAGGTGTGACACTTAAGCAGTGTGAAATGGAATAGAACATTCATAAAAATTATGTAATATAAAGGACACAGTGAAGTATTTACATAATTGATGAAGATAATGTTTAGTCGAAAAACACTGAAGTGTCAAACTTTTAGGCCGGTTGCTATCAGCCTAAAAGCCGATTCATTTGCCCAACCAATGTCCCTGATAAATTATTGCAGGGCATGTAGTCAGATTAACATAGTTATTGAACTGCTAAACACTTAATTTGGTTGGTGTCTGTGTGTGTGTGTTTGTTTGTCTGTGTGTGATGTCATACTATAAAACCTGGGTCAGATACTTTATTTGAACGCTTTAGACACGTAAAGGTCCTGCAGATTACTGACCATTTAAAAATAAATATCTATTTTCAGTAATATTAAAAACAAAATTATTATTTCATATTATTGTGGCCATTTTGGTTAGTAAAACTATACAGTAACACAATTCTCAGAGACCTGCAGGAATGTTTTACAATTTTATGAAGGGTGAAAGTTCTTAAAATACTTACACAATACACAATACAAATAAATATTGCAATCAAAGGTAATACAACATAAAATTATACACAAGCAAAACAAACAGACAAACTCCCAAAAATCATCCCTGCTGCCTTTCTGTGAACATTCATGACCGACTGTGATATGCTCTGTCGATGAGGAGAGTTAAGCATGATATTAAGTGACTGCATTTCAATTGCATTAAGTGATAACAATGTGAATTTGAGGGATAGCATTTGGCTATTTTGGAGCTGGAAAACATGTATTTTCAAACGAACTAGAAATGAAGCACTGCCTTATGTTGTTGGTGTAAAAAAGTATTTGACAGTCTGTCAAATCTGAAATTAGACCACAGTAGGTGACACACTGTTCGCCTGTCCAGGTTATCATGGTGAATATGTCCATATTGTTACCATCATTTTGACACAAAGACTTGCCATTGGTATTAAGGCCTTGATATTCCAGACATAAAGATTCCTATATTAGGAATGTCCTTTTGACTTGAACAAGACAGCTCACTCTCCTTCCTATCCGGATACCTTTGATTTATGCACAATGATGAGGGACTCCGTAAAGTACTCTAGTCTTCAATGGCTTGCTCCTTCACATCTTCCATGGGAATAGGGAATAATCCTATCTAATCCCACACCTGCTAGAGACTTTTATTTTCTTGTCCAAGAGCAATATTGCCATCTGGCAAAAGGAAAAAACAGCACTTGTATTATCAAAAATGTATTTAATGCATTTTATCTCAAATCACTCCCAAAGTTCACATTTACTCAACACTTTCCAACATTGGCAAAACAGACTTAATTTATCCATACCTACATAGGGTTTATTACTATGCAACATTGTACATAATTACACTATGTCACACAATGTGCATAATTACATCATGACTATGTGGTGTACATAATTACACCATGCCTATGCAATGTATACAATTACGCCATGACTTTGAGGTGTCAACCAATGTTACAAAGAACTTTGGTATATAATGTGACATTCCAGTCACAGAAGCAGGGGTTTATGCTTTAAAGATGTTCCAAAATACAAAATACTGATTTGTAAAGGTAATTTGTCCTTAAAAAAGATTAATTGAATAGCAGAATCTATTTTCCCAAAGCATGTTGACCAAGACCTCCTTACCACTTTATGACAGCACTTGTAGTCATCAGAAAGTTGAAGATAGTGGTCTTCAAAAGTATAATTCTGAGAGCCAAGATCAGTATTGTGTCAGACTGTGTCTGGATAACTGGAAAATTAAAAAAATATTTTGTATACATATATCAGTTAATGTTCCTGTTTGTTCCATAGTTGTATGCTGCTACAGTGGGAAGTACAATATCAGTATTTCAGACATCCTTTCATATGATCCATTTAGTACAATCAGTGAAAATAATGCTGATATCTACAATTAAATCTGAATCACAATTCCTTACATAGAAAGAATATATTTTCCAGTTTGTCTTATTCAGAAATGCATATAAATTCAATGAACATAAAATGTCATATATTAAAGTCATTTACCTTCAGATATATCTTCATAACAACTGCCATCAAGTTCTTCATCTAAAATTAAAAAGGTTTCATACTGTGAGATTAACACCCAGAGCTGAATGTTAGTGGACGTGTATAATAATTAAAAGTTCTTGCTGGTTTTATACAATCACACATTTCATTTTAATTGATAATTATTTTTACTATGCCAAACAGAGGGAATGAAATGTTTAGTTTTGAAACATTTCATTTCCTCATTAAAGTTGAAAAAATTGCCTATTGTTGGCAATGAGACAATGGATGTGACCACAATAAAAATATTTAATTCAAGCTTCAATTTCACATGCATGGCATTTTCCATGGCTGCAGATCATAGTGGATAAAAGTACAATACCTATTCTGTGACACATTTTCTTTGAAGGCTCACCTGTTAAGTCAATGTAGCTTCGGCGGATAACCATCACCGGGTTCTGATGACTCACAAAGCATGTGTAGGAGTCCCAATCGTTGGTCGCCACGGATATGATGGACATTGCACTGTGCGTGCCATCCTCTTCCCTTGCCACATTGTGGGCGATGAGGTCATGACCTGACCTGCTGGAGAGCCACGTGACCAACATGTCGCCCCGCGGGGCATCGCTGACCAGGCACACCAGGATGGTTCTACCGCCCCTTTCTCTAGGGAGGTGGAATGGGGGAGCCAGGGTGGCAAAGAGCTCGGCCTCCACTCCCACTGAATGTGCACAGGAAAAAAGGCAAAAAATCGAAGGAAGTTAACAACATGGTGCTCTAAAAGCACTCTAAGTATTACTGTGGTGTGGTGGTTAGGTTGATGGATTCCTGACCAGCTTAGGTCCAAATCACAGGACGTGGGAATCTGCTATTTTTTGTACCAGTGGGAATTACCATGCATTATAGATAAAAACTCCTAAATGAGAGCATTACGAACAATAATCAGACTAATAGATGGTTAAAACTATAGAAAACACCTAATTAAACACATTCATATTTAAATAGCTGGAGCTTGCTTACAATGCATATTTAATCTGTTTATCTTCAATTTTTATAATTAATTAAGCAAGAATTTGTCATTCATACCAATGCATTTCACCATGATGGCTTATGAAACTGGTATATTTGGATATAACTTTATCCCTGGCAGCTCTTTATCATTGTTTCTGGGTACTACATAGTTACAACCTAGAAACAAATAGGTTAATTAGATTGACAGTCATCTGATCGTTTGGCCCCCGCTGGTCCGTAAGTTAGTAACCAGTACATACTCACTTGCAATGAAATGGATGGTCAGGAAGCTGAAGAGCATTCTGCTGCTCACACTTACACTGGAATGTTGCTACAATGTGGCTTCCATTCTTTATCTGCAGGGGGAATTAGTAAACCGTAAAATGTGTGGCACACCTGCTTTTCTCTGGTAAACTCTGAGGTAACACACTGATGGTATCAGAAGCTGCCATTAGAAGATGGCCCTCTCTCAAGTGAATTTGTAACTCTCTGAAATACCCCACACCTGCTTGAGAAAAAACTGTTATACTACTGAACCTAATTTATATAAGCAAACCAAACTTTGAGAAAGAGTTTTGTTCCTCATTTCCCTATCCTTGATGAAAACAAACAGTTTGTTTCACATTTATTATGAATTTTAAATGTCATTACAGAAGCTGTAATACAATCCTCTACTGTCACTGTGGATGCACAGATCAATTTCCACAATGCTCCTTAACAAGCAAGCAACAGACCACAGCCAAGTTTAAAAAATCGTATTATTGCTGAACAATGCAAAGCAAGGACAAATTAAGAAAACATTTTTACACCAACATTCCAGGACAACTTTGAGAGGTTTTTATTGCTTTACTATGACAGTACTGTTGCTAAACAACTTATCTGTGAACACAGACTTGAATATATACAGTATATATACACTACTGGAATTTTTTTACTGAAATTTAAGCCGTTCAAGTCCAGTGAATAACCTGAAATGGTACAGAGGTAAGCGGTAAACTGCCAGAGGTTAAAGTTTAAAGTTTAGGTTACCAAAAACGGAAAAATAATGTACATTTCAGAGTTATAAGTAATGGGTTAACAACTTACAGCTATTCTGCAGCAATGGAAGTAAATTAAGCCTTGAAAGCCTTGATGCAAGCAATTCCTACAGGTGTCCCAACTTTTGTTGATTACTTACAAACCCTCTGTCTGTATAAAAGCAGTGTTGGGACAGACTGTGTTACTACACCCTCTGAAGAATTATTTGGACAATATTGCACTGCAGGAAGTAGTATATTGCTATCATAATGGTGAGAAAAAGGCAATTAACAAAGGAAGACAGACAGACCATTATAGCCCTTAAACGTGTAGGTTTTTCCTTTAAAAAATTGCAAAGAAGGCCAAGGTGTCAGTGAGTACAGTTTCCTACACCATCAAAAGGCACTTGGAAACTGGAAGAAACTCTGACAGGTCTGGCAGACACAAAGCCACAACAAAATCAGAAGACAAGTTTCTGAGAGTCAACAGCTTGTGTGATAGGTGGCACACAGGACAAACAGCTTCAAACACAGCTTAACACTGGCCGAACAAAGGAAGTCTCAGTTTCAACTGTGAAGAGAAGACTTTGAGCTGCAGGTTTGACAGGTCAAGTGGCAGTAAGAAAGCCATTGCTAAGATGGCAAAATAAGAAAAAGAGGCTTGCCTGGGCCATGAAGCACTGCCAGTGGACTACTGAAGACTGGAAGAAAGTCTTATGGACCTGTAGTGTATTGGGGTTGTATGTGATGCACATGCGTACTTAAGAAGGCACATGCGCATATTGCGGTGCATGACATGTTTTAGCCAGTTGGCTGTGAGCAAAGAAAGCACATGCATGTTGTACTGTACTGGTGTTTCTATGAAGCTGTTCAGTAAATTACCCTCATGTAATAGCGTCTCACTTGTCTTCCTGACGGATCTTACACTGGCGACGAAGCGGATCCGAACCCAAAGAGCAGGTTTTTACGAGAACTGTGGAGTTTCTTGTTTCTGTATGAGATTGAGACGGCTAAAGTCCGGCTAGATATATACGGCTACCAAGCTAGTTAGCTAACAAAGCTCCAACGTCGCTTGTGAACTGTAAGTAAAGTAGCACGATGGCCACGCTGGGGAGGATAGAGGAGTTTGATGAAGGCTCTGACAATTCAATTAAAGAATACATTGAACGATTGGAATGTTTTTTCGAGGCTAACGAAATAGGGGAAGATGGAAAAAAGCGCGCGGTGCTACTCAGTGTGTGTGGGCCGGCAACATATTCCACATTGCGTTCTGTGCTCGCACCACGGTTGCCCACTACGGTGGATTTTGCGGACATTGTAACAGCTTTGAAGCGTCATTATAGCCCAGCCCCTTCAGAAATTGTTCAGTGTTTTCAGTTTCATAATTGCAAACAAAAAGCAAACCAAAGCATTTCAAGTTACATTGCAGAACTACGTAAACTGTCAGTTCACTGTGCTTTTGGTGACCAGCTAGAGCAGGGGTGTCCAAACTTTTTCCACTGAGGGCCAAATACAGAAAAATATACGAAAGGCTGGGCCACTATTGGGGGGGGTGCTACGCGAAAATAATTCTTGCGCCCCTCGGATTTTCTGTCGACGGGGGGTTCCTGCTACGCGAAAAAACCTGAGAGCAGTTCGTTTATTTCGCGGAGTTTTCAATGAATACGGGTGGCTCCACTAGTGGTGAAACTAAGAATTACAACTCAGTCAAGTGCAAGTTTCATGCGCGGGCCATATTCCTTATATTGGAATGCGGCCGCGGGCCAATTAAAAATGGACCGCGGGCCGCAATTGGCCCGCGGGCCGTAGTTTGGACACCCCTGAGCTAGAGGCTATGCTGTGTGATCGTATTGTCTGTGGAGTGCTTGATGAAGATTGACATTTAAAGACGCTGAGGAGAGAGCACTAGCTGCAGAAACTGCGATGTTAAATGCTCGCGTGCTCCGTCCAGAGCGAGCTGGTCCACCGCAAATGACGGAAGTACATCAAACTGCACACAGTCAGCCCACTATGAAAGAAAAGCAAGCAGAGGCTCAAATTGATCAGAGGCCATGTTTCCGATGTGGTGGAACACACAACCCACGCAATTGCAAATTTACCATGGCCATATGCCATTATTGCACAAAAAAGGGCCACATAGTTCGTGTTTGTTTAAAAAAGACCAGGGACGGTGCCACAACCGAATCTCCTGCAACAGCCCCCAAATCAGCACAGCACACGCACACAGTTACACAGAAGGAACAGGAGGAATATGCCATCTACCACACAGGTCAGCAGTCGGACCCTGAAAGGAAACAGCCATATCAAGCCACTGTAATCCTGAATAACAAAACGCATGTAATTGCGGACTCTGGGGTTGCATGCTCTTTAATAGGTGAGAGCACCTATCACACACTGTGGCCTGTCCAGCCTCCTGTAATACATAAAGTCAGTAGCGTGCTGCGGCAGTGGTCACAAGTGGAACTGCGGATTAAAGGGACATTTTTAGTGGAGGTGCAATATCAAGGCAGGCTGGATACATTGCCCCTGTTTGTTGTACAGGGTCAGGGGACGAGTCTCCTGGGACGAGACTGGTTTAATGCCCTAGGCATCTCGTTGGTGGGGGTGCATCAGGTGAACTGGCAATCCGTAGATTCCATTGTGAACAAATATGCAGAAGTTTTCTAGGAGTTTGGGGCTGCACACACTCCCCTAGTATCCATTGATATTGATTCTACAGCCTCACCAAGATTTTTTAAAGCGCGGCCAGTGCCATTCGCTCTCCAACCTAAACTAGATGAGGAGCTTGATAAACTGGTAGTTCAGGGTATTTTTGAACCAGTGCGAAATTCAAGGTGGGCCACACCCATTGTACCAGTAGCGAAGAAGGATGGCAGCTTAAGGATATGTGGCGATTATCACTGCACAGTCAATACAGTTGTGAAACCTGACATTTACCCAATTCCTACTGTAGCTGAATTGTTTTCAAAGTTAGCAGGCGGAGTGGTTTTTACTAAGCTTGATCTCAAACAAGCTTATTAGCAGCTTGTGTCGGATGACAAGGCTGCAGAGCTGCTTACCATAAATACTCATCGTGGACTTTTTCGGGCCCGCCGCTTGCAGTTCGGGGTGTCGACAGTGGTGTCTATATTTCAACGTTTCATGGATACCCTTCTCGCTGGGATTTCGGGAGTTAAGCCGTATCTGGATGACACACTGGTCACTGGCAAAACCATTGAAGAGCACAACTCGCGGCTGTGTGCCGTTTTGACACGCTTTGCGGAAGCGGGATTGCGATTGCAAAAGGAAAAGTGCATCTTTGCTGCCGACCAGGTTGAATTTTGGGGCTTTTGCGTGGATAAGGATGGTGTGTGGCCAACACGTGAAAAAGTGGAAGCTATCCAGAAGGCGCCCTCACCCAAGAACAAAATGGAGCTTCAATCATTTCTCGGGCTGCTCAATTTTTACAGCTGTTTTTTGCCCAACAAGGCTACTGTCCTGGAACCTTTGCATCGCCTGCTTGACCAGTCGGCCTCATGGCAGTGGAATGATGCACACAAAAAGGCATACAACGCTGCAAAGCAGTTGCTACAGTCAGAGGACGTGCTGGCACACTATGATGAGACGAAGCCCCTGGCGCTGGTGTGTGACGCCTCCCCGTATGGCCTGGGGGCGCTGCTTTTCCATGTGGAGCCAAATGGCCCATATGTTTTGCATCCAGAACGCTCACTTCCACGGAAAGGAATTATGCACAGATCGAAAAGGAGGCGTTAGCCGTCATTTTTGCAGTTAAAAAATTTCACCAATACACCTCTGGCCGCCACTTTGTGGTGTTCACTGACCACAAACCCCTGTTAGGTCTACTACACCACTCTAAGCCGATGCCGGCAGTCCTGTCACCACGCATGCTGCGTTAGAGTGTGCTCCCTGGGGCATATGATTATGAGTTGAGCTACAGGCCAGGTAAACAGTTGGTGAATGCAGATGCTTTGAGTCGCTTACCACTGCCCACTACAGAGACGGAGACACCACCTCCACTGGAAGTGCTTTTGCTGGAAATGGTGCTTGAGGCCCCGTTGCATGTGACAAGAATTGCTGCCCTTACATTGAAGGACCCGGTCCTGTCCCGTGTGCTGCGCTGGGTCCTACATGGATGGCCAACAGAGGTGCCCGACAGCAGTTTTAAGCCATTCATCTCCCGCCGTCATGAGTTGTCTGCACATAAGAACTGTTTGTTGTGGGGGAGCCGTGTGGTTATTCCCAACCTGGCGAGGAAGGAGGTACTCGCTATGCTGCATGATGCACACCCTGGCATTGTGCACATGAAGGGCCTGGCAAGGACTTATGCATGGTGGCCAGGTATGGATAGAGGAAACAGTCAACGCTTGCGAAATCTGTCAGCGGTCACGCCACACATCGCCTACAGCACAGCTGCATCCTTGGGAGTGGACAACCAAGAAATGGTCACGTCTACACATAGACTTTGCTGGGCCATTCCAAGGAAAAACATTCCTCATAGTAGTGGACTCACACTCTAAGTGGCTGGGTGTGTCCATTGTGAGTTCAATGTCGTCCTCTGCAGTCATAAGCACATTAAGACTCCTCTTTGCGACTCATGGATTGTCAGATATCATTATCTCCGATAATGATGCCTCCTTCACCTCTGCAGAGTTCCAGGAGTTTGCCAGACGTAACGGCATCAGGCATGTAACCACAGCGCCATACCATCCCAGTTCGAATGGCCAAGCTGAACGCATGGTCCAGACAACCAAAGAGGCCTTATCCCGAATTACTGTCGGTGACTGGCAAACACGTCTGGCTAGGTTTTTGCTATCACAGCATGTCACCCCCAATTCAGCAACCGGGAAAAGCCCTGCTTAACTTCTCATGAACCGACGACTGATCACTGCCCTAGATCGCCTCCATCCGGACTATGTGAGTGACATGCACCATAAGCAGGAGGTGAGTTGTGAGGAGCATCATGGGCCAAACAGGAGTTTCCAAGAAGATGATGATGTGTACATGAGAAGTTATACCGGTGGTCACAAATGGATCCCAGGCGTAATTGTGAGTGTCAGTGGGCCGGTTTCATACAAGGTGCAGACACCAGATGGGCAATTGCATCGCCGCCATGTGGATCAGTTGCGTGGCCGGTTGGCCTTGCGTGCAGCCACAGCTTCCACAGAGCCTGGAAATCATGGTGACCTGCCAGGGCTACCTGAGGAATCACCACTGGAATCGGCCACACCGGCAAGGCCAGGAACGCCAGAAGATGCCGATAACGCCGTGGCTACGGGGAGTCCTTGTGGACCCGTGTGTGTGCCTGAGCCTGCCACTCACCTACGACGTCCGGCAAGAGAACGTCACCCACCACGGCATTTAGCTGATTTTGTGAACTGGGGGAAAGGGGTGTAGTGTATTGGGGTTGTATGTGATGCACATGCGTACTTAAGAAGGCACATGCGCATATCGCGGTGCATGACATGTTTTAGCCAGTTGGCTGTGAGCAAAGAAAGCACATGCATGTTGTACTGTACTGGTGTTTCTATGAAGCTGTTCAGTAAATTACCCTCATGTAATAGCGTCTCACTTGTCTTCCTGACAGATCTTACAGGACCGATGAATCAAAATGAATTGAAATCTTGGTTCCTCAGTGTGTGACACCAACTGTCAAACATGGAGGAGGAAGCGTGATGGTCTGGGGCTCTTTTGCTGGATCTAGAGTTGGCGACTTGCACAGAGTGACTGTTAACCCACGTTAACCCATTACTTGTTCCCTGAAAAGGGCCTTTTTTTATAACTCAGAATTTGACATTATTTTTCAGTTTTTGGTAACGAAATTTTTTTTTTTTACCTCTGGCAGTTTACCGCCTACCTTTGTACCATTTTAGAACTGCTCAAATTTCTGTAAAAACTGGAAAATGGGGGTGTTCTAAAACTTTTGACCGGTGGTGTAATTCGGACTACAATGAATCATCCTCTGATTCATTGTAGTCCGTCAATCCGTTGATGTGAGTTACAGGTCATAATGAATATTATTGTGCCAAATCTGCCCCTCATCAAATGCAAGACAAACATTACATGTGTAAGATACTAAAAACATGCCAGCATTTTTTTAAAGCACATTATGACCATCATGGCCAGTTTAATGAATAATTAGTGTTAAATCTGTGCTGCAGACCAAAGTCAAGTTATCGATTGACTCGCTGACAAACACAAATAGAAAGTTAAAATTTAACATGAAACTGAATACTGATTTGTGTTTTTTGTTTTTTTAAACTGTGCCCTATTTATGTTTCAGTAAATGCAGGCAACTTCGAGTCAAAACTATGACCCGCACGAAACGTTATTTTGGAGAACACGCATGTAGAATAGTCAGTACATACTTTACACTCACGTAAGAAACAGGGCATGGTTAGATAGTTCGTTGTTGTAAATTGTAGTCGCCGCCTGCATCTTTCTTGTTAACAACAGCTGGGAAGGTACGTGAATACATATTAATAGTCATTGTATTGACCATATGGCTGCACTTCGTGATTTTATTTTACAGTTAATGGCAGCCATGTTCGATTTATTAATTTATAGTGCTGCATTGTAATAAAATAATGATGTGTGTTAAATAAATAACTGGCTAGCTTTGCTAACTTTAATCACTGACATAATCTGTGTGACCCTGCAAGGCCCTGCATTTTTAAGGACAGCACAGTTGGGTTTAAGTCTACCTAGTCACTAAACTGCAACCTTTTGTCATTGTATCTATCTACACAGCAAACCTTTTGGATGAACTTTTCTTTAAAATGTTGCTTCATCTGGCAATCAACAACATTTAAAAATGACCAAATGAATAGAAACAGCCACATTATACAGCATAATATTTCAACATGGAAGAGATTAAGAACCAACACCTTATGAGCCTACTGAGGTTTGCAATATGCTTTCAGTTGGTTTTGACTTGCACCAGTCTCATGAATGAGACCACTAACAATCAGTCATTTCCCTGGAACAAAATGAGACTCCCAATTTATGTTGTACCAACTCACTATGACCTCAGTATTCATCCTAATCTGACCACTCTGAACTTCACTGGATTTGTGAGGATCAGCATTGATGTAAAACAGGACACAAATTATATTGTTCTGCATAACAAAGGACTGGAGATCACAAAGGCAACGATTTTAGCCGAGGACAGGACTCCAGCGGACTCAGAGCAAAATCTTACAGTTCTGGAGCATCGAACTCAAGAGCAGATTGCATTGCTGCCACCCCACCAGCTACATGCACAAAAAAAGTATCAGCTATACATTGAATTCCAAGCAGATCTGTCAGATGGCTTTGATGGCTTTTACAAGAGCAGCTATAGGACCCATGATGGTGATAAAAGGTGATTTCTTGATTGTATTTTAGGCTGATGTATCCCATTCTTAGTCTATTTCAGTTCAAGATTGAACATACAGTATAAGAAATATGTAGTAAAAAAGGTTTTAGTTTTGTCACAATGGTATTGCTGACTGAATAGCATTTTGACTCTTGTTTGATCACCTGCAATCCTCTTTAAATTATACAATTATTACTTTAAGTGGCTGCTAAAATGCAGTGTTTCTAAATTGTAACAGAACATGGATTACTAAATGCACATGCTGATATACATACAGTAAATACAGGAAGGCAATTTTGTTAATAATATTGAATGACTTTCAAATGCTTAAATTATGTATCTTTATAAAAATGTTATTGCTGTTAAAGTTTGCATCATTATGAAGTATGCAGTAGTGCACCTAAGCAGAACTCATCTATTCTTTCTTTTAGAATACTGGCAGCCACACACTTTGAACCCACTGCCGCAAGGATGGCTTTTCCCTGCTTTGATGAGCCATTGTTCAAAGCCACATTTACCATTAAGATACGACGAGAAAGGAGACATATCGCGCTGTCCAACATGCTAAGGGTAAGGACTAATTGGCACAAAGCACTATTACTCTAACATGTGCTCTATATGAGTATGGATGTAAAATATACTGATATAATGCACAGTAACTGCAGTCTACTTGTTTATGTGGACCAGACAATAATTTGTTAGTTAAATTCAAGATAACAGTCAGTTTAGTTATTTTGCCTATATTCCCACACCTGTCATATTTAGATCCAGACTGTGGAGCATGACGATGGATCGGTGGAAGACTTCTTTGACAAGAGTGTCAGGATGAGCACGTACCTGGTGGCTTATGTAGTTTGTGACTTCAGGTCCGTTAGTGCCACTACATCCTCGGGGGTTAAGGTGAGATGCTTTATTTTGGCAGGCAAAGGTGCTATATGCAGCTTTCCCCCCATGAAATTATCATTAAATAACCACAATAAATCATTAGTTATGATATATTAACAGTCTGTGACAGTGTGTGCACCTGCCAAGACCCTGCCATTCTGCCTGAAAATGGTTCTACAACATAATGGGACATTTTTGGTTGTATATCATGTGCTGTGGGTGTGTAACCTGTGGCTTTACAAGGGCATTGCCACCGGCCAGTCAAGCCGCAGCATTTCAGTGTTTCTCAGTGCAACAATGGTGGATAGTAAAAATAAATACGATGATGCAAAATGGCTTGCGAGCTACATCCACAGACCTGAAATACAGATAGCTAGCTATGTAAATTCCCTATAGCACAACCATTAGCTGGTTCAATGTAGCTACATGCAACTCATTCACTTGCAACTCACTTGCTAGCTAGACTAACAAACAGTACGTTGAGCTAAAATAACTTTCACTTACATTACAATTACAATGGATGAATAGGAACACATTACAACAAGTGTGGGAACCATGTTACCAAGCATTTTATTGACTGAATTACAGATATAACCTGTCTCTATAACCTGCATTTTGCTTCTGTGTCAGATGAGCACAGAAAGTTTTTGCTCAAAACCAGCAAGATTCTTGCAATGAGAGGCTTATTAAGTCACCTAAATAACAGTTTTTAGTTAAAATATAATCCTTACATATACAATTAGGATACACAGATATTTGTAACATTTAGTGATTGAAGAGTGGAAGGCTTCATGCACCTCTACACTGGGTGGAGCTGTCACCTACTGTCAGTTACATTTTAATTGGCTGAAATCCCCAAGCCTTTAAAACCATTATTTATGCATGAAATACTCTAAGTAACTTCATTTTATCCAAGGCTTTTTGTTCATTTGATTGCATCGTTTTGACTGAATACCAAATCCTGCACAACAGATATGGCGACATATGGAATCTTGCTGTAACTTAAATAAATGTATCACAATTGTTACTTGTTACTGGAAATGAGTCTTACTGAGTACTTGTGGCCAAAAGCCCCACCCTGTAAATCTGTGCTTCTGTGCTTGATTGCAATCATTATCAATCCATTATGTGGTTTCTAATTTACGTCATTGCTCCCACACACATATTTCATCAGCCATTATTTTGCACTTTGGTTTTGGTAGCTCTAATATGTGTGTGATGCCAACATCCTTCACAACATACAGTAGTAAGGCTGGAAGTCTGTTACCTTCATCTTGCTTAAAACAATATTTTTAGCCAGCATCACTGTTAGTTATCATTAGTTGCATTTTCTTGAGTGTTCTGTAGCATTTATATGACAAGGTCAGCAAAATGGCCACCTCTAGGATTGATCATTTTAATGGGCCTGGCCATGTAGATTCTATACTTCCTTAGAGAAAACATCAGGCACTGCAACAGAGTGGAAATGTTGATTAATATTGTTTCTATTCTTTACCACAGTGACATAATTTGGCTTTGTATGAAGCACATGAAGAGTTCAGATGCAAAAGCAGATAAATCCATTTTTGTCATTTTCAGTTAATCAAGATTTTGTATTGTGCTTTCTTGGTATAACTTATCAATTCCAAAAAGGGTGACCCTAAACTGATGTAAGCAAAGTAACAGAAAGCCAGATTTTCAAAAATCTATTTTTAATAATAAATATATAATTTGATATTTTTCAGTTTGGTTGCATCAAAAGAAGATAAATCCATAATCAGATTTTTTGCTCAATTGAAATTGGTTCACCGAGAGCAAGACAACCATTGCATTTCTGTTTCCTGACCACTGCAAATTTCCCAAATGTGGGAATCTCGACTGCATAATTTCTGGTAGTGGGGGACTGCGTTCGCACTCTGCCCTGATATTATGTTGAAAAGACCAATTTTGTCCTCTTTCACTTTGTAGGACCCTGTTATGAATTGTACTGCACGGTTGTGTGAATTTAGTACATTGTGTCTTTTAAAGGATAAAATACAGTAGCGGATTTCTCGGTTTGTGCTAACAAGAGGGCACGGTGTGTATGCAACAGAACGATTTGGAAATGGCAAAGTCAGTAATGTGATCTCAATCATGGCTTGTTTGGTTTAGTTTTGGCAGGAATGGCGTTTATCTGTTTTTGCGTATGAACTCTTCACATGTTTTTCTTGGATCAACCCATTTCACTGAGAAATATTTAAACAGTAAACAATATTTAAACAATCTAAAACTTATTTTAGATATTTTTTCCATTCTGCAAAAGACCGCATTCACTGTTTTATACAGCAACTAGAAAACCACCACTGGCAGTTGAATTGTGCTTTACACAAGCTGTGTATACACATCCCAAGTTGTATAAGATATGGATTATGCTCACTAAACTATTTTCAGTTGAATTTGAAACCTTCTGAAAAAGGAACACATTCCCTTGGCTGGACACATTTAAAAAAACAATATTCTTTGGATTGAGCTTCATACTCCATCTTTTGAGGTGTGAATTTGAGAGTAGTGTTGTGACAGAGATAATTTTGTAAATGTGTGTTTACTTTCAGGTTTCAGTGCATGCTATTCCAGAGAAGTGGAATCAAACCCGCTATGCGCTTGAAGCGGCAGTTAAGCTGTTGGAGTTCTACGAGGCATACTTCAACATTAGCTACCCCTTGCCAAAACAAGGTGCAGACAAAATCTGAAATAGTTTTGCTTTATGCTTTTTTTAATGTTGAATATTTTAATGTGTGGTTTTTGTGTTTTAGGACTGATGTATGATACATGCACATGGTCTCCTTTCTTCTGTAGACCTCATTGCCATACCAGATTTCGAGGCAGGGGCTATGGAGAACTGGGGCCTAATAACCTACCGAGAGACAGCTCTACTTTACGATCCACAGACATCATCTGTCACAGACAAGCTGTGGATCACCAAAGTCATAGGCCATGAACTGGCTCATCAGGTAGGAAATGGTGAAGTCCTGTACAGTGTATGTTCTGGAAAGGGCTACCACCATAGCCACAGTGAACCTTGCTGGCCAAAGTGAGTCACAAACTGTATGTTCCCTCTGTGTTGCTCCGTAGTGGTTCGGCAACCTGGTGACTATGGAGTGGTGGAATGACATCTGGTTGAATGAAGGCTTTGCGAGGTATATGGAGACAGTGTCCCTCAATGGCACCTATCCTGAGATTCAAATGGTATGTGTAATATATTTTTGTAAGAAATTCAATGACAGAGTCATGCCTCTGTTTGAGTTTCCCAGTCCAAAATAATATTATCCTATATATTATTAACAAACAGAAACTTGTTTTACAGGGTGACTACTTTTTAAATGTGTGTTTCGGAGCCATGTCCAAAGACTGTCTCAATTCCTCGCGCCCAATCTCGAACCCAGCTGAAACACCTGTTCAGATTAAGGGAATGTTTGATTCGGTCTCTTATGATAAGGTAAGTAGTCATTGCAACCTGTGACATGACTTCACCTACTTGAAAAGTCTTTCATTGTTTTAGTGTCTTTGATCTTACATATCCAAGAGCCTCTCGCTAACAGGTACTGAATAGTAACTCACAATACTGAGTAGATACAGGAGGAGGAAAAGGATTTCATTTTGCACATCTAGAAGATGAGTGCTATGCCTTTGTCTTCCTGTGTCTTACCAAGGGGGCCTGTATTCTGAACATGCTGAGAGATTTCCTGAGTGAGGAGGTGTTTCAAAGGGGAATCATTCGCTACCTGAAGAAATACAGCTACAGCAATGCCAGAAGTGCTGATTTATGGAACACTATTGCAAACGTAAGCCCTTCATTACAGAAGAAGGTTTTGATACTCTCCTCTTGCACGTGAATTTGCAGAGAAAATAAAATACAAATAATTGTACATCTGGGCCACTGTCCTTTGCATCCTGCAGACCTCTTCTGAGAGGGAGTTTTCCACTGGTGGTTTCTGCTACACCTTTTCACAAGCCGAAAAGAGAGCTGTAAGTTATGAGGTTAAACCAGATTTCCATCTAGGCTATGGATTGTTACAGTCCAAATCTGCAGTACAGTAGTACTGTCGACCAATGGGAAAAACAACACCAGTGTTGAAATTAATATATCAGGTTAAATACTGGTAGAAATAATACCTGACTAGAGAAAATGCACTGGCTCTCTGAATGGTACCTACAAAGTAGCTCTTAGTATAAGTAGCTATTTAGCTTGAAAAAAATGTATAGAATAGAATAGAAGGACATATATAATTATGAAAAAATAATTCCAGAATGCCTACTATACTTAGAGGAGTAGGGACGTTGAGTCCTGTTCTACTCTATCTTCCAGTGCAACAAAAGTCACATTAACATTAAGCACTTTCCTTGCATTTCCTGTATTATTTCCATTCATTTTTCAGAATGGGTACACATGTGAGAACCTGGATCTGAGGGAGATGATGGACACCTGGACGCAGCAGATGGGTATCCCGCTAATTACAGTGGAAAGAACGGGACAGAACATCCGGATTCAGCAGGAAAGGTTTCTAAAAGGAGTCCTGGATGATGATGCAGAATACTCTACACTACAGTCAGGGTCTGTGATTACCTAGTATGCCTTAAATTGTTTTGTGCAGCCCCTTTCCATTGTTGGTTGAATACCTGTATCATTTGGTAAATGTAACTAATAGTGTAACTAATAGAGCCTGAAAATTCTTAGTTTTGTTTAATGGAATTCCAAACAGATGAAGATATGGAGGGGAATGTAAAATGACACTGAGCATTTTGTACATATAATGTGTCAATATAAATTTACTAAAAATGTACTATGTGATTTATAAAGTGTATCCCTTTGCTCAATAGGTACCTGTGGCATATTCCTATTACCTATTTCACTAGCAGTTCCAAAGGTGTCCACAGACATCTCCTGAAAACAAAAACCGGTACGCTAAGTCTAGTTGGTATTATCTTGTGAAAACTCCCTTCAGCAATTTATTCTGCCATTTATAGTCAGTGCCATTCTATTCTGATGGTTTCATGTCTTTTCCATTTAAATACTGAACAATGATTGTTTATCATGACTGGCACAGCATGTGTCTCTGTTATGTAGTGTTTCAGCATTGTCAGAGTGCTTTCTTATTATGCAGACACCATCCGTCTAGAGGGAGAAGTGAGTTGGATTAAGTTCAACATTGACATGAACGGATATTACATTGTACACTATGGAGAAGAAGGATGGGATGCTCTGATTCACCTGCTGGATCAGAACCACACTGCAATAAGCAGTAAAGATAGAACCAACCTCATCCACAATGCCCTCCAGCTTGTCAGGTGATATATACAGTACATGTGTAAAAGTATATGCATATTTTTATGCTCTAAAAATAAAATTGTACAATTTTTTACAGAGTTTACAATGTAGACAAAGGGGTTAGATTGTCGGTTTGTATGTGTGTGAGCTTACAAAATCATTGTGGATTCACAAAACATAGTGACATCATATAAAAATGTGTACAGGGGGTAGCCAAAATAATTGAAACACAATATATAAATATGTATTAATTAATTAGGGTTGGGCCACCCTTTGCCTTCAGAACAGCTGCCTTCAATCCACCTTGCAATGCTGTTTTACATACAAGTTCTGAACTGTTGGTTTTGTTGGCTTCAAGAAGGAAAGCAGTTTGCTTTTTGAGAGATGAAAGCTGTGTAAAATAATCTCCGCACTCTACATTACAGAAATTCCCATAACGGTTCAATGATGTTTAGGCCTTGGAAGGTGTTGCATTGTAGTGTTCATGAAACCACTCTTGAATCCATTTAGCTGTGTGTATGGGGGCATTATCATCTTGGAATATGGGAAGAAACAATGTTTTGAGGAAACAATGTTTGCACAATAGGGTGCACATTGTCACTTTGGCGGTTTCTGAATGGCAGCCCTACCATAAATATCACCTTTGTGAAGTTCACTACATTGTTTTTATTGAGACTGGGTCACAGAAGTATAGATTCAGTTCTGTGGTCATTTTTAGGCCGTTGTTTTGTGGTTTTTAGTGACTAACCTGCTAAGTGTCCGTCTATCCCTGTCAGTGAGCTTTGACTGCAACCACTCTTTGCTGGTGCAGTTTTCCTTGTTTTGTGTATGCCATCATGATTTTTGACACTGCTCCCCTTGACACATTCAATAATTTAGCTGTTTCTGTGACTGACATGCCTTTGGTTTGGACACCAACTATGACCTGTTTCAAAATATGTTAGATCTGTCATGTTGAATTAGAAACTCACATATTAAAGTGCTGATTGTAAAACTTATTTTATAGCAGAAACATATGGGTAATTAGTATTGACATTAATATGAAACACATATGTAGACTACTTTTTAATTGTGATTTATTTATTTCAAAATAATTTTCAATTTTGGTGTTTCTGTTATTTAGTGGTTGGAAGTACTGGTAATTAAATACCCTGAGGCAATGGAGTGTGTTAGTAGAATCAACATTACAGTGAGGGTGTGAGAAAATAAAAAATAAACAAACAAAAGTGTTTAGCTTTGTGAAGAAAAAAAACATTATTTTCATGGTCAAATTCTGCTTGAATAGTTTTCCTTCCTCCATGATTTACGTTTTTCATTATTTTTTGATTTACTCACTTCCCAGCACTGGCAAGCTTTCCCTGGACCGAGCCCTCAATTTGACACATTATTTAAGGAAAGAGACAGACAACATCCCACTAATACAGGGGATATCTTACTTCAACAACCTGTACCACATGATGGAGAAAAATAATATCTCAGACACTGCACAAAATTTAAAGGTTTGGCTTACTTATGATTATTTCTGAGAAAACTCATCTTTTAAATCAATAACCAACTCATGGTTTTTACATAATACCTACCAACAGTGACTCATGAACAAAGAGGGACTTCCAAAATGCCTTTTTCATTTTGCTTAGAAGGTAAACTTGCATTTTGATATTCTGAATAGAACAAAATGGTTTGTTTTAGAAAATATATAGTGCACACTTCAGCCATGTTTAAGTTGTCCCAGGGCCAGATGAAACAGATTCTGTGGGTGTAATAAAACGGCCAGGTGTTTGTTTGGATGTGCCAAGCTTGTATAGCTTTGTTTTGTGAGGGCCAATTGGTATGGGTCTGGTCAAATAAACACTTTCCTTTGGGGTTTTTCTTCAAATAATAATTGACTTAAATAATTGTCTGGAAAACGTAAAATTAATTTTGGGTGGTAAATCATTACGTGTTCAATCACAATGGCAAAGTAAACTGAAAAGGTACTGAAAGATTTTATAACCACGGACCAAGGTGCCCTGTTGATAAAGGAAGTATTTCGAAAATGATCTTGATATACTTTGAACATGACTGTTGTTTCATCATCATTTTTTATGGTTTTTATTCAAACTCTGAGGTTCTGAAGCATCAAATTCTACAGCAAAGCTGAACTTGGCCTATATTCCTACATCACTTATTCATATGATATTTGATTTGAACAATAGATTCCTCTGCTTTTCCTTTATTCTTCTCAATGTTTTTTGACTATAGAATGAACTTGATTGAATGAATACTTGATTATGACCACTCAAAGCTGAGATCAAGCATCACCCAACTGCAGCATCTTACTGTACTTTGTTAGAAGTTTATTCGTCTTCTTTGTATATACTACATGCATCACAATGCATATCTGTCTTCTTTTTTGTAAGTGTACCAAGTGATGTTCTGAAGCCAGTGTATCTGGTTGGAGCTCAGGACACAGCGAACTGGAACTATCTTCTCAATGCCTACAAGCACTCGCTGTCATCCAGTTACAAGAACACAGTTCTGTACGCATTGACTTGCAGCAAAGATGCTGAAAAATTGGCCAAGTATGTGTCATGGGTAAAATATGGTACCTCTTTCAAAGTGTATTCTGATTTGCTTGCCCTGGGAGTGTAAGTCAACTTAAATGTAGTATAATTGCTAATACATTGGCACACTTTTAAATTACCATGCTGGTTTTGGATTTGTATTGCCAATTCCTTTGCAGAGTGTCTCTTGCGAACAGTACACTATGGTAGCATCAGTAGATTTTAAAAAGTATTCTGAATCTCTGAATATATTATTTGCTATGTACTTATATTGTATTATATTATATGTACTTATAATATTATGAGTAACAAAGTTTCATTTTGACTTGCCATTTGGTGGCGACATTAGTTTCACGAGCTGGTCTTACACCATTTCTCGTTACTTGCAGGGGAGGCTGCGTGGAGGCTGTCGTCGTCTACCCCTGCAAGTAACTGACAGCTACACACTTTGAAGCCACTGCCGCAAGGATGGCTTTTCCCTGCTTTGATGAGCCATTGTTCAAAGCCAGATTTACCATTAAGATACGAGGAAAAAGGAGACATATCGCGCTGTCCAACATGCTAAGGGTAAGGAGTAATTGGCACAAAGCACTATTACTCTAACATATGCTCTATATGAGTATGGATGTAAAATATACTGATATAATGCACAGTAACTGCAGTCTACTGCAGACCCTGCCATTCTGCCTGAAAATGGTTCTACAACATAATGGGACATTTTTGGTTGTATATCATGTGCTGTGGGTGTGTAACCTGTGGCTTTGCAAGGGCATTGCCACCGGCCAGTCAAGCCGCAGCATTTCAGTGTTTCTCAGTGCAACAATGGTAGATAGTAAAAAGAAATACAATGATGCAAAATGGCTTGCGAGCTACATCCACAGACCTGAAATACAGATAGCTAGCTATGTAAATTCCCTATAGCACAACCATTAGCTGGTTCAATGTAGCTACATGCAAGCAACTCACTCACTTGCAACTCACTTGCTAGCTAGACTAACAAACAGTACGTTGAGTTAAAATAACTTTCACTTACATTACAATTACAATGGATGAATAGGAACACATTACAGCAAGTGTCGGAACCATATTACCTTGGTGAAAAGTAATTTATTGACTGAATTACAGATATAATCTGTCTCACATTTTGCTTCTGTGTCAGATGAGCACAGAACATTTTTGCTCAAAATCAGCAAGATTCTTGCAATGAGAGGCTTATTAAGTCACCTAATGGAATATGGAATCTTGCTGTAACTTAAATAAATGTATCACAATTGTTACTTGTTACTGGAAATGAATCTTACTGAGTACTTGTGGCCAAAAGCCCCACCCTGTAAATCTGTGCTTCTGTGCTTGATTGCAATCATTATCAATCCGTTATGTGGTTTCTAATTTACGTCATTGCTCCCACACACATATTTCATCAGCCATTATTTTTGTTTTGCACTTTGATTCATGTAGCTCTAATATGTGTGTGATGCCAACATCCTTCACAACATACAGTAGTAAGGCTGGAAGTCTGTTACCTTCATCTTGCTTAAAACAATATTTTTAGCCTGAAGTCCAAAGCCTATAGCTATATTCCAGAATGCAAAGGCCAGCATCACTGTTAGTTATCATTAGTTGCATTTTCCTGAGTGTTCTGTAGCATTTTTAGGTCAGTAAAATGGCCACCTCTAGGATTGATCATTTTAATGGGCCTGGCCATTTAGATTCTATACTTCCTTAGAGAAAACATCAGGCACTGCAACAGAGTGGAAATGTTGATTAATATGTTTTTTATTCTTTACCACAGTGACATAATTTGGCTTTGTATGAAGCACATGAAGAGTTCAGATGCAAAAGCAGATAAATCCATTTTTGTCATTTTCAGTAAATCAAGATTTTGTATTGTGCTTTCTTGGTATAACTTATCAATTCCAAAAATGGTGACCCTAAACTGATGTAAGCAAAGTAACAGAAAGCCAGACTTTCAAAAATCTACATTTAATAATAAATACATAATTTGATATTTTTCAATTTGGTTGCATCAAAAGCAGATAAATCCACAATCAGATGTTTTGCTCAATTGAAATTGGTTCACCGAGAGCGAGACAACCATTGCACTTCGGTTGTGCTGACCACAGCGAATTTCCCAAATGTGGGAATCTCGACTGCATAATTTCTGGTAATTTTGTGTGAATTTGAGAGTAGTGTTGTGACAGAGATAATTTTGTAAATGTGTGTTTATTTTCAGGTTTCAGTGCATGCTATTCCAGAGAAGTGGAATCAAACCCACTATGTGCTTGAAGTGGCAGTTACGTTTTTGGAGTTCTACGAGGCATACTTCAACATTAGCCACCCCTTGCCAAAACAAGGTGCAGGCAAAATCTGAAATAGTTTTGCTTTATGATTTTTTCAATGTTGAATATTCTAATGTGTGGTTTTTGTGTTTTAGCTGTGGATCACCAAAGTCATAGGCCATGAACTGGCACATCAGGTAGGAAATGGTGAAGTCCCGTACAGTGTATGTTCTGAAAAGGGCTACCACCATAGCCACAGTGAACCTTGCTGGCCAAAGTGAGTCACAAACTGTATGTTCCCTCTGTGTTGCTCCGTAGTGGTTCGGCAACCTGGTGACTATGGAGTGGTGGAATTACATCTGGTTGAATGAAGGCTTTGCGAGGTATATGGAGACAGTGTCCCTCAATAGCACCTATCCTGAGATTCAAATGGTATGTGTAATATATTTTTGTAAGAAATTCAAGTGTCCCATTCCAAAATAATATTATCCTATATATTATTAACAAACAGAAACTTGTTTTACAGGATGACTACTTTTTAAATGTGTGTTTCGGAGCCATGTCCAAAGACTGTCTCAATTCCTTGCGCCCAATCTCGAACCCAGCTGAAACACCTGTTCAGATTATGGGAATGTTTGATTCGGTCTCTTATGTTAAGGTAAGTAGTCATTGCAACCTGTCACATGACTTCACCTACTTGAAAAGTCTTTCATTGTTTTAGCAAGTTACGTGAACTGTATCTTGGATCTTTCATGTCCAAGAGCCTCTCGCTAACAGGTACTGAATAGTAACTCACAATACTGAGTAGATACAGGAGGAGGAAAAGGATTTCATTTTGCACATCTAGAAGATGAGTGCTATGCCTTTGTCTTCCTGTCTTACCAAGGGGGCCTGTATTCTGAACATGCTGAGAGATTTCCTGAGTGAGGAGATGTTTCAAAGGGGAATCATTCCCTACCTGAAGAAATACAGCTACAGCAATGCCAGAAGTGCTGATTTATGGAACACTGTTCCAAACGTAAGCCCTTCATTACAGAAAAAGGTTTTGATACTCTCCTCTTGCACGTGAATTTGCAGAGAAAATAAAATACAAATAATTGTACATCTGGGCCACTGTCCTTTGCATCCTGCAGACCTCTTCTGAGAGCGAGTTTTCCACTGGTGGTTTCTGCTACACCTCTTCACAAGCCGAAAAGAGAGCTGTAAGTTATGAGGTTAAACCGGATTTCCATCTAGGCTACGGATTGTTACAGTCCAAATCTGCAGTACAGTAGTACTGTCGACCAATGGGAAAACAACACCAGTGTTGAAATTAATATATCAGGGTAAATACTGGTAGAAATAGTACCTGACTAGAGAAAATGCACTGGCTCTCTGAATGGTAGCTACAAAGTAGCTCTTAGTATAAGTAGCTATTTAGCTTGAAATAATTTAATAGAATAGAATAGAAGGACATGTGTAAAGATGAAAAAAGAATTCCAGAATGCCTACTATACTACTAGAGTAGGCACGTTGAGTCCTGTTCTACTATCTTCCAGTGCAACAAAAGTCACAATAACATTAAGCACTTTCCTTGCATTTCCTGTATTATTTTTATTCATTTTTCAGAATGGGTACACATCTGAGATCTGACCTGGACCTGGATCTGAGGGAGATGATGGACACCTGGACGCAGCAGATGGGTATCCCACTAATTACAGTGGAAAGAATGGGACAGAACATCCGGATTCAGCAGGAAAGGTTTCTAAAAGGAGTCCTGGATGATGATGCAGAATACTCTACACTACAGTCAGGGTCTGTGATTACCTAGTATGCCTTAAATTGTTTTGTGCAGCCCCTTTCCATTGTTGGTTGAATACCTGTATCATTTGGTAAATGTAACTAATAGTGTAACTAATAGAGCCTGAAAATTCTTAGTTTTGTTTAATGGAATTCCAAACAGATGAAGATGTGGAGGGGAATGTAAAATGACACTGAGCATTTTGTACATATAATGTGTCAATATAAATTGACTAAAAATGTACTATGTGATTTATAAAGTGTATCCCTTTGCTCAATAGGTACCTGTGGCATATTCCTATTACCTATTTCACTAGCAGTTCCAAAGGTGTCCACAGACATCTCCTGAAAACAAAAAATGGTACGCTAAATCTAGCTCGTATTACCTTGTGAAAACTCTCTTCAGCAATTTATTCTGCCATTTATAGTCAGTGCCATTCTGTTCTGATGGTTTCATGTCTTTTCCCCATTTAGATACTAAACAATGATTGTTTATCATGACTGGCACAGCATGTGTCTCTGTTATGTAGTGTTTCAGCATTGTCAGAGTGCTTTCTTATTATGCAGACACCATCCGTCTAGAGGGAGAAGTGAGTTGGATTAAGTTCAACATTGACATGAACGGATATTACATTGTACACTATGGAGAAGAAGGATGGGACGCTCTGATTCACCTGCTGGATCAGAACCACACTGCAATAAGCAGTAAAGATAGAACCAACCTCATCCACAATGCCCTCCAGCTTGTCAGGTGATATATACAGTACATGTGTAAAAGTATATGCATATTTTTATGCTCTAAAAATAAAATGAGTTTACAATGTAGACAAAGGGGTTAGATTGTCGGTTTGTATGTGTGTGAGCTTACAAAATCATTGTGGATTCACAAAACATAGTGACATCATATAAAAATGTGTACAGGGGGTAGCCAAAATAATTGAAAAACAATATATAAATATGTATTAATTAATTAGGGTTGGGCCACCCTTTGCCTTCAGAACAGCTGCCTTCAATCCGCCTTGCAATGCTGTTTTACATACAAGTTCTGAACAGTTTTTCGTTGGATTCAAGAATGAAAGCAGTTTGGTTTTTGAGAGATGAAAGCTGTGTAAAATAATCTCCGCACTCTACATTACAGAAATTCCCATAACGGTTCAATGATGTTTAGGCCTTGGAAGGTGTTGCATTGTAGTGTTCATGAAACCACTCTTGAATCCATTTAGCTGTGTGTATGGGGGCATTATCATCTTGGAATATGGGAAGAAACAATGTTTTGAGGAAACAATGTTTGCACCATAGGGTGCACATAAGGCAGGCAGTGTGGTATAATGGTTAGGGAACTGGGCTTGTAACGTTAAGGTTGCAGGTTTAATCCCCAGGTGGGACACTGCCGTTGTACCCTTGAGCAAGGTGCTTAACCTGAATTGCTTCAGTTAATATCCAGCTGTATAAATGGATTGTAAAGAAATGTAAACAAAAAAAAACTGTAAGTCGCTCTGGATAAGAGCATCTGCTAAATGCCTGTAATGTAATGTAATGTAATGTAATGTAATGTAATGTAATTGCTGTCTAAAATGACTATTCCTTGGCGGTTTCCGAATGGCAGCCCTACCATAAATATCACCTTTGTGAAGTTCACTACATAGTTTTTATTGAGACTGGGTCACAGAAGTATAGATTCAGTTCTGTGGTCATTTTTAGGCCGTTGTTTTGTGGTTTTTAGTAACTAACCTTCTAAGTGTCCGTCTATCCCTGTCAGTGAGCTTCGACTGCAACCACTCTTTGCTGGTGCAGTTTTCCTTGTTTTGTGTATGCCATCATGATTTTTGACACTGCTGCCCTTGACACATTCAATAATTTAGCTGTTTCTGCTATTGACATGCCTTTGGTTTGGACACCAACTATGACCTGTTTCAAAATATGTTAGATCTGTCATGTTGAATTAGAAACTCACATATTAAAGTGTTGATTGTAAAATGTATTTTATAGCAGAAACATATGGGTAATTAGTATTGACATTAATATGAAACACATATGTTTCGTATTCATATTTTCATATTATTGAAATAATTTTCAATTTTGGTGTTTCTGTTATTTAGTGGTTGGAAGTACTGGTAATTAAATACCCTGAGGCAATGGAGTGTGTTCGTAGAATCAACATTACAGTGAGGGTGTGAGAAAAAATAAACAGCTTTGTTTATTTGTTTAGCTTTGTGAAGAAAAAAAACATTATTTTCCTGGTCAAATTCTGCTTGAATAGTTTTCCTTCCTCCATGAATTACATTTTTCATTATTTTTTGAAATAAGTAGCACTGGCAAGCTTTACCTGGACCGAGCCCTCAATTTGACACAGTATTAAAGTAAAGAGACAGATAACATCCCACTAATACAGGGGATATCTTACTTCAACATCCTGTACCACATGTTGGAGAAAAATAATATCTCAGACACTGCACAAAATTTAAAGGTTTGGCTTACTTATGATTATTTCTGAGAAAACTCATCTTTTAAATCAATAATCAACTCATGGTTTTTACATAATACCTACCAAGAGTGACTCATGAACAAAGAGGGACTTCCAAAATGCCTTTTTCATCTTGCTTAGAAGGTAAACTCGCATTTTGATATTCTGAATAGAACAAAATGGTTTGTTTTGGTGCATTTTAAAGGGTAAATATGATGAAATGTTGACAGGTACAAGTAGACATCCAACCACAGACTATATTCATTGAGTAAATCAACAAATTAAATGATGATAAAAAGGTCACTATGCTTGGATCAAAACATTTGAGACAAATTGATTATGATACAGATATGGTGGACCTTTCTTAATTGTGATGGTCTGAATAAAACGTACTACTCCTCAGACATTGTTGTGCCAATCTGACTGTGACTGTTTGCCAGCTGACACTGTACAATTTCAACGACTACTGAAAGTTGTTTGATTGGTTAGTTCTATGGACGTTTGTAGATTCCATGTTAAACAAGCCAATGACTAACACCTTTTTCCAGCATTGTTTAAAATACATGAGAGATCACGATAATTACGATTTTCAAATGCCCATGAAAAAGTTCTGAAATGTGTTAGTCTCACAAGAAATACGTGAGGGTTGGGAGGTATACCGGATGCATATTTTACGTGACCTTAAATTACTAATCACAGAGTGTCTGAACACTAGTTTCTATATTATGATAAAAGAGTTATGTTCAGTAACTTGTTACATGTATCAGTCTACTGTTTCAAATCCCACCTCTTTTTACGGACAGACTGCCAAACGCCTTCCATGTTCTGCTTTCAGAATTATATCCTGCGGTATTTCAGGGATGTGATTGACAAGCAAACGTGGAGTGACATGGGTTCTGTATCTGAAAAGACCTGGGTTACCCTCCCTGTGTTAATAGGGCCTCCCAGCTCTTCAGTGAATGGGTGGCTTCTAACAGGACCAACAGGTATGAATCACCGAAGCAGGAAGACTTGAAAGGCACGAAGGGTTGTACTGTGAGAAAATATATAGTGCACACTTCTGCCACGTTTAAGCCCCTTTCCCACATGGAATCTGCAGCATTGCCGGGTTCAATTATCTCAGTAAGGTAGTGTGTTTTATTGTTCCCATATACAGTAGATCTCCTATACGGAAAAATTCCATGTAGAGTCTGTTCCCACATGACATGATCGTTCCGGATAGATTAGTCAATGCAGGATGTATTTATTTGAAGATTTTTTTAACGCAGACTTTTGTTATTTTATTTGTCTGTTATTTAGTCATAGACCACAGTATCTCTGACGGTTGATTTCATGGTCTGCGTGGATAGACAAAAGTTCCCATGTCTTGAGTCGGTCCACTTTCCAGACATGCTAAAACAAAGACCCTGCTAACTACCTTTAGGAGTTACGATGCATTTTGATGCTGAACCCCCCTGGTCATATATTTAACACATTTTATGACCTTTCAGGAGTCAACTGACAAAGGTTACATATTTCTTAACTATGCACATAGAAGACAATGGTATTGGTAATGTTAAATACTACCCAGCTATCAGTTGGCTAGCTAGCTAATATTCACTATTTGGCAATTATTTGGCAATGTGACAATGCTCCTATGCCACATAGCTAACCATTTCCATAATGTAATCAGATTTTTATATCGCAGTTAATTGCTATCAGATAGATGGATGTGAAATGTTAGGAAAATAGCCTCCATAAACTAGCCAGTAGCTAGCTGGATGTGAAATGCTAGCTCGCTAACTTGCGATTTAAATTGTTAGAATAATACTTTAAATATTTAGTTTGATAATTGAACTAGCTAGCTAGCTAGTGCATTAACATAACATTATATAATATTATATTGTTCAATATTTTATATTATATTATGAACACACCGTTATTTGGCAATGTAAAACTCTCACACGTAAGAACGTCATAACGTTTGCGTGCTTTATCTGGGAATGTTGTTGCTTTTGTTCACACTAGAGATGTGGCGGAAGATTTCCATAAATCTTACTAGGTCCTGAGCAGGAAAATTGCCAGAGCATCTTACACGGAAAAGCGACTCTGGCTCCTCTTCCCACATGATGCCAACACGGAAGATTACCGAAACATTTATGGGTTAAGGTGCATGTGGGAAAGGGGCTTTACATACGCACTGTGTGTGTATGTTTGGGGTGAGGGGGAGTACAACCGATGAAGTCCTTTTACTTGTTGAAGGTCGATGCCGGTGAAAGGAAAGGAGTACAGAGGCAGAGAGGGAGAGGACAAGGGAAAAGGGGAGAACAGACTTGTAACGGTGAAGCGACTCACCGGTGAAATAAGATGCCGATTCCTTTGTGGTGCCGCTGCTTGGGGATGAAGGAGACTTTGATTACCCCCCCTCCCTCCCTTGAGTGGAGAAACCCCACTGTGGAACCTTTTCTCCCAGATCTGCAGATTGCCATTCCCTTCCACCACTGTCGGGGGGCTCTCCCATTGTGTCTTACCCCTCCTCTTTACCTGTCTTTCAACCCCCCCAATGTGCCCGTTCCAGCTACTCTCACTTCCTCTCTGTATCGACTGGAGATGTTTCCTTGACAGACAAGAGACGCTGTTGTGAAAGGCCTCAGGTGGTGTTTGCTAGTAGACATGCTGTTGTGTGCTGTGGTGGCTGTGTAATAACACATCCCTTCAACGGCTTCTTGAACACATTTATTTGCAGCAAAAATAAATAAATTATATAAATAAATAAAATAAAACAAATCCAAACATGTTTTTCTCCATAGTAATTGTGTCTTTGTGGTACAGCATATCCAAACATGGCAGTTGGCTTGTCTAGTTACTTATAAGAAACATACAGGTAACTGCCAAAACATTGTCTTAATAGGGCATTGGGCCACCACAAGCTGCCAGAACACAATGTGCCTTGGCATAGGTTATACAAGTGTCTGGAACTCTATTGGAGGGATGCAACACCATTCTTCCACAAGAAATTCCATCATTTGGTGTTTTGTTGATAGTGGTGGAAAACTGTCTCAGGCGCCACTCAAAAATCTCCCGTAAGTGTTGGATTGATATCTGGTGACTGAGACAGCCATGCATTTGGTTTATATAATTTTCATGCTCATATCACTCTTGCCCTGTGGGTGGGGGCATTGTCATCCTGGAAGAGACCACTCCCATCAGGATAGAAATGCTTCACCATAGGATGAAGGCGATCACTCAGAATGGCTTTGTATTTATTGCCATTTACCTTGCCCTCTAAGGCAGTGTTCCCAACCTTTTTTGGCTCAGAACCCCAATTTTAGGTCTGAAAGTTTTTGCGACCCCAGCCACTTAAAATATTGACATTTCTTTGCTACTGGATACTTTTTTAATGATGGAGGGGGATTTTAATGAACAGTTACATATGACAGACCATTTTAGTCTACAATCACCGAATGGAGCAACATTGCTTACAGTTTATTTGCAAAGCTCTCCTGAATCGGCTGCCATTTTACATAACCTTTCTTTTAAAGTCTAAAGACACATATTATCTGATACGGGATCAGGGTTTTCTTACGTTGGAGACTCCTAATGTTAGGACTGAACTGGGGAAAACAGTGTTTCACTTTTATGCACCACACAAGTGGATTGATGCACAAACCTTTGTGGAATTGACATAACCCATATCGCTAGTTGATTTTAAATGACTGTTGTTTGATGTTTTCCCCGAATGATGATGCGGTTATTTGTTCTTGTCTGTTTATCTGTTCTGTGTTTTGTAAATTATCTTACTTTTCATGTTTTCATAACTGAAATTTTTACTCTACATTTTACTCTGTATAGTATGTCTTCTGTATGTCTTCTGTCTGCACACATTTTACTATATGTTGTTGTTGTTGTTTGTAGAAGAGATCTTTGATCTCAATATGGCTATTTAATAAATAAATAAATAAAAGCACAGTTCATGTTCATTTGAACTCAATGGGCCCTGTTTTGGTGAATTAGGACGGTGTCGGTAACGGAGACGCAAAACGAAGACAGTGGCACTTTAGGGCGTGTCTAACGCAATTTCGGTAATTTTGTGACTTAGGACGATAGCGCACCTCCGCTCAGTTGTAAAAGAGGTTGGATTAACTTTTAAAAAATACATGTGGGTGTGGTGGGGGTTTGGTTTCATAATGGCCAATCAGAACACCTATTTTCTATCCCTTTAAATACCAGTGCACTAACGCTATAGCAAATTGGCAATTTCCTGACATAATGACAGTTTTGCACGGCTGCGCCAGGAGCACTTCTCAAAAGTGAAGAGCGAGGAGGTGCAGAAAAGTTGGCGCGCGAATCAGAGGGGGAAAACAAGGCGCACATTAATTTGTTATTTATCATGATTTGAGTTTATATTTTGAGACCTACATTGTTAAAAGAAAGTGTTTTATTTTACCATCCCTTTTTTCCTTATTTGTAGGCTTTCCAACTTAAAAAACAACGTTTCTTTTCTTCTAACTTAATGTAATTGTTCAATGGAAAGCAATAAATAAAAAAACTCACAACTGCAACTAGGCTTGTTTCAGTAGGCCTACATGCATCACCCTAGAGTGTGCATCACAAACCACGTGGATATTAATGGAGTGGACCCCCTTCCGATTCACATAAATGATACCGTGATCAGATGGTGCGCGCAACTGCACATGTGTGCAGGGAATCCACATTGCGTATAAAAATCCTGTTTAGTTCTCTGTTGGCTGTCGGGTGTAGGAAAAGTAATAAACTAATTAGCATGTTGGACAAGACTGGAAGAAACTGCATGTACAGCCGAACTGATAGCCGTCTGGCCAACACCAGCTACCAAACCCAGGGTATCGCTCATGGTATCGCCTTCGGCGTCCAATTATGTACTCCATTTTCTGTAGTGCAAATGGAAAGAATAAAACCCTTTCACATAAGAAAAACAATGTGCATACAAACATATATTTATTTAACGGGTGTATCTTACTGAGCGGTAGTGATGGATGGCCTGCTGGCTTTAGTCTTTCATGTCCATGCATTGAATAACCACAAGCTGTGGTGAAATAGTTTTTAGCTTAATTGATTATGCTTGCAAGTTACCCATGGATTGGACATGTGATTTCAGATAACCTTATGTTCATATGTGCGCATCAATAAAGTCACCAAAGTCACTTTGTCACAAAGTCACATAGGGGAAAATGTATTTTTCAAGATAATTAACGTATCAGAAGCGGGCTAATCCTAATAGTGATTTCTACTGTATACCTCAGTGCGTGATGTCGGGGAAGTTCAACTCTGCCGTAAGTTTCCACCACGTTCCAAGAGACACATTTTTTTGTTTTTGTTTGGATACGTAATATCAGACGTGAGAATTTGGTCATTTCACGAAGCACCACAGTGTGTAGCAGACATTTAGTCAACTCAGGTGTCATTCAGGGTGGGCGACGGCGGTTGAAAGAAGGGGCTGTTCCGGTGTTGTTTGCGTGGAATGACTACTCTCTGCCGGTAGCCAGACCAAGTGTGTGGGAGCGAACACAACGGCCAGAGGATGAATAAACAGAGGAAGAGATGGATGTTACTTCGGTTCTTCGCTGCCATGATTATCATGCCAGATCAGAACCAGCAGCTTTGGACCTAGCACAAGAGAAAATAGAGGCCCAGCAGCTTGAGATTGACAGGGTTCCTACAAGTTTCAACAAGTCAAATTTAAGACTTTTTTAGACCTTTTTTAGACCTCTTTGAATAGAATTTTAGACCTATTCGCGACACCATATGATAGCTTTTTGTCATCCTCGGGGTGATGAAATTAGGGATTTCACTGCCATACAGACAAAAAAGTCTGAAGGGTAATTAATATAAAATAAATAAGTCTCAAAAGTACATTTATTTTTATATTTTTATTAACTGTAGAAAGTCACTTCAAAGTGAAGAGAACAAAGTGCACAAAAGCTTATAACAGCTTAATGTTACAGTATGTATACAAAGAGACACGACACTTGTTACTATGTAACTACTACTTGGGGGCATCTCTGTGAAAACTTTGTGAAAACTGAACCAGTCCCCAACAACAAAAAACGTCACTCAATCTTTCTGAGCTCTGCTCCCTTTGCCTCTATCTCCTTCTCAATTATCTCAAGCTCGCCAACTTCTTCTTGCTGCCCTTTCGCAGGATGTTTGACTTGGAGATGAGCTCGGCCATCTGCCTGGGACAAGATGAGCAGCTTCTGGCAAAAAGCCCAGAGGTCAGGGTAGGGCTCGCTGAGGACATCACGCAAGAAGACATCCACTCTCTTTCGCATGGGTTGGAAAGAGTGGAACTCCTCACTTCTCCCCTCAAGGGACAGGAGAGCACCGAACTGCTCCAGTATAACATCACCTATCACAAAACATATAAAGAAAAAAATTACATAAATCAGTACATCAACAATTAGACATGTATTGGTCATTCTAGATTCACTGAAACTACACTGGTTGACATAAAAAGGTCACTGTAGCCAATATGGCTGTGATAATTGCAATATTGGCTAACAACAATAATTTCAAATGTACTCAAACACTCATTCCTATGAAGCTGAAAATTAACATGTACTGTAGCTAGTATGTTCACAGATGAGACAAGTAGGCTAAGTTAACGTTAGCCTACAATAGGCCCACTGATGTAAAGTTAGCTGTGACACACTACAGCTAATGGCATTATAGAAAAATAGCTACCAAATGGAACAGATCAATAATTGATTTGCATTACTTACTTTGACATTCGCCAGCAAGTCCTGCGCTGTTGCATGTCCCATGAACTGGGACCCCAGGTACCTAGACTGGACTTTCCCCTCATCCCAGAAACTAACATGTATGTCCAGCTGCTTGGTCTTGGTCGCCTTGTTCAAACTTTCATCAAACATAACAACGAATGGTCCGTTGTTGACTTTCGCGACGAGATCCCTCTTTATGTATTCCGCCAAACCGAACTTTGTGATATAAGCCGTCTTATCACCACCACACGCAAATGTTTTCACGATGTCAGAATCGGGGAACATGCGGGCAAAAAGCTTTCTAGCTTTGTTCGCCAATAATTTCTCCCGGGGGCAGCGAATTTGCATTTTTTTGGTTCCAGCTTGATTAATTTCCGTGTAAATAGACTGATTTCTTTGCAGGACACTCAAGACATTTTTAACACAATAGAGAGCTAATCTCACTTTTAAGACCTAGCACCTCATTTTTTATACCTAATAACTAAAATTTAAGACCTTTTTAGGCCTTAAAAATCGGATTGTTGGATTTTAGACTTTAAGACTTTTTAAGACCAGCGCGGGAACCCTGGATTGAAGACCTGGTAAGGCAAAATATGTGTAATATTTTAAGATACTAAGACAACAACAAAAATGCATTAAAATATGGACTCCTCTCCTTCAAATAGTCCAGGGAAAGTATAAATCAGGACTATAGCAATGACAGAACAAATTTATTTTTAAGTTGCACTTAAAAAATACTAGACAGTTTTAGACTTCTGATGCTGTTGTTCCTTTGTTTATACTTAAATATGATTAATACCAGGACTATTAGGTCTGTGAATGAATGGCATCTCAACACTTACTGCTGTCCTGGGCTTGTGCCACTGTTGCTCTGACTCAGTGCAGGCATGGACGGGGGGTACAAGCTGCACATTCAGCTCCGATATGATGTCAGTATGACAGGGTCTGAATCCCGGAGTACTATCTATAAAAAAGTACATGGAGAAAACTTTGGTAACATGACACTGATTGAGTGACAGACCATTTGGAATTATTTAATAAGTATTCATGGACAAAATATAATTAACATCAGTCTGTGATTCAGACATTTGAGCGGACATTTTCAGCCCTAAAGCGAATTAAAACTTATGCCAGAAATACGACAGGGCAGGCTCGACTTTCAGCATTAGCTTCGATGGCGATAGAAAAGGACTTCTTGATGGAACTGAAACACACGGATAATCTGTACGACAGAGTAATTGAACTCTTTTTGAGGAAAGAAAGGGGGATGGATTTTGTGTACAAATAATAAGGATTTTTGGTGAGTAAAATGTTGCTATTTTCCTAAATAATATTGCAATTTTATGAGGTTATTATTGATGATTTTTATGTGTGTCGCAGCTGTAGCACCCCGGGTTTGTTTCTTCAGTAAAGGCATTTATTCTGGATACACGAGTTATCTATCTTCGATGCAACGGCAACGGGTGTCTGTTCGGTTTGTTTTTGCACTTTGTTTATTTATCTTTCTTCAGTCATGTTTCATTCTCGTTCTGTTCCACGTCTGTCATTGTTCCTGTTCGAGTTCCTCTCCTTGTCTTGCCATGCACTTCGGGAAATTCTATGTTTCGGTTTTTTAGGGAGGAGGAGGAACGCATAAAGAAATCTGCGTGCGAATAAAGCGGAACGTGAGAAGCGTACAGAGATGGGACGAGAGAGAATGACAGCGATAGTTAGAAGCGTGAGATAATTAGTGATTAGTAGTGTTAGTAACTTAATCTAAATCCCTAATGTTAGTAGATTAGTTGGTTAGTACTATATACATCTAACTAATATATACAAAGTGTAATTAGAAAGTAAGAAGGAAGTAAAACGAGATTAGAAACGAAGACGGAAAAACCAAAACATAGAATTTCCCGAAGTGCATGACAGAACGAGAATGAAACATGACTGAAAAAAGATAAATAAACAAAGTGCAAAAACAAACCGAACAGACACTCAAAACATAACAATAAGATGGCTTTTATAGCCATAAAATTGTTATTAAGGGGTGGATTGATTCAGATGGAGCACTACTGAAGGCCTAGGTGTGAAATGCACGGCCCGCCACTGCTGAAATCACATGAGAATGTTTTGTGAATACAGTATTATGAATTTCCCCCCACGTTGAGGCAAATCGTCCAATCCATGGGTAACTTGCAAGCGTAATCAATTAACCTAAAAACTATTTCACCACAGCTTGTGGTTATTCAATGCACGGACATGAAAGACTGAAGCCAGCAGGCCATCTATCGCTACCGTTCAGTAAGATACACCTGTTAAATAAATATATGTTTGTATGCACATTGTTTTTCTTATGTGAAATGGTTTTATTCTTTCCATTTAACAATTACATTAAGTTAGAAGAAAATAAACATTGTTGAAAGTTGGAAAACCTACAAACCTACAAAGAAATGGTCAAATAAAACACTTTCTTTTAACAATGTAGGTCTCAAAATATAAACTCAAATCATGAAAATAACAAATGAATGTGCGCCTTGTTTTCCCCCTCTGATTCGCGCGCCAACTTTTCCGCACCTCCTCGCTCTCCTCTTTTGACAAGCGCTCCTGGCGCAGCCGCGCAAAACTATCATGTGAGGAAATTGCCAATTTGCTATAGCGTTAGCGCACTGGTATTTAAAGGGATAGAAAATAGGTGTTCTGATTGGCCATTATGAAACCAAACCCCCACCACACCCACATGTATTTTTTAAAAGTTAATCCAACCTCTTTTACAACTGCGCCAGAGTTGCGCTATCGTACTAAGTCACGAAATTACCGAAATTGCGTTAGACATGCCCTAAAGCGCCACCGTCTTCGCTTTGCGTCTGCATTACCAACACCGTCCTAATTCACCAAAATAGGGCCCACAGTGTCACTTCTAGGTAATCACCTTTTGCTCCAAACCAAAACTCGAGAATGCAGTCCTTGTAGTGTCCGATTGCATTACGGAAAAGTTTCTAAAGTGCATCCGCTGCCTGTCAGCTCATCCCGTTTTCTTTCGAAATATGATGTTGTGAGGGTCCGCCACTAGACATCATTATTTGTTACCTTTTTAGTTGCTTTGCTCTGTTTTAGTCTCTTGTTTTGAGTTAATTGTTTTATTGAATTTATTGTCCTGTGATTTGTTTATTGTTAATTGATTCATTGTTTTAGTGTTTCCATCTGTGCCTCATTTTCCCTGATTGTTTTTGGTTATTAGTTTCAGTAATGTCACCTGTGTCTGGTAGTTTCCCCCTACTTAAGCAATGTGTTTCCTTGTATCTGTCTTCAGTCTTCAGATTGTTCTCAGTTAGTTTTCCTGTATATGTTACGCTCTTATATTTCCCTAGTCTCCTCGTTTTGTTGTTTTCTTTGTTCTACATTTTCTAGTTTGTTTCTGTGTATTAGTTTTCATTAGTTAGTTTCTTGGAGCCTCGTCTCCCATTTATTTTCTCAGTGTCGCTTTTGTACTTCAGTGTTTTGTTGTTGTTCTGATTCTATTCATCTAGTAAAGATACATTATTGTTTTACAAACCATCTGTGCTTCCGTCTCGTTCTCTGCAATTGGGTTCACTCAGTCCACCACCTAACAGATGTTGGCTTTTTACATTACATTACAGGCATTTGGCAGACGCTCTTATCCAGAGCGACGTACAACAAAGTGTTAACCGTAGTCAAGAACAGTTTAGCTGAAAGCCACCTTAGTGGGAAGTACAATTCCTGAGTGCTAGGAGCAACCACATAGTTAAACTAGGACCCTGTAGGTAAATCTGTAGCCACAATTCAAAGGTAGCAATAAAGCAATCAATGCAGAAAATAATGCCTAAGCCTAATACAATACATAAACAAGTAGACGTGTAAAACTAAGCAACTATGTCCCTAAGTTAACAAAAACCGGACTACGGGGAGAGGTGCACCCTGTAGTGCTTGCCCATGTATTCTTTGTGTGTTGTCTCAAAGTGTCTTTTAAGTTTATTTGGTTTCATACTCTCGCTAGACAGGACATTGCTACACAAAAGGCATTTGGTATTTTCTTAGTTCTTCTAAATGACACTTGTAAATCCATACTGAAGAAAAAGAATGTTTTGAAGGTTCATGTTTAGCCTCCGGTTCACTTGCTGATGTGGAGGGGGCAAGAGCTTGAAGAAGAAATCCGTCTTTTTGCTAGTAAATAATTTTTTTGTTTGCTAGCTAGCTGACCGTGCACCGAGGGTAAGCTAGTTAGCTAGTATGTTTACCACTGCACTGAATGACAGGTTGCGTCAACGTTGAACGTCGTGTAAAGTTCAAGGTTAATGCTTATTTAACATAATTCAAGCAATGTATTTTAAACCCGTTTTATGCTGATTTAAATGAAAGAAATGCATGTCTCGCCACTCTGCTTTTTTAAATTAAGTCTATTTTTAGCAATTATCTATAGCATATGCTATTTGCATATTAGGCAACCCCACGTGTAGTTGTGACCCCAAGGTTGGGAAATGCTGTTCGAAGGGGTTGAGTGGACCTTAACCATGACAGGAAAATGCACCCCATACCTTAACAGAGCTGCCAGAACCTTTTAAAAGCCCAATTAAGTGGCTTTTAGGCAGCTCTCAAGGAAAATAATTGATGGGAATTAAATGAAACCCATTCTGAATAATTGGAGGGAGGTTGGGGGCATATCCGTTTTAATGAGCAGAACCGCAACCACAGTTTGTCATCTTTTGTAGTAATTCAATCTATGAGGTTTATCTGAGGCAATTAGCTAATTACGGGCTGGGCCTATTCTTTAGCTGAATTATTAATTGATAGGGAGGAATTACTTCTCTTCCCAGAACTGCCTTTCATTCTGAGAGAGAAAAACAAGATAACCTGGAGTCTCCATTGCCTCTTCATAGACAGCTATGGATAATCTACCACACACATTTATGAAATACTGTATATGTTTGCAGTATCACTGTGCCACTTGATTGGTAATCATTTAGCCATGCTTTAAAGATAATCTGCATTTCCATATATTTTATGATCCTGCTTCATATTTAAGAGAGTCGAGATACTGTATGTTTGGGCTGCTTGACTTCTTTGTTCTCAAATGTTTCAGTTTAGGATAAATCAGCATTGAGAAATTGTCACGTTTCTCCCACAGCAAAAAAAACTAAGTGATGCACCTGCATCCACGATCACTGGAAACAGTGGCGATGGAGCAGCTGTCACCCCCTCAAGTTATATTTGTTGCTTTCAATGAGTCACTGAAATGCTGGCTTCATCGCTGATGAGAATTTTCAGATGGCAAAGAGTCGTCGTGCCATTCTGCAGAAGAATGTGCCAGAAGGGAGTCTGACCAGGCGCGTCTGCGCTCTACGGAGCGAGATGCACATCTCATCATCTGAATTTTGACCTAAATTAAAACTACCAAAAAATCCATAGGCGTGCACTAAGCAGTACAATAAACTGTCAAAGGACCAGGTTCATTTGATATGTTTTTTTACATATATTTTTGTATGTACAAACCAATTCCCGAGTTTGCCACTTAAACATAAATGAGAAAAGTGGAAAAAAGTGTGAATATTCTGGCACACTGAAATGAATGAAAGAAAATGGGGTGAGATCGGAACTATATCACATGCTTTAAATAAAAGCCCATTTTGCAATAATGGTCGTAGGCTTCAGTCCCTATGTTCCATCCTTGATCCTTGCATCCTTGAGCCAGTGCATTTATTTGAGGACCTTTCCTCTATAAAAAGATGGCGTTGTCTAAGTCAACAGTTCTACTTATTAGAAGTGATTTACATCAATGGTGCCATTAAAGTACACAATACCACTAGAGACATTCTTACTGTGAATACATTTCAAAAGGTCAAATTGCTAACATTCCTACATTCAAAAGTCAAACCCACACAAAGAACATGGCCACGCTGATATGAAACTGAATTGGGGTTAATGGGAACATGACACACAGCTCAAAGTCCCTAAGTCGACAACAGCTTAAAAATCCAGCAAGGGCATCACTAAGATTCCGAAGCTTGTAGTCAAGTCCATTTCAAAAGGTTACATTGTAATCATTGTAATCATATACTTTGACGAATCAGATACATTGTAATCATTGTGAAGTCCAACCAACCCCTGATTGTCAATTGACGGACCCATTAACAATCTTCAGAGCTGATGGGGAGTGTGGGGAGCTCCTATTTTTATCTTCTTGAAAGCATCGTCTAATCAGCTTTCTCCCCTTTAATAAGTAGTGTGGCAGATGGCCAGGAGAAGTGAGGGGAGTGGTTATAGAGGGGAAATACCTGACGACATGCTGGCTCCACCGCCGATCCTTATATGAACTTCCTGAGGCAACAAGACGCACCTGGGAATCCTTAAGGCCTCGGTATACTTAAAAAAAAACTGAATTTGGTGTGTTCGCACAGGCAAGATGGCGGGTTTGCAACCAAAACTAAGTGCCGCATTTGGCATCCATCGCCGCAGTGTGTGCAGGCTGGCTAGGCGAACTTTTTTTATTTTTCGCACAGCCTAGTTCAACGCCTCCCGATACACCATTGCCACAATTGGTCAAGAATGTCACGTGATTGGTATGTCATTTGGGTCACGTGTTTCGGTTTTTGCCGCGTGTGTATGATAAAATATCGCGATAGTAATATACTTGTATTGTGTTATCACCACGTCCAACTGTTCCTCTTGTTAGCTCTAGCTAGCTATACTTCTGTTGACAAGCGATTTTTTTCTCTGCAACTCCAGTTGGCAACTTTGCTCTTGGGGAAATAACCCATGGTCTACTACATCAAAAAAGAAAATTCACACAGTCACTTGATGCTATATACAACGTACAATGAGAAATGACATGTTGCAGTTTCTGGAGCACAATTTCATATTGCCCTACATTTTCTAGACACTGGTACAAATACATATTCTGTTGGTGATGCGGAGAACCTGAGCAAACATGCAGTTTATATAGTTGTATGTATATAGTTATCAATAATGAATAAAATGTACTGTTGCATATTAAGTGTGGTGTAATTTTCTCATATGATTCCCTCACATTACGATCACCCACAGCTCTGGGTGGGCCACAGTTGTGAGACCGAAAACCTAGGGTCAAGCACAAAGTTAGCTGGCTAACCCACCAATCCTGCTTCGTGAAACAGTGCTCTGGATCTGTTCATATTGCATGCGATTGGCTGTGTTACCAACATGGCCCCTTTTTGTGCACACGCTCATAGCTCGATCGGAAAAACCAGGGTTGACAGAGCGAGTTGATATCCACCATCGTGAGACAGGTTAGCCGTAATTGCCTTTGTTAGGCTTTGTGTAGCCAAGATACCCTGACTATGTTGAACTTCCTTCGTGAGACAGGCCCCTGGACTGCCTGACTACTCTGCTGTGTACCAAACTTTTTTATGTGAGAACCTGGATTTGTAATATAATACAATTTGTAGGTGATATGTCATACAAATACAGGACAACAGCCTTGGCACAGTTAGCAACAGAAACTCTTCCGGCAAGTCTGTGCTCCTGCAATCTACCTGGCCCAGCTGCGTTAGTTAATGTACTACATTGCGGCTGGACTGCGGCTGGCAGAATACACTTTGGGGGGTTTGCACTAATGTGCTCTCTCCAGAACTGAGGGAGAACATTGCAGCTATTGGACGGGACAACAAGTACGACTGGGCATTCCAAATTGGGGAGGAAAGAAATAGTATGAGATTTAATGAGCTGTTGAAAAATATTAAAATATGAATATCAAAGTGACAGAGGGTAATCGTGGTTTCCTTAAGAGTTAGCAATGGGAGGGTATGCGTGAATGGGTGGTGGGAGGGGGGGTGGGGGGTGGCTGGAGGGGAACAGGAAGATAATGTTTAATTCCAGCTTTGTAATCGCTAGGTTAATTAAAGTGTCTTTCAATGAGACAATAACCACAGAACGTGGTAAACATAACTAATCATATTTTTTGAAGAGAGTGCAAAACCTGTCCTTCTGACTTTTAGATAAGTTTTTCTGAGGGTGCGGAAATGAGTTTGGCTCTTGACGTGCATTTCATCCTGACAGACGGATCAAACCTGAGAGACCAGATTTAACCCCCCAGGTCAAACGCCATGGATTTAGCGGGCTTTTTGTACCTCTTTTCCTGTAATGAACAATGGAAACCCAAAATCCGATGCTCATGTCTGCACTGTTACATTACAGGCATTTAGCAAATGCACTTATCTGGAGTGACAAATACAGTTTATATACAATCCAAATTACAAAAATGGGTACATTTGGATATTTTACTGAAGCAAATCAGGTTAAGTACCTTGCTCAAGGGTGCAACGGCAGTGCCCCACCTGGGAATCAAACCTGCATCCTTTGCATTACAAGCCCAGGACCCTAAAATGTATACTACACTGCACTGAATGCAAAGAAACGTATTGAGTATTCCCTCAGAAAAGCTGTAATCCTCAAAGGCCAAATTGCTATTTCCCCTTCCAGAGAGCCTTGGGGATGACCCAGATCACAGTGCTGCAGGTTTTATAGTAGAGGGGCCCCAGAGCACCCTACTGAGATCAGAGGAATCTCTAAGGAATACACAAATATTTCTATGTTCACAAAAGAGCGCCTTTAATCCATTTCTGTTTTTGTTTTTTGTGTAATAAAGACAGCCAGGTAGAAAAGTGTGTTTAGATTAAGCCCACTTGCGTGAACAGCAAAAGGTTTCTCTAATATATAAAAGGGTGATACTGGGTAGTCCTGTTCTCTAATGTGAAATGCTAGGTTATTAAGGGCATGCAGTGTGCAGCCAGTACAGACCAGCATGGGGGAACCACTATGTCGAAGGCAGTCCTCTTTCTCCTGGTAAAATCGATGAAACAATAATACATCCTTAAATGGATAACATCTTCCTCTTGCACACACTGAAGCAGTTTTTTCACTGAAGAGCCAAGGGAAGTCTTGTAGAGAAGGACATTCCTGACAGTGTGGCGATGGGCTTTGGTGAGCGGGAGTGCAGTGCTCTTGGATAATCCGCCCTGCTTCTGTTAAATTACCGTTCCCTCCAGAGACATGCCGCGGAGCAGCATTGATTTTTGCTCGTAGCCTGTGTTACACGCAGCTCCGCGCTGACTCACTGTGCAATGCTCACAGCGATCATCATCAGAGACTCACACATAATCAGAAACAAATAATAAAAGAAAGACTACACAGGAAGGCCAAAATTAGGAATTCCACACAGTAGGGCTACACTACTGCAATCATATTTATACTCCATCTCACCAGCGCATCTTGTGTGTGAGTTTCCTCAATCTGGCCTCCCTCTGAATAATACAGTTATTAGTATCTATTAATAGTAATACAATTACAAGGTAATAACAATACGTTATTATGCATTTATGTCATTAATAAGTGCAATGTATTTTAAAGTTTTACCCTAATTTTGGGCCCATTGAGGAAAGAAACATAACTACATAACAATATTCCCTGTGCGTTGGTGTCTTGATTGAAATTGATTCTGAGGTGTGCAACGCATGCTGTGTTCATTCATTTGCTGAAATAAGTAGTAGTAGTGAAGAAAAATAAAAACACAGAAAGGGGTGTCAGGTAAGATGGAGTAATTGAAATAGCTGGTCAGCTCTGATTGCTGAACCTTTCAACATATAAAAAATGTTCCAATAAAAAATTGATTGGTTTAAACCCTCAATCTTAGCCCTCCATCAGAGATAATTCAGGAGACTAGCAGAGGCTGGTAGAGGTTAATGTGATTTGTGGAGTAATCAGTGTAAAAACTGAGCTGCATGGAAGCCAGCAATGATGATTGCGGGAGCCTACGCTTATGCTTTCCTTCTTTCTTTTTTTCTTTTCTATCGAGTTTTGAGTTGAGTGTCTTCATCCGTTCTTAACTGGCTGTTCCACTTCGGCAAATTTCTCCCTCCATTGAGCAGGGGCGGAGAACAGACGTGGAACAGTTCTGTGATATTATCACAAAGGACATACACACAGCTGTTCTGTCACAATGGATTTGCCAAATAAATGTGTGGGGCTGAAATTCATGAATGTTTAATTGGAAGTGGGGCGCTATGCAGCTGCAAGCACTTTTTTGGGCTTGCCCCTCCTGAAAGTAAATTATTTTAGTATAGAGAAGGGCTGATGGGTGTCTCATCCTGTTAAGAGACTGATCTAGTGTGTGGATGAGCCCCATGGTCTGCATCCTATTATGGCACTGTTTTAATGTGTGGATGAGCCCCATGGTCTGATATTGAATCCAGTGTTGACTGCGGCCAGCAGCCCTGCACAGTGGCACATCATTTAATGGTAGCATCACTAAGGGAGGGAAGCATTCAGTCGGCAAGGATGACCGTGTCTTACCGCACACCAGCGACCTCTGCTGGTCAACCGGGTGTCTACAGTCTGCTGGTATAAAGCTGTACACGAAGTGTCTTCCTCTGACTCATGTCTGTGCAAGCTAAACTTAGACTACGGTGTGAAAAGAAGAAGTGGCTGGCATCATTTTGTTTCAGAGGAGAGAACGTGCTTGTCTGCACTCTCCCTAGTTGACAGCTGGTTTAGAATAGAGAAAATACAATAGAGACAATGGGCACTATAATTTAATATTGTTTTTTTGTCACAATAGCTTATCTTCTTATCAGTGTGGTGAAGTTACTTTTTTTGCACCCAGATGTAAGTCATGCAACTGGTTAAGGATGATATGGACTGTGTCCAATGTGTAAGATACAAACTATGTTTGACTATCTTCGAAATGTCCTGAGAACTGTGTAATGATTAAATATGTAATAACCATTAGGAGACATGGAAAGAAAAATAATCTCTGCTGGCAAACCCTACTACAGCGGACTTCCGAATTCTGTCTTGGGATTGGACACTTTTTAAAAAAGTCTACAGTGTGACGCTTGATCGATGTAGTGAGGAGTAGAGAGGGCTATGCCTTCCCTTTGCTCTTTGCCCTTTGCCCTTTGCCCTTTGGCTGCTATCAGTTCTGTTCCTTCTCGCAGCCTGAATAGAAATGCAGGCTCATCTGAGGCTGATCTGCAATCAGCTCAGGTGTTGACAATTGCCTTCCTTAGGCCTTTATAAAAGCACAGCCTGCCGTGCCTGGAGAGAGTCTTTTGTTTTGGGGAGTAATTTGGGCTGTCTTTTTTCTTCTTACCCTCAACTACAATATTTAGTTTGATATTGGGTAGTATTTCAGGTTCTAAATACTGGCTCAGCTGTCACTTAATTATTAGCAGCATATTCTGCTTAGAGATGGTCTCACCCCTGCTATAGCCTATAATAATTCATTAAAAAAACAACTCAAAATATACTGTTATGCAGAGGAAACGGAACTGCATTCTGTCCTGCGGTGTGCTTCTTCAACATAAGCAGTGAGGTCCATTAAGGTGAGAACATTTGCATGTGCATCAAAATCAGGATCAAAAATATGTACATGCGCACAGTCCAGAAATGAGGCCTGAGAATTTCCCGTAGTGGTGATTTAGGTTCAGAAATGTAGGGAAAGAAATGTACATATGGATCAGCGAGGAGCATGGAGACGGTTTTTGGCGAACTCGTGTTTAAACAGTAGTCAAAACCTGAACCTTAACGGCTTTAAAACAGAACAACAGTTGTAAAGCACGGCAGCATCACGCAACGACAGCCTGTGGCAGCACAGACAGGATTGCTGTAGGGAACACACAGTCACTATCATGGTTTTAATCTCTGGTGACATTGACGCTTGGGTGTGACAAAGCTCTCTGTTGCTTTGCACACCAAAGATATCTCAAAATAACTTCTGAGATAGGGAGTTTCCAACTTTTATTTATTCCAATATTTACTAAATAAAAAACAGGATTCCTGTAATATAGGAACACAAGGCAACACCAAACCATGCTTCGACTCTGCCTCCTATGAATTGGATTGCCAACCTTGTTGTGTTTTGCACATGCAGAATTTAGTTTTGCACATTGACTGATTGACCGTTATTGGCCATTATGAGCTCGTACCCTGAGCCAGCCAGAGGAGGATGGACTCCCCCTTTTGAATCTGGTTCCTCTTCAGGTTTCTTTTTATTTGTTCCACCTACAGAAGTTTGAAGGCGTGTAATTGGCTATAATTAGATATGCATGTGATGCATAATTGTCTTTGTTTGTGCTGACATTGTTAACAGTTTAAGGTGGACATGATAATATGCTAGCTGATAGAGAATATGTTGGATATTGAGAACATTAGAGTTTCACAGCAAACATTCATTAAAATAAAGTAAATTCAAATAACGATGAGGTCGGCATCGTCTTGTCGGCCGGCCTTTTGACACGCTGTCATTCAGGGTTTAAAAGGGATCGTTGACTGTTTGATTCAATAAACGCTGTGTGCATGCGACTCTGTTGGAACAGCACTGCAACATCACTGCAGGCAAGCTCTGCCCCTCAGCCTACAGCTTAAAAAATTTGATATCTTTGAATCCCTCCTGGTCAGAAGATTTTGTCATACCGCCTGTCACTGGTTCCAACAACCACCAGAAATGCGGTCAGTGCCACCGTGACAGGATCAGACAGAGGTCAGGACCGCTTTGCCTTGTTTACAGCATGTACAGTATGTACGTCCTCTCAGTTCAAGGTTTTTCTTGGCTTGGGGGATAGAGGTTATTGCATGCCCATGGGGAGGAGTGTGGGGGTGCCCCTCCATTCAGCCTGGGATGGGCAGCATTGATTTGTTTTTGTGCAACAGCCTCAATTTAGCACCTGCTCTGTTAGGACAAGCACTCACTGTGTGGAGCTATAGTACATGTCATACATGTGTTGTGTGTCATTGATTTTACAGTCATACTTGTGGTGTGTGTCATTGATTTTATAGTCATACTGTATCTGTGGTGTGTGTCATTGATTTTATAGTCATACCCGTGCTGTGTGTCATTTATTTTACAGCCATACCTGTGCTGTGTGTAGGTGATTTCAATCATAGTGCGCCAGGCATTGTAATATGCTATGGTAACGATGTGTCACACAGACTGAATTGTAAATCAGTGTTATTATGATTATGTTATTATATTTTTTATGAATTTCTGTTCTGATTTGACTCAGGATGTTTTAATGTGTAGCCTGTGGAGTATCTCTGATGCTTTTGGGGGAAATTATAATTATGCCTTCCAGGAATTTCTGCTATTAGACAGTAATTAAGATAATTAAGCACTTAATCTGAGTGATGGACAGTCAGCCGTGATAGATTTATCTTACCATTCTAAATTAGTTTTGTCTGTATTTTTTGCCCTTATTGTCCTTCCCATTCATTGTGTGACTTTAGAGGAATTTTTGTTGTTGTTGTTGCTTGTTTTTTGCATAGCCACCCCACCCTCATCTGCTCCCAGAGCAATGTCTCATATCAAGATCACATGACCTCGTGCATGCTTTGTTGCCATGGCAACACGCTAGCGTGGCCTCGTTTGTGGCTTGTGCCACGACTTGCCGTTGCCTGCCCATCTTGTGGACCTATAAAGAAATCCTGGCTCGCACAGCTATGCTCTCCATAATGTCAAGATGCATCAAATTGAATGATCGGCTACAAACACATCTACAATGGCAACAGTTAATACGTGTGAAATGTGTTCTTCCCAAGAGAAAGAAGCTTTAGGGGCTTCTGATTGAGTAGGATTCACTCATTTCTTCTCACCAAAGGTTGCCCTCTGAATTCTGTTTCTGGATCAATTTCAGATCTCCAGCTGTAGATGTGTGTTTGGAGTCACAGCAGGTCCTGTTAAAGGATTTAACTTAAAGGGTGTTCTTGGTTTGGGAGCTTGGCGCATTCATCTCTGTGTGCGGTTTCACTTACTTTCTCCAAACACATTTCTGTCGCCTTTCCGAGGTTTGTCTCGAGACCCTGCTGAGCGTGGGAAAGCCCCTACCTCCTGAGATATACAGGTACTAGTGACTCACTAATGACTCATCCCTTTCATGCCTAAACCAGCAGGTAGGGCATATCAACGTCATGGCTAATAGATCATAGGAGAGAGATTGGATAGTGTGTGAATGTGCGTGTGTGTTTGTGTGTGTGTGTGAGTCTGTGTGTGTCAGTGTTTGCATGTGTGCGTGTGCATGTGTGTGTGTGCGTGTGCGTGAGTGTATGTGTGTGTGTTTGTATTTTTATGTGTGTTTGCGGTGTGTGGGGGGATGTTGATGGGGAATAGCTTGGGTCGATGATTTTACAGAGGGTGTAGTGGAGGGGATGTGGTGTTGCCTTGTCATATGCTGTACTTTATTTATGTATATATATATATATATATATAATGTATTTGGAATTTTCTCACAGGGACAGGTGGTTGTGGCCTGATGTGCCTGACACATTAGAATATCTGTTGGTGATGTTGTTTTGGGTATTGCAGATGAAGTTCTCTCTCTCACTCTCTCTCAGAAAGTAGGACGTGATGAAAGCAGACAGCTCTAACCAGCACCCGGGCTCGGCAGATGCAATGCTGGATACACGACCCGCAGAATCAGAGTCAATCTATCTCTGTCACAGGCTTCTGTTTCAGTGGGCTTCAATGACGAGGCCTGTCAAGGCCACCTCCGGGGATACAATCGGCTCGCCGCGACTGCGCTTGTCATTTTTTAATGAACGATGGATGTGCGTGCAGCACAGCCTTTAAATGAATCACAGGGTCACCCACGCCAATCAAAACCGAGCATGAAACATGAAGATATTAAGAGCTGACGATCGCTCAATCATTTACCCAGCGTGGGCTGGAAAAATAGATTGACCGTGGTTAATGAGCGATCAGGATGGCTTAAAAACATTCTTATTAGACACAGAGTGCAATATCCACACCAATGGATACAATACAATACAATACAATAGTGCTTATCTTGTGAACAACCCAAAAATAAATGAAATTAAATAATAAATTAAATAAATAAATCTGAATTAGCTAAGTCCAAACTAGGAAGAATAGACACATGAGAACAGGAAAGTCATTCCAAGCGCTTTACAAGAAATGTTCAAATTTACATTTAAATCAAAATCAGCTAAAAGTCAGAACTTGGAGGAATAGGCACACGAGAACAAATAAGTCTTAAGACCCGATTTAAAAGAGCCAGTTGTAGCTGCATCTCTGATATGGCTTGGAATTGAGTTGCAGAGACGAGGTGCAGAATAGCTCAAAGCTCTTCCCCCAACTGTTTTTAAACGACTGTGAGGTTTCACCAAGAGATCCCCATTTGCTGAGCGCAGATTGCAGCTGGGATCAATCAGATCCTCCAAGTATGAAGATTCAAGGCCATGAAATGCTTCATAAGTAGTAAGCAACATCTTAAATTCAACCCTGAAATTAACAAGGAGGCTATGCAATGTCCTAAGGACAGGAGTGATGTGCTCTGTGCGGCGTCTGTTGGTAAGCACTCTAGCCGCTGCATTCTGCAATAGTGGAAAGCCGCTGCAATGAAGAGTCTGGTAGAGCAACGAACAAAACGTTACAATAGTCCAGCCTAGACATTACAAAGGCATGCATCAGCATTTCAGCATCTTTCTCTGACAGAATTGGTCTTAATTTCACAATATAAGTGAAATATAATATAAATATAAATTTGCTTTTCACAACACATTCTTATCATTAGACCACACCCCAAAGACATCAATATACCGTAATTTTAAATGTCAAAAACATGAAAAGCGAAAACTGGAGTTTTGGGAGCATACTGTTACGGCCACGGCCACAACTTTGTTTATTTTTTATATTTCCTCACGTTTTCCCTTCCCTTTTCCCTGTGTTCCTGTTCTCCCTGTCAGTTTCGTGTTTCTGCGTGTGTGTTGTGGGTGCGGCTTTCCTCCACTGCATTCTCCGGCTCCCTCCTGATTACATGGATCTACAAAACCTGGGCTGCCTACTCACCTGCCATCAATTATCATCAGCCCTGCAGTGTATATCAACCCCGGTTTGTCATTCATTCACCGCCAGATCGTTGTCTCTGCTTCAGTGGTAGCTACAAGACTCTTGACCGCTCTCTAAATCGTGATTTTGCCTCCGTGTTTATTTCTTAGTGAGTTTTATGTGTTTTCATTTATTTCCCCATGTTTAGGTTCACTTCTTGCCTGCCTGTTTTGTTTGTCTACTCGTTTGTCATCCTGCCTGCCTGCCCACGGACCAGCCAGCTTGTTTCTCCGCTACCCGCTTCCCTGCCTGTTCCGCCTGCCTCCTTCATCTACCATCATCATCGCCTATCCCCTCTGCCTGCCTGCCCACGGACCAGCCAGCGTACTCCTCTGCTACCCGCTTCCCTGCTGGTTCCGCCTGCCTCCTTCATCTACCCTCATCATCGCCTACCCCCTCTGCCTGCTTACCCACGAACCAGCCAACCCACTTCTCTGCTTGTCCACTGTCCTGCCTGCCTGCCCGCTTGGTCTGCCCTCATCGATTTCCTACCCCAGTCCCTGTAAATAATAAATATCCTACTTCACCTTATCCTCTGTGTCAGTGTCTGCGTTTGGGTCCAACCTGTGTATCAGTTGTAACACATGCTTTGTAAAATCGTAAATAATGTTATTCCGTCCCTGTTATTTCCCTTTTGTTTTTTGACAGAGGCATTTATCTCATTATGCTTATATTTCCTTGGCACAATGAATAACAAATCATGTTTCACATTTTGTCCTTTTAATTAATCGAAAATATACAAGGGCATTGTTGTCAATATTTGCAAAGCACAATTACACAATAACCAAACATTTTCTTTTGATTTTAGATTTGTATTTTATTCTCAAATAAAATATTGGGCCAGTAAAAATGTATAGAAAATTTGAAGGCGACTGTATCCTGTGGCCATCTTTTACAATTCTGTTACGTCTCCGTCCCGTCCTGTCCACCTCCCTTGTGTTTCCTGACAGTTTTTCCCTTGTTCCTGTCTCGGTTTTCCTTTTCTCCCTTGTGATTGTTGTGTTAATTGTTTTATTATTTTCTATTATCCCGTTATCATTCCCTCGTTACCACTCATCATGTTCACCTGTTGCCTATTCCGGCACACCAGCCTCCCATCAAGTTCATCAGCCCTGCAGTGTATATGTACCCTGGTTTCCCCTTCATTCGGTGTCAGTTCGTTGTGTGTGTTTTCCCTGCCTGGCTCCTTCCCCGTTGGTATCCAGTAGTTTTTCGTCCTGCCTGTCCTGCCTGTCCTGCCTGTCCTGCCGCGTGCCCTCGGACCAGCCAGCTCCCTGCCCTGCCTCCAAGCCAGCTTCCCTACGTGCTTGCCTTCGTCTGCCCTTACCTGTGTTCCCCTGTTCCAGTCCTTGTGTGTATTTATTTATTAAATACCCTCACCTATATCATCCTGTGTCATCGTCCTGCGCTTGGGTCCTACCTGCATTCACCTGCGTATCCAATACGTAACAGAACGAACTGACCATCATGGACCCAGCAGTCGATGACAGTTTCGGCAAGATCCTAGCTGAAATCGATGCCAACATATCCCAGTTGGGGAAGCATCTGGACCTTATTAAGAAACACCGATCTTCCCGAAACCCTGCCTAACTCTCCTTGCTTGGCATCGCAGGCCTCCCTGTGGGTCCTCCTCGCTGGCTCCTGCCGGCCTCCCTGGGGACCGCTCCACTCACTCGCTCATGCCGGCCTCTGAGGGTCCATCGCTGCTTGCTGTGGCCGGCCTCGCCGAGGGCCCATCGCCTGAGGCCTCCTCGCCGCTGACTCCTGCCACCCTCCTTGGGAGCCCATGGCGCCCTGCTGTCACCGGCCTCCAAGGGCCCTCCTTGCCTGGCACCGTCAGCCTCCCCAAGGCCCCACACGCCCTGTCTTCGCAGGCCTCCCGAGGGCCCAACGCGCCCTGTCTTCGCAGGCCTCCCGAGGGCCCAACGCGCCCTGTCTTCGCAGGCCTCCCGAGGGCTCCACGCGCCCTGTCTTCGCAGGCCTCCCCGAGGGCCCAACGCGCCCTGTCTTCGCAGGCCTCCCGGGGCCCAACGCGCCCTGTCTGCCTTCGCAGGCCTCCCGGGGCCCAACGCGCCCTGTCTCCCGCAGGCCTCCCGGGGCCAACAACGCGCCCTGTCTTCGCAGGCCTCCCGAGGGCCCAACGCGCCCTGTCGCAGGCCTCCCGGGGCCCAACGCGCCCTGTCTTCGCAGGCCTCCCCGGGGCCCAACGCGCCCTGTCTTCGCCGGCCTCCCGAGGGCCCAACGCGCCCTGTCTTCGCAGGCCTCCCGAGGGCCCAACGCGCCCTGTCTCGCAGGCCTCCCGAGGGGCCCAACGCGCCCTGTCTTCGCAGGCCTCCCGAGGGCCCAACGCGCCCTGTCTTCGCAGGCCTCCCGAGGGCCCAACGCGCCCTGTCTTCGCAGGCCTCCCGAGGGGCCCCAACGCGCCCTGTCTTCGCAGGCCTCCCGAGGGGCCCAACGCGCCCTGTCTTCGCAGGCCTCCCGAGGGCCCAACGCGCCCTGCCTTCGCCGGCCTCCCGAGGGCCCAACGCGCCCTGCCTTCGCCCGGCCTCCCGAGGGGCCCAACGCGCCCTGCCTCGCCGGCCTCCCGAGGGGCCCAACGCGCCCTGCCTTCGCCGGCCCTCCCGGGCCCACCCGCCCTGCCTTCGCCCGGCCTCCCGAGGGCCCACCGCCCTGCCTTCGCCCGGCCTCCCGAGGGCCCAACGCGCCCTGCCTTCGCCGGCCTCCCGGGCCCAACGCGCCCTGCCTTCGCCCGGCCTCCCGAGGGCCCAACGCGCCCTGCCTTCGCCCGGCCTCCCGAGGGCCCAACGCGCCCTGCCGCCCGGCCTCCCGAGGGGCCCAACGCGCCCTGCCTTCGGCCTCCCGAGGGCCCAACGCGCCCTGCCTTCGCCCGGCCTCCCGAGGGCCTCTCCTTGCCTGTTGTCGCAGGCCTCCCGAGACCTCTCCTTGCCTGGCGTCGCGGGCCTCCCGAGGACCTCTCCTTGCCTGGCGTCGCGGGCTTCCCCGAGGGCCTCCCCTTGCCTGGCGTCGCGGGCCTCCCCGAGGGCCTCCCCTTGCCTGGCGTCGCGGGCCTCCCGAGGGCCCAACGCCCCCTGCTGCCGCGGGCCTCCCGAGGGCCCAACGCCCCCTGCTGCCGCGGGCCTCCACGAGGCCCAACGCCCTGCTGCCGCGGGCCTCCCGAGGGCCCAACGCCCCCTGCTGCCGCGGGCCTCCCCGAGGCCCAACGCCCCCTGCTGCCGGGCCTCCCGAGGGCCCACCGCCCCCTGCTGCCGCCCGGGCCTCCCGGGGCCCACCGCGCCTGCTGCCGCCGGCCTCCCGAGGGCCCACCGCCCTGCTGCCGCCGGCCTCCTCCGAGGCCCACCGCGCCTGCTGCCGCCGGCCTCCCCGAGGGCCCACCGCCCTGCTGCCGCCCTCCCGAGGCCCACCGCGCCCTGCTGCCGCCGGCCTCCCGAGGGCCCACCGCGCCCTGCTGCCGCCGCGCCTCCCGAGGGCCCACCGCGCCTGCTGCCGCCTCCTCCCCGAGGCCCACCGCGCCCTGCTGCCGCCGGCCTCCCCGAGGCCCACCGCGCCTGCTGCCGGCCTCCCGAGGGCCCACTGGGGCCCGTCCCTCAAGCGACACTTTTGTCCTCGGTGCCCTCCAGCCATTCCCCCCCCCACCGGGTCATCTGGGATCCCTTCCTCATCCGGGGATTTTCATCGGGAGGATCCCGATAGGCCTGGTGGGTCGCCAGGAGGCTCCCGTTGGGGGGGGGTACTGTTACGTCTCCGTCCCGTCCTGTCCACCTCCCTTGTATTTCCTGACAGTTTTTCCCTTGTTCCTGTCTCGGTTTTCCTTTTCTCCCTTGTGATTGTTGTGTTAATTGCTTTATTATTTTCTATTATCCCGTTATCATTCCCTCGTTACCACTCATCATGTTCACCTGTTGCCTATTCCGGCACACCAGCCTCCCATCAAGTTCATCAGCCCTGCAGTGTATATGTACCCTGGTTTCCCCTTCATTCGGTGTCAGTTCGTTGTGTGTGTTTTCCCTGCCTGGCTCCTTCCCCGTTGGTATCCAGTAGTTTTTCGTCCTGCCTGTCCTGCCTGTCCTGCCTGTCCTGCCTGTCCTGCCTGTCCTGCCTGACCTGCCTGTCCTGCCGCGTGCCCTCGGACCAGCCAGCTCCCTGCCCTGCCTCCAAGCCAGCTTCCCTACGTGCTTGCCTTCGTCTGCCCTTACCTGTGTTCCCCTGTTCCAGTCCTTGTGTGTATTTATTTATTAAATACCCTCACCTATATCATCCTGTGTCATCGTCCTGCGCTTGGGTCCTACCTGCATTCACCTGCGTATCCAATACGTAACACAATTCCGTTTCCGTTTTTCAGTGACTTAACTAAACAAAGGCACAAAGCTGAGAAAACGAAAACACCTTAGCTAACCGTGTTCTTCAATAATATTTTATAATCTTCTTAAATACAGAACCAGTTAACAAAAAGTAATATGAAGTAATTTTTTGGTTAAAATACACTAACTCCAGTAGTAAAAGCAGTAGCAGTAGTAGCAGGCTATTAGTAGTAGTAGCATCAGTGGTAGTGAATATATAATATAATATATGCCATTTAGCAGACACTTTTATCCAAAGCGACTTACAGTAGTGAATGCATACATTTTTCAGTATGTGTGGCCCCAGTGGGGGTTGAACCCACAACCTAAGCATTGCCAACGCTGTGCTCTACCAACTGAGCCACAGAAAACCACATGTGTGAGGTGACACGTGTGAATATGTTCTGTTTATTTAGGAATGAAGAAGTGTCAGGTGTGACCGGTGAAAGCACTAAGTGCAGGTTGTAATAATATAATATAATATAATATTATATTATAAGGTTGTCCATTGCAGTCTGAGTTCAAGCCCAGGCTGTTCCAGCCCGGCTCTGGCCAGGAGTCCCATTCAAGGGCAGCTATCGACTGTCCACCCTTGAGGGGGTGGGGGGGGTGGGGGGAGCTGGCCTGAGTTCATAGCATGCAAGCAGCTTTGTGTGTGTTACAGTCAAGGGCATGGCAAGTTCCATCTCGGATGAGACAGCTTGCTTCGCCTTTGTCACTGCCCGGAGTTGAAGGTAGTTGAACTAGAAGAGGGTACAACTGCCTACTAAATTTAAATAAATTTAAAAAAACAAACTAACTGTAAGTGTCTTCCCTTGCAGCTAATGCCTCCCGGCAGCGTAATGCAGACGAAGTCACGTGTCTATAATTTGCTTGCATTCTGAAATTAATGAACTTACTTATACAAAAACGCCTACTCGACGACCTACAAAAACCTTTCAAGATTTCACATTTTGATTCATTGGTCCATAAGACCTTCTTCCAGTCTTCAGTAGTCCACTGGCGGTGCTTCATGGCCCAGGCAAGCCTCTTTTTCTTATTTTGCCATCGTAGCAATGGCTTTCTTACTGCCACTCGACCTGTCAAATCTGCAGCTCAAAGTTTTCCCTTCACAGTTGAAACTGAGACTTCCTTACTTCGACCAGTGTTAAGCTGTGCTTGAAACTGTTGTCCTGTGAGCCGCCAAAGCTGTTGACTCTCAGAAACTTGTCTTCTTATTTTGTTGTGGCTTTGGGTCTGCCAGACCTCTTCCTGTCAGAGTTTCCTCCAGTTTACAAGTGCCTTTTGATGGTGTAGGAAACTACTCACTGCCAAAAAATGTACATTATTTTTCAGTTTTTGGTAACCTACATTTTTTTTGTCTAACCTCTGGCAGTTTACTGCTTACCATTTCAGGTTATTCACTGGACTTGAACTGCTTAATTTCAGTAAAAACTGGAAAATGGTGGTGTTGTAAAACTTTTGAGCGGTAGTGTAAGCAATACAGTAATAATTCCAATATTGAATACAATAATGACCTACTAATATTATAATTATAAGTAGTATCACTACTACTCCCACACCAAAGCCCATATCCCTGAAGAATGGTACAGTTAGTGTGTGCTGGGGCATCGTGCCCTAGTTCCCAGCCCAAGGTCTGCCGTTGTGGTCATGCCAAGGTGTCCTGACACCGTAGGAAACATCAGGATCAGTTTGTCCCGTCCTTCTCCCCGAACAATGTACAGTATGTGCTATCATCACCCATCCGTCCTTCCAAAGATTAAGAACACATCTCTCCACCGGAGATAGCTGAGTGCGCCTAATCAAGGCAGTGGGTCTGCAGAATCTGTGACAGTCTGTTGAACACGGGCACCCCATTAAGCACCACTTCAGGTGTTAACCAAAATGAATTATTGTAGTCTACAAGCCAGTACCCACAATTTTTACAAACTTCATCACAGAAGACTTTTGCAACAGCTTTGTTGAGTATTCTGCTGACAGCACGGATGGCAGAAGGGAGGGTGTAAGCCGGTTTGGTACAATCGAAACAAATAAGTTATATTATAAGCTTGCCAGATTTCACAAAGCAATTCCTTGCAAATTGTATCACTTTTTTTAATTAGATCAAACAAAATACAATACAAAACAAACATTGCAATAATATTAAATTATAATAAAGTTATTACTCAGAGGAATGTTTGGGCCTGTTTGTGCTCGTAAAAGTGAATTTGTGCTCGTTGCCACACAAGCGCACTGACATGACTAATTTATAAGACATTTAGGCTTGCGTTTTATGTTTATTGGCAAGCACTGTTGCTTTGGGAAAGGAGTGCGGTGTAGTAGCTTCGTAGTGCACACTCATAATTGGCTCTTGTTCAGATGGACTCAATTGAACACAAGCCAACACCAAATTATTTCTCAGTCAGACTGATCACATACATGCTTTTGGGAGTTTAAATGTAAAATAGGACATTGTGACTTGCTCAATGGTGAGGAGAAGGTTCTGGAAATTTCAAACATTGCAGTGTTCAGAACATTCACTCATAATGGGTAAAAGGGATGGAATTTGATAAGAGCTAGACCACCCGCTGAGCCTGCCCTTCCTCCATTTGTGACCTCCACAGGTTTCTGGTAAGGTAAGGCTCTGTCCTTTGTTCCAGCTCACACTGCTTCTCTGAATATTTAAGCCCTTGGCACATCTCTTTTCAGTTTTAGAGAGGCAATTTGAGGCACTCTGTGGCTGCCTCCAGAACTCCACGTTTGCTCCCAGCTCAGGTACTCACGAGTGAGTGTGTCAGAAAGAGTGCTGGTGTAAATGTCTAAAACCAATACTCGAAAATCTAATCAAAGCACTGCAAAGCTGTCACAGCCATCAGCAATGCAATATGCCTTGTTCAGCTGAGTGGAGTTTCTGTTATAACCGAGGCAGTGCATCTTGTTAATTGTGTAGAGAAATGTGCATGAAAACAATGTAGGAACTATGCAAAAACAATGTGGGTTTTTTTGTATTCCATCATTACACTGCAATTACATTTTATGCATTTAGCATATTCTATTATCCAGGACGACTTACAATAAGTGCATTTGGCAAGAATAATTACAGCTAGTGCCATTGTACCACAGACCAGACATTCCAGCACACATGTGGTTGAGAGGCCATTGTAAGCGCTTAAATATCAACCAGCCAATCATATCACAGGATACCAGACAACGCTCAATCAACATGTTCAGTCGACTTTTCATTTTTGCCAATAGAAACAAGACTTCAATAATCAGCCAGCCAATCAGGAAGCAGAATACGTACATCGCAGAACTCTCAGACAGATTTTGAGGACTCATAATCTGTTTGTTGAATGAGCTCTTCTGGACTCAATCTAACACTCAATCTAACATTTTTTGGTGTATGTTTTCCTCTCTAAATAAATAGTTGTTCTTCCCCCTTGCTGAGACAGTTAGTATTTTATGCTTTGCTAAATTTCGAAGGGCCAGAATATTACAGAATGATGTAAAGTTAATGAAATGCAAACATGGGTTCCTTTCCCTTGGGCAGAGTTGCTTAAATGGAAAAAACTTTTACTTTTTCCATTACTAGCTCATATCAGAAGGCAAATATTAAATATTTAATTGTTACATTTTGGGCATTTGAAAAATTGAAGAAATTCCAGAGAATCCTGGCTTTGAGTGAGATTCAAACTGGTATTTATATACATTTCCTATTTCATATCAGTGTTATTGAATGTTCTAGTTGAATTGGCATTAAAAATATGTGGCTGCTAATAGTTATTTATTCAGAAAGTGCAGGGGATGAGCTGTGTTCTCTGAGGGATTCAGGCTCATACCAGCAAGTTTGCTGCAGTTTATTACAGTGCCACCTGCTGTTCTGTACGGAAGTTGATAAAAGGTATTTTTCATATTACTCATCTGTGCTGGAACTTGCTCTTTAAACAAACAAATAAATAAACAATATTTCTTAGTGCAACTTTCATGAAAGTGCTTGTGTGTGTCTGTGGTTTAAGGTCAGTTGTTAAGTATGCTCTTAGAATATGATTATGAGTATTTGCACCCAGAAACACTTCAATTTTATATATTTTCATGGGATTAAAACTGCATAAACATCTCAGCCCCCAAGGCAACTGGCTTTAACTGTACTTCTTTTGTGAATGCTCCCTGAAGATAGATTTGTCCAATAGTATAGATCTCATAAACCTATCAATAGAAAACGGACGTCTCCATCAGGCGCGATTAATGGGAGCGACACACGACGATAAGAGAAGCAACAGAGAGTTGAAACGAGCAACAGTGTGATCTTGAGTAAGCCTGGGCTCTTGAGATATCAAACTTGAGGTGTGTGGGAGCTCTTCACACACTGGCAGACGGGGAACGGAAACACTCCTGGAAACTATTTCGCTTGCAACCCGCTTGCAACCCGCGCGCTACCAGATAGGATATTATTAGTTTGAAAGCGCATGCATTTATGCTGCCTGTCTCGACCGAATACGCTTGACACACCGATGTCGTTTTAGCTTTCTCAACGAAAACTTCGCTTGGATACACTTGGGGGATCCAAAAAACACTCTAATATAGGTGCACAAGTGAAGGCGAACAACTAAGGGGGAGAGGAAGGAAGCCCACATGGAAGAAAGGAATCTTCGCTGTCACAGCCGGTTCTCTCATATCTATTCATTACATTAAGAGGCGATAATGGCGCCAGCGTTGCACAAACAGGTGCTATTAATCAGGGATATAGGCTGCAACTAATTGGTATAATGATTTCTGCTCATGCGTTAGATTTTTATGGGTAATTATTTTCGTTTAATCGTTCAATTAATTGATTATATATGTGTCTAAATTATCTGATTGGTGATAATTAAAGTTCCATTCGACTTATTTGTCTTGCAATAAAAAGGTTAATGTCTAATGTAGACTGGTGTTCCAAGGTCACAATACATTCATGTGGATTCAACAGACTTCAGTTTTGACGTTCCTCTCATTCCAGGTAAGGATGGCAGTTTGTCATAGATTTGAATAGCTATTCTGTTAAATATGAAAATGGTGGTAAAAAAAATTATATCCAAATATCTATTGGATGAAGTGACTGAATTAATACATTTGAAGTATATGTTGCATTAGACTGACATAAGATACAAATATTAGTTATACATTAGTGACATGTGTATAACCTGAGTATCATTGTTAATTGTTTGAAATGGATGATTCTATAGGAACACATTATCAACATTTGCTCACAAATTGAACATGCAGTCACACACACACAATCCATAAGACGTATAAGATTATTATTGATTATATTATTTATGATTCCTTATTTATTTGATCTGAATCTGAAGTGTTTTTACATTTGTGATGCAAAGAAATCTGCAACTACTCTGCAGGCTTCCTTCATGCTACAATCCAGATCAGATTTAGAATGATCTATCTATTCTCTTTGATCATCGAAAAAGGTATTTCAGACATTGTCAGTTATGAAATGATATGGAATTTTTTTAATTAACCTCCCAGACAGCAGTAGTTTACTTTTTATATTCAGAGAGATGGTATTATGGTAAAAATGAACCAGTCTTTTAATGTTGCGATATATATTATTGCAAAGCTTGTGTTGTAATCATCACAGAGATTCAGAATGATGACTATTCTGTCACCAGTATTGTAAACGCCATTCCCACTACAGCCCACAGCTGTGCACATTGTTCACAAAATGATATCAATTGATTGGATGTCTTATTATGACAGCCATTACTTAATTTTCTCTGTATTCTGAAAAATTATCAAGAGTCCCGTGATGCAATGTTAAATTGTTTGTTTATGGCTTTATCTAAATTATTTCAGTGTCATTGCTAATTTTGGTTTATTTCTTTATTAGGGGCATCTTGATGTGTTGCTAAAAAGGTGCTAGATATGCATTGTCAAGCATGTACTGTGATGTCATTCCGTCACCTGACCTCATTTGTCTGTACATCCTGTCAGTCTTCTAGCCACGCCCATAATGTTCTGTAAGGTTGGTGCCTGTAGCAGGGGCAGAGTCAGATAGCGTGTTGCATTGGCATTTAACCGTCAGTATTTAAAGCACACCTATTGTGGTCCGTGGGCAGTAAGGTAACAGTGTAGGGGTTATGGGAGAGCATCTGTACCCTTTCAGCTGCCTAACTTTTGCTTATGAGTTGTCATAAGATGTTTTCAGAAGGGAAAAAGATTATACCAGAATTGCTAAATATAGATAAAAGTTGGCCACAGTGGAATCCCATCTGCTGATGGTGTGCACTTTGTAACAGGCTGATTAGAAAAGCCAAAGTTATATAATCTGTCTCTCAAAAAAGCCAAAACCACGACATTGCCAAAAATAAAAGGCAGCACCCTTGAATTTTCTCATTCTTTAAAGAATGGCATACAAATGTAAAGACCAGACTGGCAACTGGCTTCTTGCAACAAATGAGTCACTGTGTCCATTTCGGCTTAAGAATGAATCCATATTGCTATTTTAGCTGAAAATGTGTTTTCATTATGTTGGCACGATTTGGGGAAAATTCTGAATCCTTTCTGAATCCCACAAGTCAGGGCGACAATCCAGCCAATTTTTCAAAGCTGAAGCAGAGAAAGCTGAAGCTAGCAATGCTGGCGTCCACTCCAGATTCATATGTTTCTTTGAAACTATTAATTTTCCAAATTCTATGGTCCTTTTTTTTCCAGCTCAGGTCCTCCATTTTTAAAATTAGAGCCATTGGATGGATGGAACCCTGAGTCCTATTTTCCAGGAGCTTGAAATGCATTTGTGAAGTTTTGCTGTATTTTTTTTGTTTGCTTCAGGAAATGTCACCTGGCTCATTTTTCAGCATAAATATTGTTGAGGCTGTAAATATCCTTATCTCAGTTAATTACCAGCAGCATATTTACCATTTTATTATTATTTTAATTCCACATATTCAGCATATTTTATACTTTTTTATTATCATATTGTTTCGGCAGGTCATCATTGCTGCTGGTTCCTTGAGCATCGGGCTAATTTACAGTCCACAAACACTTCTCGCTCCTCTCCCTGAAGACCGGGCTCGGTGTTCACCTCAACACTGATGCCTGCCCGGCAGAGATGGTCCTCCCCGTGCGCTCGCCAGCGATGAATGACACCTTTCACAGACCTGAGAGCAGCATGTTCGACCAGATGAGCATGTCCCAGCAGAACGGCAGCTGCGGGATGTCAGACACCCCCTGTGAGCAGGGCGGGGCAGCGGACGGGGCAGTGGACGGGGCCTGGGAGGATGCCCTGCAGCTGCCTACCTTCTCCACCGCCGCCAAGGTGCGTGTGATCATCACTTTTGTCCTGTGCGCCGTCTCTGCGGTCTGTAACCTGGCAGTGCTGTGGGCCGCCAGCACCAACCACAAGCGCAAGTCCCACGTGCGCATCCTCATCATCAACCTGACGGCGGCTGACCTTCTGGTGACCTTTGTGGTGATGCCGCTGGACGCAGTGTGGAACATCACGGTGCAGTGGCTGGCCGGTGATGCCGCCTGCCGCCTGCTGATGTTCCTCAAACTCCTGGCCATGTACTCCGGGGCCTTCGTTACCGTGGTGATCAGCCTGGACCGCCAGTCCGCCATTCTCAACCCGCTGGCCATCAACGAGGCTAAGAAGAAGAACAAGGTCATGCTGAGCGTGGCGTGGTTGATGAGCGCCGTCCTGTCGCTGCCGCAGGTAAGAGTCTGGCAAGACATGGTTCAGGATCAGTGTGGATACCGCAGGGCCCGGTGCAGCTTCCCTACTCTCTACACTGATGGGGCCAATACCTGAGACTTCTGCACTGTGGGGAAAATATTGGACATAAAAAGGCCTTACAGCTTTTCCATTTTGAAATACATACTACAGATGCAGGTGTAGGAAATTGCCTTGTGAATGTGAAACCACACGCACACAAAGACTACCCAGGTCAAATATCAATGATTATCTGGCTTATCCAGCTCAAGCATTACAGATGGAATTAATGCAGTAATTAATCCAACCGTGTTTACGGTTGAGTGAAAACAAATTACCCTTGAAAATGACACCTTTATGTTTAAATGCCATTGAAACCGTTGTCATCTGACATGGTTAGTATAATATAGCTGTTAAACGTATGCATTGTTGCCATTCATAATGTTTAAATAACAGATTAAAAATATAAAAATGCTAATTTCATATTTATGTTTCTTAAACTGAACCATTCAAAAGCAAACCAAAACCATGAAAACCAAACCATTTTTCTTCTAAAGCTTTTTCTCATTTGCAAATGGGGCTGTTACTTTTAATAATGTATATATATACTTTATAATAATGCCCTTTACCTGTTTAGTGCCTCTTGTGAGCACAAAGAGGACATAAAAATAATGACCTGATTACATAAGTATACTTGATATGTTCATATATATTTGAATATTATATGTTTATGAATAATACATATTTTACCAGAGTTACCCAAGAGAAGTGTATGTAAGAAGGCAAGGCAAAATGATCAGTCTTCTGAATGTGTGCCTTCTGAATGAAAAGTGTGATGGAGCCTGTGATGTATTGAGGCAGGTAATTTCCACAGTATAAGGGCTTGAACGGAGAATGCAGGTATTTATGGTCAGGTTGGCTCTCTGATTTAGTCTGAAACATTTCAATATGAAATATGAAACTTTCGTATCAATAGAGCTGTGTAATTTCAATTGAAATCATCTGACGACACAGGAAAAAAAAAAAAATCCAATTTTTTGTCAATTTTTTTGTCAAATTTTTGGGTCATTATTTCGTGTATTTGCTGCAGGAAATTAAAAATAAAGTAAAAGTGTATGATTATGTTCAGCCCGAGATTGAGAAATAACAGGGCCTCCTTTCTGGAATTTTGCCTTTTTGAGTTGTGTGAATCGAGGAGCGCTCAAGGCTAGAGGAAACACAGAACCTCTACGACTCTCCCTGGGGTAAGACCTTCCCTTTCAAGAGAAGCTCTGTACCTTATATAGCAACGCTACTGAACAGATTGATGTGTATAATCCTGTCATTTAGCAGACCCTCTTATCCATTTGACATACAATCCATTTATACAGCTGCGTATTTACTGAAGCAATACAGGGTAGGTACCTTGTTCAAGGGTACAACGGCAGTGCCCCACATGGGAATCAAAGCTGCAAGGCCAGTTCCCTAGCCACACGGGGCTGAATGGGTTAATAACATGTTCGGCTTTGAGAGGCATTCTTAACACTTAATACGCTCCTCTTTCTGCCACCACAAAACTTGGACTTTTTGGGCCTGTCTGTGGCGGTATGCACTGCAAAGCATTGTGGGATACCCCACCTGTCGAGACCAGCAAGTGGCTTGTTTTAAATTGGGTATTTGAAGGTTTAGTAAGCTGATAATACCTCAGTGAGAGTCATTCTATAACCGCAGTTTGACGGATTTGCATGTACACCCTGAGTGGGATGTGGAGGGTGGAGGGCCTGGATTCATCGTGTAGGCAGAGGGTAAATCAGTAAATTAGCATCGCCTGTCTACCAAAAATGGAAAACGGAGTGTGCAATTGAAGAATTCCCACCTATCCTGTGACCACTGGTCACAGTTTTTCTGACCTTATGGGGGTAGAGACTCGGACTTGTGATGAAACGGACCCACCCGTGCTCATGCTTATGAAAGCACAATTGCTTTGGTGTGCTGCTCAGTGACGTTTCAAAACCTTTTATGCAATTGTGCTTAGGGCCAAATTCAATTAATTTAAGACACTGACTCCTAACCACAAATCCTACACTGGTCCCTGAACAAATTAAATACACTTATTGCATTGTAAAAAGAGATTGACAAGGATTCTGCAGAACAATAGATGCAATGTGTGCATAAATCCTTGTGGAATATTGTGGTAATGGGGAATGAAGAATGTGTCCCACTGAGTAGTATAGTGTGACTGTAGTATTTGACCACCTGTGGCTCGAATGACATGGGGAAAGGATTTCTCTGGTGGTAATGTATAACACTCCTGTTATACTAAGTGCACTCGCCAGCACAATGAAACCTGTAGGGTGCCAACAGCTCTGTAACACGGTGGAAAAAGGATCGACCTTTGCAGTAAAAATGACTTCTGTATAGAGGAAAAAGAGTGCAGAATTTTTTCATTGATTGGCAAGTTAAAGGAACACATTTTTAAATTCAAAGCTCTAATTCTTCATGTAATCAAAGGCCAGTGATGAAAAAGAAGATTTTCTGAATCTAAACTCTTTTTGTATCCCAAGCAAACATATCAATCCTTAAAGACATAGCCCAGTATATTAAATTAAATAATCTTCAACCTGTCTGGTAAGACAGTCGGGCACTGAAACTAGAGTACGAAGAAAAGGACTATAATTTGTTCCTACAACAAGTTACTCTTTGCACAAAATATTGACATTTTCTCATTTTCCTTAATGTAAAAATAAATCCTGTATAGTGAAGGATTTAATCTCCATAATTGTTTTTTTCCTGGCTTGTTTTCCTTGAGGCAATGTTTGCTCTATGTGTTAACTCCCCTTGGCTATCCCCATTTGTCTCTGCTAGACTGAAAGTGTAGGGTACGTGGACATATCAACCACAAGCCTCACTCACAATGTCCCTTCGTGCCCTGTCCTGTGAGTAGGCCAATCAGGTGCATCTCAGTTGCTCTTGGCTTCCCTGTTAGCTCCCTGTTCTCTTGATTGGCGTAAGGAAGGGTCAGATGAGAAGTAACAGGGGGGAACAGAATTGGGGTGTAGCCTGCAGTCAGAAGGCCCACTCTGGGACCAAAGGGCTTGGATAAGTCAATGAGTCTTCTGTGCTATGACTCACTTTCATGGACCCAGCCCAGTGCTAGCGCAGTTAGTGTTGGATACCAAGGCTAAAACATCGCTCAAGTTGCTTGTCATTTTGGCTGTTTGTGATTTTCTGTGATGTGCAAATCAGCTGTCAGTCCTTGACTGGACTACTTGGATCCTGTGTGGATAGGACTGCCACACAAGAAGCAGTGATACTTTGTTAACGCCACACTGTTTTTGGCATGAATTTGATGATTGTTTTTGTGTGCTCATGCTACACTTGTTCCTAAGTGGGTCGTGTAATGTGTCAGGGCTAACAAGCTATGGCTCTGTGATGCCTAGAATGTTTTCTTCCTACAGATCAGAAATCTTCCAGGCAGAATTCATGATTAGGGGCACCAACAGCCAATTAAAAATGTACGCATTTTGTAGCAACTTCATAGGGTGCAGTATGTGTCAAAATTTGACCATAAGTTGCCGGCAGAAGTTGGGTGAGTAATCATTGCGGTGACACATTCAGTCCTTGACTGGCCGAATCTGTGGGGAGACTGTGGGCTTTTAGCACATCAAGCGTGTCAGATAACATACACTGTTGAGGACCACAGTGTTACCTCTTTTGGCTGGTGTCAGTTGGACACCGATCAGCCTCAGCAGTGCGTACCTGTGGGCTCGGGCTCACAGGTGCATGCTGTTAATGAGGCCACCGCTGTCCATGGTTCTGACGGCCTACCAAGCAGCAGAAACAGCAGCTAAAAAGCCCTCTCTGCCGCTGCAATAATACCCTCCCCCTCCCACCGGCCTCAAAAGTGCATCACGTTTTTTTGTCGTTCTGGTGCCCCTCCCCTCCAGGTGTTCATATTCCACAACGTGACCATCGCCGTGCCTCCACAGAACTTCACCCAGTGCACCACGCAGGGCAGCTTCGCCCGCCACTGGCAGGAGACCATCTACAACATGTTCACCTTCATCTGCCTCTTCCTGCTGCCCCTAGCCATCATGATATTCTGCTACAGCCGGATCCTGGTGGAGATCTCCAAACGCATGACGAAAGGGAACAGTGAGCGACTGCTGACACTCCTTTGCTACAGTCACTTTGATTAGACCATAGTGACTCATTTACATTTTAACTGATTAAACTGATTAAGTGAAGACAAATGAGACAATGATTTTATAAGGGCAGGAAAAGAAGAGGGAAATTTGCATCTACACACTTCCCCTGGGGTTAATTTGTAAAAAGAATTTACGAATATATGAGAATATATGAAAAATGCATGGCATTTCCTAGAAATCCAGAGGTGATGTACTAAGTGATCATTTTAAGGTAAATGTATTGTCATATTGTAATTATTAGAAAATCTCATGAGTTCCTGGGAAAATATTCAGATTTACGAGGATTGCCCCCAAGGTCTAATGGCACTTTATATCCTGTGTGTGTTTCAGTATCTTCCAAAGAGGTGCATCTTCGTCGCTCGAAAAACAACATCCCAAAAGCCCGGATGAGGGCCCTGAAAATGACCATCGTGATTGTGGTGTCCTTCATCGTGTGCTGGACACCGTACTACCTGCTGGGCCTGTGGTACTGGTTCTCCCGGACGGGCTGGAGGAGACAGTGTCCCACTCCCTCACCCACATGCTCTTCATCTTTGGACTGTTCAACGCCTGCCTGGACCCCATTACGTACGGCCTGTTCACCGTGCGCTTCCGCAAGGGCCTGAAGAGATACTGCCACGGGGCCACCGTGCTGGTGGAGTCCGACAACCACTCCACCGCCTCCTTCATCCGCTCCGCCTCCACCTTCCGCATGAAGCGGGTGGGGTCACAGCGGCCTGCAGGGGGAGCGGGACTGGGGGCGGAGGAGGGGGGCCCGAGAAGAAGTCTGGCTGCAGAAACAGCTACCTGATCGTGTGCAGCAGCGAAGGGGGGGACCCCAACCGCTCCAGCCCGGACAGCATGGTGTGAGGGGGGGCTGCAGGACTGGTACGGAGCACAGGTCTGGTACTCTGGGTCTGGTGCTCTGGGTTGGATATTGCTGTCAGTGTTTTAATACCTAAAGACTCCCAAACAGAAGATGATGCAAGGATTGGACAGGCATACTGCAGCCCAAATCTAAGGAGGAAAGAAGAAGAGGGACTGAAACATTGTTTTTAAAAAGTGTATAAAAGTGATCATTGCTTATTATAGGCCACCATATATGACAGGCTTAAATAAGAACACATTTAGGATCAGAGATTTTTCTTATTTTTTGATTCAGGTCATGCCTGGTAAATAAGGCAGTGGAATCCACACTGAATGAAATACAATCTAAAACACTGTAAAATGTATGTGTGCTATATAATCTCAGAAATGAAGGATTTGTACTGTGTTTATTGTAAAAAGGAGCATTCTGTACAGTTTTTGTATTATGTAAACAATCATACTGTCATGCTTACGTGAATGCACCCCCAAAAAGCATCACCTGATGTTTCAGTTAGGCATTTTTATGTTCAATATGTACTGCTTATTGGTGTTTGAACTGACAATCAAGATTTACAAATAAATTATAAGCAGACAAATTTGTGGACATTCTTGCCCTGTTGTACTGCCTGTCAGTTTTTATCTGAGCAATTCAGATTCCAAATTAAATGTCATTAATTTTTAAATGTCATTAATTTGGAAAATAAAAGTGTTTTTGCACAGTATTTTTTTGTAACATTCAGTAACAAATGAAATCAGAAATGTATGGAAGAAACAACATTTTTCTTAATTTGATTTGGGGATAAGATAATAGATAATAGAATTTGTTTATTATGAGTAGTATTATTGTTCGTATCTGATTAGTGTTGACATTATAAAACGTTAAGTTATTCTATGTCTAACTAACTAGCTGGTTAGATAGTGTAGTAACTCCACCAATACATAACACTCCGCTTTGTGAAGGGTAACCGATTATTTATTACCGTAACAATAACACTCAATATCAAGTCCTCGCCACCGAATAACATTTCCCTTCCTTATCACAAACACTGGTCACTTCCACCTAGCACTAATTGCACAGGTAAAGTCACACTGCCCTCTACTGGACAACCAAACCCCATTTCTTTAATATGACCCTATAGCCACATAAATAGGTTGAAAGCCACATAAAGATAGTTCCGGCATCTATTTAGCTGTCAAACGAGCCTTCGGACCTAGCACTATTTACTTATCTTTGCGTTTAGATCGCTCATAATTAATTGCCATAGGTAGCTAGCTTGCCCTCTTCGTGATAGGCGAGTCGCAGCAGGACTGGCTAGCTATCTGCAAACGCCGTATTTGACGATGGTTATGTTACATGGTAAATCTCCACAGTGAAGCCAGAGCATCAGGCTATGTCCTGTTCTGACAGATAGACTATGTGATTATGCTTGTGCATATAACATGAATGCTGCTGCTTGAGTATGTGTTATGTGGAGCACAAACTGATTGTAAAGCTGCGGGCCACATTATAAATTCTGTAAACAATGTTTCCCACCGAAATTCAGGGAGTATCAAACCAAATGTCTGCTTACAAAATAAAGGAAGGGTAATGCATGGCATGTTGAAATGTCTTTAGTTCTTGCACAAACATTATGGTGTTTATGAAAAAGCTTTTGAAATGTTTATGCATAGTGATTTAGAACTGTGATGATCCACTCATCACATGCATATCGTGCATATGCACATTACAATGCTTATATGCAAATTCAAAGCACAGCTGTCAGCCTTTTGACTACCTTACACAGGGACCTTCAGATGTAGACCCAACAAATGTTATGACCTGATTTCAGTCAGCCATTGCCAATCGTAACATTTTGCACATTTTTCCTGGTTTAAAAAACCTTTGTGGTTCCAGAGCTTAAAATAGCTGTGTGTTGGCATCAATGCCTTATTTATTATTGGTAGAACTTAGATGTGTTGAACCATATATTTGTATTAAACATATTTGTATTGTATAGTTATATTTAACATTTGAAATGTTGTTTAAAGATATAGCTATTGTTTTTTAAATGTATAAAACCCCCTTCCCACACAAACTATGGCTCCAGCCGCCCCTGTTGTGCAGTAATATGTTTATGAACCCCTGGAGGTATGTGCAGAATGAGTGCCGTGCATACACAGAATAGTTGACAAGATTTGTCCACAAGAACAGAGGTTTTGTTCCTGGTGGTTAATTAACATCAAGTTTGACTCTCAATTGATAGCAACGACATCCTTTCACAACGTCGGTCTGAAAGCCCAGCAGACACAATTCCACACCGACTAGTTGCAATGGAGGAGTCGATTGGTAAATTCAGAAAAGAAAAGAAAACAGCCAGGGTTTTGCAATGATGTCAAAAAGGACACACACTACAATAGTAATGAAGGCTGGCAGTAAATATTTTTGCTTATTGCCAACACTTGGCTACAATGATATTGGTTAATTATGCTGTCTGAAGAGCACACACCTGGGATGGTGCTTGGGCTTATGATTGTTTCAGGTGACATTTCGTCAGGGGCTTCAAGTTTGCAAGTTGCAGAAGTGCCATTACTTCACACTGAAAACTGAATGTGACACTGGGAGGGGTGGAGGGAGGAGTGGAGAGGGCTGCTCCTCCCCTTTGGCTGCTGTCAGGATTTCTTGTTCCCTCCCACAGCCGAGAGAGTACTACAGGACCTTGGACAGTAGCAGTATCACCTGAAGCTGATCTACAATCAACTAAGGTGTTAGCCATTGCCTTTGTTAGGCCTTTATAAAAGCACAGCCTGCTATGCCTGAGAGAGGGCATGGAGGAAGAGGTGCTTTTTTGGGCATAGAGGAAAAGGTGCTTTTATGTTGCTACTCTCGAATATAGCTTTTGGTTTAACTTCATTTTTGTGTTTTTTAAATGTGTTTTATTTTTGTAATATAAACATAGTAAATTGCCTGCTGGCCAGCTGAAACACTGCCATTGGTTTGTTTTTCCAGCCACTCACCACCTGGCATGGTGGCCACTCTGCTGCAGAGCAATTGAAGAGAATATTTGAAGAGACATCAATCAGTGGTTTAGAAATCATAAAGTGTAAATGTAATTTGATTTCAGAGTAGCATTAAGAAAAAAATAAGGAGGAAAAAGGCTTGGACCAACAGGCATCGCAATGCAATGATGTGACAAGACTCAAATAACCATACATTTCAATTATGTTGAGTGGCAAAAATAATTTTCTATGAGATGAATGGATACATTTACAAAATTGGTCTCACATCACACCCATAGCACCTCAAGAACCTTCAGAAGTTACATAATTCAGAATTGTTCCACAAAAGATACCAAGAAAAATAAATATTCATTAACTCATGCATTCATTATGCCAGATGCCGCCAATTATTTTGTAGGATGGATTAATTTCAAAGAACAGCACTGAGGCGTGAGTATGTCAATCAATCTCAATTCACTATGCCCAGAAGTTGGGTATTTAAGATAAAACAATAATTTTCATAATTTAAAGTTTTTGTACTCAAACACTTCGGCATACATTTATACAATCTAAATGTTAACCCATACTTACTTTCGTATTTATGAAAGAAGAAAAAACTACTTTGTGATTATACCAATCAGAGGTGGAGGCGCAGAGCAGACAGCAGTGTTCGGACGTGGATTGGGTGGTGTTAGCGTGTATCAAAGGAGGTGTCAATTATTTTGTGATTGACAAGAAGGGAAAACAAAAATCTCCCAACTGATTTGTAGAGCTGTCAAACCAATCAGTCCCCTCAGATTGGCTGGAGGCTCTCCAATCAGCAACAAGACATCATCTGCAAGACAGCAGTGTGAGAACAGGTCGAACTCAGCCTTATGGGCCCCCGAGCTGTTTGCCATTGGGGGTCATAGTTGTCATCAGGTCAGAATAAAAACATATCCAAGTGGTCATCTGTTATCCAACTCCAATGCTGCCTTTTCATTATAATCTTGGTGGAGAAGACAGCCCTGCAGATATACTGTAGGTGGAATGAAACATCAAGAACAAGCATTGGAAGGGCGCAGTCAGATCAGAGTTTTGATGCAGGAACACAAAACTGTCCCAGGAGTCACATGAGGTCAAATCCTAGTGTTTTGAGCCTTGAGTGCTGTGTTCAGAAGTTATCATCTCATCCACTGAAGGCAGCTTACGGCAGTCTAAAGTCCCCAATTGGCACATATCAATTTGTGTAGTGGTCCTTGGAGAAATAAAAGGATTTTATTTGCGGTACCACTCTCCCTGTGCTGGCCAAGTGAAGGGAAGTGTCTGTCCACTCAGGGTTGTACAGAAAGGGCCAGCTTGTGACAGACCACTGTTGCAACTCAGAAAGAGCAGCGGTCCCATGAAACCATGGGTCTCATTCACTAATATGTTCATAGAAACGTGCATTTGTGCTTATAAAAAGTTGTCATGGAAAAGTACAGTCGGATTCATGAAATGTGCGCATCAGTCAATTTCATTCTTACCCGTGTGTGCATATTAATGAATGCCAATTGTTCTTAAATGAGCATGTAATTTTGAATTAAGATAATACACCAGTGGTTCTCAAACTATGGGTCGCGACCCCACTTGGGGTCGCCAAAGGGTCATGGTGGGGTCCCCAAAAAAGGAAAAAATTTAAATTAATTAAAAAATGTTTTAACCATAAGCATTTCTTTACATTTTTTAAAAGAAAAACAAATTGCCTGTTTTTTCTGACCGATTATTTTTAATCTACCGACATGCATGAGTTTAAACCAATGCATGCGTTTAACGTTACTGCACTACCGCATGGCATGTGTAGCGCGCCAATACAGCAGTCACGAAAATGGACACGTTTGTTGTCAGGAGTGGTGCTGGAGGTGAGTCAAATTCGAGCAAAAAAACAGCAGAAAATTACAAAAATACAAATAAAACAAAAAGGAATAAAAGAAGTTATGACCAGAAATTCCTCACCTATGGCTTTACATGGACAGGACATGAGGAGGACCCAAGACCACAATGTGTCGTGTGTGGGGAAGTTCTAGCTAACGAGAGCTTTAAGCCATGTAAAATGCAACGCCACTTGCAAACTAAACACAGCGCATTACAAGCAAAGCCGCTAGATTTCTTTCAGAGGAAACAAAACGTTTTCGGCATTGACTTTAATTAAAAATAAATATAGATCGCGTCTGAGAGTTGAAGGGGTGCAGCCACGCATCGATGAACTGTGTTAAACACTCCAAGCACATCCATCCCATTAAGTAGGCTAAGCAGTCCTTTTATTTTTCATAAAGATATAGCCTGTGAATGTACTGTATTTGCTACTATTAAGTCTGTTTTATTTGTTTTTCATAAAGATATAGCCTGTGAATGCATTTGCTACTATTTTGGAAATAGACCACCAATATATGTTTATGGACTAAAGTTTTTCAGCGTTGTAATTGCACTATCATTTATGTATGGGGTCGCGATTTTTTCCCACCCATGAAATGGGGTCGTGGTGTAAAAAAGTTTGAGAAACCCTGTAATACACACCCCAGAAAACCCATATAAGGCCCTTCTGATTTGAAAGTCACATAGGCAAGATGCAGGGCGCTATTTTGTTGTGGCTGTCTTGCGTGGAAAATAGTGATACATTAACAACCAATTTGCTAAGGCTGGTTCTAATTACGCAAGTAAATTAAATGCCCTCATTAGCAATTTTGCAGTAGAATACATCCATAAAAGTGTCCGAAACAACATGGCATGCTCACATGTCCAGATTGTTAAGGTCGGCATCTGGAGGCCAAGCAGGTGCTGTTTGCTCTCTTGATTGCTGCCTGATTGCCTCGTTGGAGGCCACGCCCAAGAGGGCATACCAGGCATGCCTGTCCGATTGCCCCAATTACCGCTGATTGCGCCCTGCTGTGAACTGCTGGCCACGCCCAGCCCATGGGAATAAAGGCGGGCTGCACCGCAGCTTTTGATCAGGCCTTGATTTTGTGCAGCTTATGATGCAGTAGCAGAGTTTTAGCTTATGTGCTTTCGGGAGTGTTGCAAAATGTGTTGTTCTTTTGGGAGTGTTCTTTTGTCTGTGGAACTTTTTGTTTCCTTTAATCAAGCCATGTGTGAAGTGAACTGTTACTTCCTGATTTATTACGACATCTACGGAAGGCGTTAATGGTAAGGGTCTGCAAAGGGTTCTTTTTGGGCATCATCCGTAGTTGTGCAGTGTATGGAACACGGATGCTTGCTACCGATATTATCCATAGCTATGCGGTGTATGGAGCATGGATAATTATCGCTTATTTTAATAAAGTGGCTACCCGTGTAGTCAGTTTTGCTTTACTACTGGACTCTTTTCTTGATACATCACCCAACGCACGCTCGCTACAATATTATGACATAAAAATGATTTTATTTTTACATAAACTGCAAATAAAAACAAAGTCAAAAACTTGAATTGTAAATGTTTTAATAATATGACAATGCAAAATAATTACTTGACAAAAAAGTCTGGAACGTCTTCCTTCTAAGACAGTCCGAGTCAGTGTCACTGTAACACCGGCTGGATATTTGCGAATAAGTCCAGCTTGAACCACGGTAAGCCTGCTCCCGACCAGGCTAGCCCAAAAGCATATGTTGCCATAGTAACTTAACTGGCATCTAGTCAAGCTTGCTTCGCGAAACCGAGTTATCCTAGAACTTATCCAGACTTGCTGAAATAAGCCAGGTTTACAGCTTAATCGTGCTTCGTGAAATACCCCCCAGGCACAAGTAGTGAGAGAACAACAAGAAAAATAACTTAAATTTACAGATCAGGAAATGGAGGTATTGGTCAACGAGGTACAGCGTCACAGCACCATTTTATAGAATAGGAAGACACTACCAATGAAGAAGAAAATAAATTGGAGTGTCTTCACAAAATAATTGAATTAGGCATAACAATAAGAACAGTAGATGATGTAAACAAAACAAACATCCGATGATATAAAGAAAATATGACATGACATTAGGTGGCGTCCAACAGAAAAACCTTCCTACAACATAATGCAGGAAAAAGACATAGGCAGTGGTCCAACCGAGGAAAGAATATTAGAATAGCAATAAAGAATATAAACGGATAAACTTGTGATGGGAGCATCAAAGTTAAACTGTCGGCTATTCACAATTCATTGTATACCCTACTGACTGCATATGCATAATAAGATAATCGTTCAAATTCAGAACTGCTAGCTGATGACAAATTAGTCAATAGAAATCCTTATTTTAAGTCCTAGTAAATATGTATGCTATAGAATATATTTAAAATTCTGATTTGGCTGTCTGTAGATACAGGTATTCCTGAAAATAAAGCTGTCGTAACATGAACCGGGGTACATTTGTGATTATTTGTTTTGTATTGCTGGGAAAATGCAGGAATTGTGAAATATGTAGTCAGTACAAATAATTTTATTAAGATGGAATACTTAATAGACCTAATTTACAAAATCTCCACCCTGATGTAATGTGTTTACCCCATGTATACATATGCATGAACATATTTAACTATTCATCTAAAGGTAAGTCACAAAGTGACCACCACAAAGTTACCACCGCAAATAACATCCTAATAGCAATTTTACCCCTTGTGAACGCTTAGTTAATCTGCTGTAGATATTGCGATCTTTTAGCGACTGCTTTATGAACACTAATGAAACTCAAATATGCAACCAAAATGTACTAGAAAGGAGAAGAACTTCTATTGGCAATCTAAAATGGCTTATAAGCCATTTGTCATTTTCTGAAAATGTTTTCTCTCCTCTCAAAGCCTGGCCTGCTAGATTTTCCAGCAATGCCAAAATACACCATTGTCACATTAAAAAAAATATATTGTGGAGCCTTTACCATAGTTTGCTATAAATACACAAAACAAAATACAGTATATAACACTATCAGTAATATCAACATCACTATCACATCACCATCACTATCAACATAATGCAGACATTAGAGAATGTGCACAAAATAGTGTTGTGTTATACAGTAACATTACAAATAATACCACTATTTTGTTCTCATATGTATAATATAATACATAGGCCTACTTTTGATTGCAATTGAGTTACAAGCAGGTTGTGTTGTTTTCTGTATATTTGTACGTCTGGGGCAGTCACAAATCAGTTTAGATTCTAAAAACATTTTTAATTAAGAACATATTTAAGAAATTGTTTTATTCATTAATGCATCAAATTGATTGTACACACGCTTCACGCATGGATCTATGTGTACGCCCTGTTTGTGAATGGTCTGTTGCCTTGCATTACACCTATTGGTTTTGGGCTGGTGAATTTTACAACAGACTGAGAGGATCTGCAGGTTTACAGCAGAGAGCTGGCCTTCTAGGCTACTTTTAACTATGTCAAACACGAGCTCGGTTGCAAAGATCAAAATTGCCCATTTCTCTTTTTACGAACGATATATAATGACATTTTAAACAATATTGCAACAAATGCAGACAGAAATTGTGCCTTTATGATTAAGATTTGGGACAATTCTTCAAAAAAACATTTGCCAGTATTTGCCAATTTTGCCCGTGCCATGGAGTCGGACATTGCAGCTCCTCACAGAAAGCCTATCCATAAAAAAATGCATGTGAATCATGAAAATAAAATCAGCCCTCTTTGGATCAGAAATTATGGGGATGAAAGATGGCGTTCCTCATAAAGCAGCTCAACTCTTCTCACAGAGCTGGTATCAGATGATGTGACCTCTCTAATCAGCTCTTGAAAATAAAAAAGGTTTGGCCATGACTGAGCACCAGCATACCTATAAACACATGAGTTTGAAAGCTTTGCTTCTCTGAAAGGATCTTTTGTTTTTCGTGTAGTGGCAATCTGAAGCAAGTCTGCGGTACTTGACTGAGTGCTGGTATGAAGAACTTTTATTTTCTCTTGGTATTCTTTGTTACAGTACATACTGCACAATGTTGGATTTGCATCATCACGGCCAGGGAGAATAAAGGAGCATTGTGTCTCTCTCAACTTGTCAAGTTACTGAAGTTATTGCTCTTGTGCTTACTTGTATTATACTTGTTCTAATTAAAAATACACCCAAAGGCTGAGAGGGTGTAAAAGCATTTCTCAGTCAGACTTATTTTAAAATCGAATCATGTCTAGAATGTTGTGGAGTTACTTAAATGATGTGCGAAAGGATGCGTCACCAGCGGCAACAAGGTATATGAAGTTAAACAGTATTCAGTATACCCCATAATCCATCCCATCAGGACCAGAGTTACTGAGGATAGAGTATACTCCCACATCACTTATCTCATCAGGACCAGAGTTACTGTGGCTACAGTATACTACCGCATCACCCATCACAACAGGACCAGAGTTACTGTGGTTACAGTATACTACCGCATCACCCATCTCATCAGGACTGACAGTTAATGTATACTCCTGCATATCCGGCCACAAACAATAAACCAAAATAATAAACAAATTCAAAACCGCCTTTTCGGCCAAAACATTAACACTAATATATCGACACTTCGGGACTTTTCAGTCGCTTTCAGTATTTAATTTATCCTCTCTCTCAAACTTTACGCTCCCAGGTTCCAGCCCTACTGAGAGAGAAGAGCAGTTTTAAGCACACAGGTACATTTAAGACAATGTCCTACAGCGGTGTTCTGTTGAACTGACACCTTCCACAGCATGTAAATGAGCCCACCGGATAACCTGGCACATCGCATGCGTGGAAGATGGATCTGCGGGAGTAAATTGCATCCTGTTTTCTTCATTTAAAACGTTGTCAATTTCCTTTGAGACGCATATTGCACAGAGCAGCACGTTCCATTGCAATCATTTATTTAATTTATATTTATATTTGTTTTATTTTTATTATTTTATTTATTTACCCACTGTGGGTCGGGAGTGGGCCGCATTCTATTGGGGAATGTTCACTTATGTTCACAGTGATTACAGTTCAAACATCTGCAGGGTAACCATAATCACGGCTGATGTCACAGTCCCATTCACGTTTGCAGCGCAATCAAATATGAAAGAACGTTGTGCAGCTTTATTTATTCAAACTCAAACTCTCTGGTCTCTGATGGACTTCAGATGCTCTGCTGGAAGTGATCATCTATACTCAATCAATCTGATCATCTCTCCGTCCTGCTCGTCACATAATGTGGGTACAGCGGACAGATGGTGACAGCGGACAGATGGCTTACAGTGGTGACACACCACTAATAAGCTCAGCAGCAGACCTCTCTGTTCTTTACATGCTGTGCCATGCTGGAACTGCGACACCATATTCAGTGACTCTCAGGAATTAGATTATCACATTTTGGCTCAATTCTCATTCTATCATGTTGGTTCATTCTACTGTGACTGGAAAAAAACATCTACAGCTCAGCTTCTTTTTTTTTTTTTTTTCAGCTTAGTTCTTTTGTATAGCTTGAAGGCCAAACCGAAATATAAAAGCAGGAGACTATTTTGAGGAAAAGAAGAGATGAGTATAATACGTGGTTGTGATTTGTCAATGAGACAAAGAGCAACTGCAGCTTTCCTGGAACAATCTATGAACAAAAAATGGAGGTGGGAGATTGCTCAGCGATTGTGAGCGTTATCTCTACAGCAGCCTGTCCAGCTCCGAGGACGGGATCGTGCAGTACCCAGTCACCATCCCAACGGGATCATTCACGGATCCCGTGGGATTAGCACTTGCTGCATGGTGGTCTGAGAGTTAAAACAGGGCTGAGACTGCGAGCACTGTTCCCAGATGTGCCTGGTCCTGTCAAACCAGCTGCTCTGCTTGTAAGGACACAGAACAGTAAGGTTCACATTCACACAAGTTTAGTGAATGTCTTGGCTGTTTGTCCCCCTTTGTTTGTTGTAAATGCCTTTGCGGATTACATCACTTATTCAGCAGCCGTACCTGCGTCTGTCCCTTTGATGAAAGCATTTTATTTTGTAGTGTGTCCTAGCTGCTGATCTGCCGAATGAACAACGAGGTGCAACTTTACATGAGGACGCATACCTGGGTGTCCCAGTGAATATGTAACACATTCAATAACGTGAGGTAGCATTTCTATAAATCATTCAAAAGCAAATGAGTGAATGAATGCCTGTGTAGTAAATTCAAAAGGCGAAAAAAAGCCTTCAAGACATCAGTTATTTACGCTCCCTCGTTAGTACTTCACAGGGTTTGATTGTTAAACCAAATCAACATCAATGATAACAGAGAAACAAATGAAGGGCTTACTTCCAAAACCTGTTAAGTCCATTTTTGCCAAAAAATGGTTCTGAGCACCACCTGCAACTACATATGGCAACGCATGTTTCTGCTGTAAATTGAGCGTTAAAAGCGGTTTAGTCCCATAGAAGCCGCCCATAAAACTATTGTGTTGTTTCCAAAAGCGATTAAGTCCCACCTGGTTTCATTTCCAAAACCTGTTAAAGTCGATAACCAATAGCGTGAGCGTAGCTAATTTTTTCGTTTTAGTTGTGTTGCTTGCAAAATAATATGTCTGCAGTCTGAAGTTAGTATTATGTAGTTTTTTAGTTTCTTTTTCCTACAACATTTACTATTTCTCTATTCCAATGTACGTTTTAACAGTTCTGCCAATACAAAAGACTGTACTCTTTATGTTTCGTTCAGACAACAAAATGTTGAAAATAAAGTAAAAGTTTTCTAAGCAACTTGTTTTTACCGAAGTGCCAACATCATTTTAGAGCTCTTATAACCGTTGTCTTTGTGTTATATCATCCATCTATTATGCCACAATACTATAAAAAATATAGTCCAGTAAGCCAGAGTGACAGGAAAATTGAGTAAGAACAAATAACACATGCATAATGCTTGGTGTGAAACTCACGGTAATCGCGATGAATGAATTGTATGACATTTTGGCACAAAAAGTGACAAAATAATAAGAACAAAGAAGAGTAGATTTCAAAAACACCCTTTATTTAAATAGTCTGCCATGGTAACCAAACATAGTTTTCATAAAATGAACATTGCTGTTAGTGGTAACAACTTTTCAGAAAAATGCGTTTTTCTCCTTACAAGCAAAATGGACTTAACAGGTTTTGGAAGTAAGCCCTTCAAATATAACTGGCGCTCTAGATTACTAAGGATAATCTTAATCCTGGATATTTGTTTGCAATAGAATGGACCTATTTCACTTGTCCATTCTCTCCCCATCAGCCTTATCCACATTTACCTGGAATTTTCCACATATTCAGACCTCTGCATCGCGTGTGGTTTGATTTCAGCTTTGCCTCCCACACCCAATGTCAGGCATGTCAGCCTCTTCCTGGCAAGCCTTTTCATTATTCAGTAAGAGATGTGGCTGTGGTGTTTCTCTGAATTGTAAAATAATATTGTTAGAGGCACTGCAAGCATTCAAGCACCAGCTTGTCTGTGTTTAATCTTGATCGATGCCACTCAGGCTTCACCATCTTGGTACACGGCGAAAAAACCCTGTTTTAATGTCACTCACCGCATACCAATCAATTTGTAAAATGTCATTTCTCTATGTGATTCCTGAACCTATGCGCATTAATCTTCTTTTAAATCTCAATCTCTACATTTTTTCTTTAACCAGGCACAGATCTTCAAATGCTTGGCGTTGTTGGGGTGATTTTGGTGTGTATTTTTAAGTTTGATTTAATTGGAAATTGTTGCTGAGAGATGAGTGGAATGTCTGATTCTTTGGGTTGTCCTTGCAGTTGTTCTGTTGTTAACTGGTAGACATGCTGGCTGTTTGGTTCAGTCATTTGCAGAGATCTCTCTGAAATTACTTTTCTTTTGAATAGCTCTGAAAAAACCCTGTGTGACAGTCCTATCATCAAGGGCACGGTAAAACTGGCAATTATAGCACATGAATACTACCATAACCATGGTTTAAAAAGTGTTTTTTGGTTCCTTTTATAGTGTCAGAAATCTGTATTGGGTAGTAATAATAACATGCATTCAATTTCTTGTTAAGTGGTTCATAGTTCAGCAAAGTGGTCTGTATTCATTTAACTAAGAGTATCCAGTAGGGATATGATGTACTGTATCAGAGTTGATTTAACTATAAACATATTGATGAGCACATGATTTAATGAGGCATTATGGGTAAGGGTAGCGGCAGATTGTGCCCTCCGTGGTTGAGGTGGCTGGGGTTGCGGTTCAGGGAGTAGGCTTCGAAAACACAGGTTCATACTTATTCCTGTTGTCTTTCAAGTTGTATAATCTTTTGTTACCAGTGTTGGATACCTGCTGTATTTGAGCTGTTTGCAGTTAAATGGTGCAATTTAGTAACTGCTTTGTTGAAAACCAGATTTTTATATATGTCATTAAATGCAAGCTAACAAGAGATACAGTGCCTTGCAAAAGTATTCAGACCCTCGGAAAGTTTTTAAATGTTGCTGGATTATGAATGTTACTTTTCTAGCTAATGTATTTTTTATTCAAAACTCATGTGCTCAAATTGACTGTTTCATGAAGAAGGAATTTGTTATGTCAGCAAATATTTTAAGGAAAAATAAAAAACTGAAATATGCTGCTTGCATAAGTATTCAGACCCCTCCTATTAATTTGGTGGAGGCACCTTTCGCTGCAATAACAGCTCTAAATTTCTACCAACTTGGTTGGAGGTGATTTTCTCCCATTCTTCAGAGCAGAATTTCTCCAGCTCTCTGAAGTTCCTTGGGCATTGCTTATGGACAGCAATTTTCAAGCCACAGATTCTCAATGGGGTTCAGGTCAGGACTTTGACTGGCCACTCAAGGACATTCAGTTTTCTGTTCTTGAGCCAGTCCCTGTTTCTGAGAGAAATAGGTTTTCTTGCAGTATCTGCCTGTACATTCCTTCTAGAATGACACTGCTACCAGTGGTATGATGCAGCTTCAACTTCTTGATTATTGAGCCAACCGTGATGACTGGGATATCCAAACCCTTAGAAATGTTTGTGTATTGTCCTAATATGTGCCTTTTGATAACCATAACCCTGGCTTCCTGAGAAAGCTCTTTGGCCTTCATTTTTGTGATATTTCCTTCAAATTCACTACCCGACCAAAAAGCCTTACAAAGACAAATGTTTTAAACCTGAAATCATGTCACTGTTACAGCACACGGACAGAGGCCAATCAACTCATTGTGTGGCTCGATAAGGTAATGTTTTGCACCTGCATTAACTTACAGCTGCACAGGGTTTGAATAGTTTTGCAACCCATCAACATTTTTCCATTTTATTTCACTTTAAGTATCTATATACTTTTTTCCCTTGTTTTTTGTTATTATTGTTTTTTACAAATCTGAGTAGTAGGTTGTATTTATAATATAGATATTAGTTATTAAATGAAATTGTTGTAGATGAAAGCTTGAAAGCAACTAAATGTGAAAATTGTGCAAGGCACTGTATATGCCAAAACTAATGCAATCAGAAAAAATATTTAAAATGCTTACTACCATAACTATGCAATGACGGACTTCTCTGGAATTCCTTAATTGTTTAATGTTCTCACTCTGGACAGGAAGCAGTCTGTCTCTTTCTCTAACACAATCTTTCCTGCTCTGAACACTGTCCTCTTCCTACCAATAGAAATGAATCAAGCTCTGGGGCCCCCGGGTGGCACAACGGTAAAGACACTTGCCCGGATGACAGGTTGCCCAGCCCGGGAGTCCCGTTCAGGGGCGGCAATTGGCTGTCCGCCCCAGGGGAGGGGGAAGGGAAGCCAGCATAAGCTTGTCATGTATAAGAGTGGCTCTGTATGTACCAGAGTTAGAGTCGACAGCTTAGTGGATTTGGTCTCAGAGGAGGCGGTTTATCGCCTTTGTCACTGCTGGTCCCAGAGCTGTGGCAGTTAGCTCATAGTGCAAGGGGGGGATAGTTGACATAGAAAGACGCTACAACTGGCTACTAAATTGGGAGAAACAGGGGAAAAAAACTGCATTGGAGGAAAACTGTAGTGTTGTGTTATTATACGCCTTTGCTTGGTCTACAATTAGTGGAGCTCTGAAGAAACAGAAGCTTGGCATACTTTGTTTACAAATCATGCCTGCAGCACACCTGCAGTTTTCACCTCCATCTGCACAGAGGCACTGCCCACACCTGCAGTATACACCTCCATCCACACAGAGGCACTGCCCACAACTGCAGTATACAGCTCCATCTGCACAGAGGCCCCACCCACACCTGCAGTATCTTTAGAGGCCCTGCTCCCACCTTCATTATATACCTCCATCTCCAGAGGAGAAGGATGTACAATATGAGTACTACAATTAATTTACAAACAGAAATAGACAGAGCTCATTAGTAACCTTGACACCAACACCCTCTCTCTTCCAACAAACCAAATAATGGCAATTGGCTGACTGTTAAACTCAGTATCAATTTATATGAAAACACATATATACAATATATTAGAGCTACAATTAAGTCATATTACTTAAGCAATTTTACTCATTGAAATGGCTGTATAGAAAAGCTTGTTCTTTTCCTCAACTAAATAAAATGCTGCTAGCTAGCGAGCACTGTAACACGTGTGGTAAACTAACGTTATCTGAGATACAAATAAGACATTTTACAATATGAAATGAATGCTACAATGAGTCACCCCAAGTTGACTCTTAATTAGATAGTGAGGGCTACCAATGTAACCCCCTCCCTTTTTAGAATGAAGGAAATTAAATTCAAAATGGCTCGCTGATTAACACTACTTAGCTTTGTTAGCTAATAGCTAGTTAGAAAACTAATAGTGGCTAGCTGGCCAAATGTTCTTTGGTAGATTTGTCATATTTCACAAACATTATAGGAACTTGTTTGTTTTATTTCAAAGCTGTTACTAGTGTGTTAGGTGCCCCTTAAATATGGCTCCGGAGACAGGATCACAAACAAAACCTTCATCACAAACAAAAACATATACGGCGACAATATGACAGGTTTGAAAGCCAAGTTACCCTGTAAATCATTGATATGACTATCACAAGACACACTGAGAAAGATACTGCACTGTATGCGACTAAACAAGAGCATCAGGCCCTTATCATCCCATATTATCGTATTATTATTATATGATCTGCTCCACTGTGTGCCTGAAAATCTGTTTTAATACTTAAACCCTTACACTCTTTTTTTCAGCCCCCACATATAACACTGAGAGGGGACAAGTCAGGACAACTGCAGTAGTGCTTCATTACTAACTTTCAGTACCTTTTCAGTTTCTTTATTTATTCATGTCATGCATGCAGTATTTTTCATTGAATCCACAGAGGTCTGATCTTGTGAGGAGGTATGTGTAAGACTTAAATAAAACCTAACTCTTGAAATAAGTTTCCTTAAAGTTTGCCATGGAGATTAGGTTGCACTCCACTGGAGGTAAATTCATCGATTCAACATTTGAATTCCAGCTTGGGGTCACAGGAGAGAATAATTCCAGTGACCTGTTATTGTGAAAATGGAATTATATATTATAGATTAGTTTTTTTACCTGTATCATTTAAATGAGAATTATAAGCATGAGAGTGTAACCCTTTTATGACTCATCTGGTGAACAGAGCCAGAGTCATATTTTACTTGGGTTTCCAAGAGCATAGGACGAAATCCCACCCAGAATAATGTGAATAATTAACCCATATTTCTTGCATATACACTGCATATAAATTCTCTAACACCACAGACTGATGGTGAGTTTCTTTCCTACCCTGGTGTTGGAGAGTCACAGGGCCTGCTTAAAATCAACAGCCAATTTAGACCCAAGAACCCAGGTGAGGTGAGTTAACTGTGTAAATCTTCCAGGCCCACAGTTAGGGACACATGACCTAGAGCCAAGTTCCAAGTGACCAAGAGCCATTATTTTTGTAGTATTTATTTGGCCTTTACTTTAGTTAAATAATAACGATTTAATAAAACAGTTTTATACCTTCAGACACTGATCACACCTTACAGCCCAGCTAGACCCCTCCTAGCGCCTCCACTAGCACTCGGGCGCCCAGCAGCTGTTCCTTGCGACCTCACCTCTTCTCTGTCCTTACCCTCTAGTGGTGGAATTACCTTCCACACTCAGTCAGGACCGCAGAATCCCTGGCTATCTTCTGCAAGACTGAAAACCTACCTCTTCAAACTACACTTCCACTAAATGCATGTACAGTATATATATATTTTTAAATATATAACTTTTCTTTGGTGTTGTACAACATTTACCAGAATGAAGGTGGAGATCAGAGGGACTTCTGGACCCCACCCATGCAGTGAAGGGATACATTTCACTGCTGTTCAAAAGAGACTAATGACAAGAAAAGCGTGGACAGGACAACAATCTGAATAGATGAAAGTGCTATGCTTTCAGATAACAGACATGAGCAGCGGTTCATTCGTCCTGTATCAGACGGTAGGCCATGATAAAATTATTAGGAAGACGGTCGCCCCAAGGGCAGGGCGCCTGCCCTGAATACTGTGGTGAAGAGACGGGAGACCACCCGAGAAACTGTCACACTCAGCACCCGGCCTTGTATATGGTTACTGTCATTACCACTTGTTGGTAGTCTAATGATAATATTACAATGTTGTATAGTCTCTGCACAGTGCTTCAGATCCATACTGTTTGTGCTTGTACTTGAATTGTTCAGAGCTGATCACAATTGCATTCACCTATTCCCCTCTTGTACAAAATCTATTATTAGCAATATTTTATTCATCCTTGAAAAACCTTTGCTCTGAATAACCTTAAGCTTTGCATTAATCTTTAAGTAACTGCACAGACCCAACCAGCTTGATTACACCCAAAATCAGTGAGGCAGATGTTTATTAACATGGTTCAAAAATCCCTCCTTACCACCTTTGTGTTTGCCCTGCTTATGGCATCAGTATGCTGCTGTTCAACTACTAAACCCAACAACTTGCAACTGTCCCTGACAAGGCACCACTACACCCAATCCATGGAGCAAACAAGCATGCTCCTTCACTCATCCTACTCCACTTTACTGAACAACGGCCAAGCCACCGCACCAACCAGGCAGACAACTGTGGCAGGGCAAATGAGGTCAATCTAAACGTATCAACACCTGGTCACCAACCTGATGATGACATTACTGCTTGCTGAATCCAACCCTCTCCTTCTCACAGATGTACAATCAGGTCTCACCAATCAAGGTACCCTCCTAACGGGGGTGCACTTGGTGGCTGATCTGTAGTGGCATATGCCATGCCAGGGTATAATAATGTCTTCAGCAAAGACAAAGACATGCACAGGGGCGGGGGTGGGGGGGGTGTTAAGTGCAAATATGACTTCACATGCACATCTGAAAAGGACATTGAATTTGTCCAAGTAACCATCACCGTATCACCACAAATGTAATTTATTGTTGTTGGTATATATCGACCACCATCAGCAAACATCATATTCTATGAACATTTCAAGGCCATTATTAAAGAACTTGACATTGGTAAAGAACTCATTGTGCTTTGAGATTTCAATCTGAACTGGGCCAACAATTCAGATAAAGAAAAATTGGAAGTCATTAGTCAATATCCAATATCCAAATACCAATGGACCAACTAAAATCACGAGTACCTCAAAAACTCAGATTAATCTTATATTCAGCAATAAACCAGAAAGGTTAACCAAATCATTTAACTTCTGCTCAGAGAACAGAGAATATTCCTTCTATTGATAGAATATTTGATTGGGAGACAGCAGTGTACAAGAATCAGTGACTCTAAAGTTCTGAATGTTCAACCAGGGTCCCTCAAGGATCCATTTTAGGCCCAATTTTATTCAGTCTTTAGTTCAATGACCTGCCCTGATGTCAAATATATGTTGAGACACTGCAATGTATGACCAAGACAAAGCAGCAGGCTGCCTGTAAGCTTACATTACATGTAACAAAAACTGTCTGTTTGTATTTCTCTATAAGGAACAAAAATACTTATCAGCCGGATATAATTTAAGGTAAATTATGATGCAACATTTTAAGTACCTAGGAATCACAATTCACTCTAATCTGACCTTCAAAAAACAAGTTAAAAAGGTTGTTAGCACAGTCAAACGCAACCTGATGATTTTTTATTTATCGGGAACCAAATGTCAATACAGGCAGCAACATTTCTCATTCATTCTATGATGTTGTCCCATCTGTCGTACTGTATTACAACCTGCTGGCATCACTACAATGAAACCACTTCACAGCCTGTACAAACAAACCCTGGATAGAAAATCAAACTATCACCACTGTAACTCATCAATAAATACAATCAAAATACAAGTTTTGATAACCTCCAAATCAAACCAGTCATGTGAACATTAAGGCCTTTATAGAACTATTTAGTACATTATTTAGAACTATAAACCTTAATATATTTATCAATGTCAATTTAACGTTGTTATGCATTTTGTGTGATTTTAGTGTATATTGTATTTTTGTGATGTCATGATGGTTCATGTCCATGGACCACAAATGGAAATGAGCTATGTGTAAATCTGGCGCAATGTAATTGCTGTGCATGGTCCTTCACAAATAAATGTCAATTTTCGGTTTGCATATCACAGTAAACTTGTTAATAAAACACTGTGGGGTTTAACAAGCAAGAGAATAAGATCAACTTCAGCATAACATCTGTTTTGGAGTCTAATTGCAATTTGTCCCATCTCAAGAGGATAATGTGTTTACATATTTTTGGTCCTAATTGAGAGAAATTAATCTGAAAACTGGAAGTGCACTGTGGGAATGAGCAGAATGTTGCTGTTGACAGCCACCAGTTTCACAGGCTATTCATTTCCTCAGTAAAAGGAACGGAGCATGTTTCCACCTGCCCTGGCTGTAAATTAGCTGGACGTCAGATTCTCCCCCAAAGGATACCTGTTGTAAGGCAGTACAGTCTGAGTCATACTGATTTGATATTTTTTAGGGTGGAGATCTGGTACGGTAACTTAAATATTGAAAACCAAGCTGGGCAGGACTGTGAAACTGTGCTGTAAAATTAATTGGTGTGTTCCTCCGTGTTTTGAAGGAAAGTGCGTGTTTGTCTATACTCTCCCCAATTGACAGCGAAGGTTGCAGCGAACACGGATTAGGATGCAATTGGGAATTCCAAATTGGGAGAAAAATCATTAAAAATGTAATACAAAATAAATAAATAAATCAGGACATGACCATACCTACCCACTGTGCTATGTGTTGGGGGGTTGGGGGGGGGTTTCATCCTTGCTATGTTTCTATGAAATTGTATTGCCTGCATGTAACTTGTAAATTCTGTGTGATTGTATTTTGCTTATGTAATTTTTATGTGACACACCGCAACATTTACTCTACCCTGTTCTTCAGTAATCAATTCCCCTTATTGGCATGTTTATGTGAACAGCTATCCCTGTGATCTTCCTAGAAGCATCTATATTCATATCCAGTCTACACTGGTATTTAATTTTGACTATGCTGTACACTCATCTATTATATATAGTGTTATACTGCATACTGCATAATGCATTATATATTTTGATTGCATGGTGTACTGCTCAAACATGGATATTTTGTGTAAAGGTTGACATAAGAGTGGAACCCAGTGAACAAAAAGTAGAAATCTTAAAAAATAAATAAACATTTTGTTTTGAACATTCTGAGTCAGACGGCTCCCTCCCTCAGTCTGGTGCCTAATTGGCTGATCCCTCATCAGAGCTGGAAATGAAATGGAAGTAGCTGAAATGAGACAAGTATCAAAAACAGAACCAACAGTAATGACAATCTGCATCCTGTACATCATTTCCCTGGCCCTTTGATGCCATAGGGGTTTTTGCATTTATGACTTGCTGTAACTGTGAGTATGAATGATTGTTTTATTAAGGTGTAATTACACAAGTGCTCCTGTTTTACTAGGGTGTAATTACGCCAGTGCTTATAGTTTCCAATGTGCATTCAAGTTTGTGGGATATGACTTTGTGATTTTGTGTGCAAATTGAAATATCATCAAGAAAATGAAGAATACCCAAAGGGCCAATTTTGTCTTCACCATCCACCCTCTATTTTTGTTCCACAAACAATGTTTTCAAACTGTTCGCTTATGTTTGCAAACGTTCATGTCGAACGCAAAGCTAACAGAAAAAAGGTGTGATTGCATAAAATATATGAATACATAAGTAAATTAAAGGAAATGTTCTAATCCAATCTGAAAATTAAAGGGCAAAACCCTAAGCATACCAATGTAGCTGAGTGCTGTTTTAGTGAAAAGGAGGAACCTACCCATTTTTGTTATCATATTTCCCATTTGTAACCGTTTTTGCATCTTATTTGAATCCTGACACACAGAGAGAGAAGGAGAGAGTGACGGGGGGTCTCCACTTTCCCCTGAAATCTGACAGGATAATAAATAGGTTAAACATGTTCAAGAGATCAAGCCTGTGGTTGGATAATGAACCATTCAATTAAAGCTTGTGATACTGCAATTACAGACTGTGAGAGGCTTAACTCAAGTGGGAACCAGGCCAGTTCAGAGTAGTCACATCCCAAGTTTGAGGTTCTCAGTGTTCCCTGGAGGACAGGGTGCCTGTGTGTTGGTCTATTAAAGGACAGGGTGCCTGTCTGTATACAGACCCCTGTGCTTAAAGGTACAGTAGTCTTCCTTTAATGAGTATGGGTTTGAAATGTCATAGAGCTAATACAAACAAGATAACCCACATCATATAGTCCATATCACTGATTTTGGCAAATGATACAATTATGATAATAATAATAATAATAATAATAATAATAATAATAAATACAGTAAAAATAATTAGAAGGATAGAGTTGCAAGAAAAGTGAGAAAAGTTACTTTGTAAGGAGTCATATAATTATTCATAATAATACATATTGAATGAAGCTGGGCATGTTATTGGCATATCAACCAACTGAGCTGTTAAACAGGGAGAATAATTATTTATTATTGAAACGGAGAAAGGGAAAACAACCTCAGACGTTGCCATTCATACCAGATGTATCTTGGGTCCAGCTCCTCTCCAAGGATACTGCCCAACTGAATAAATCATTGCAAAAAATCATAGAATAAATGATCTGCCATTAAAAATGTAATATCACACCACATTTGTCTGTGTTCCCCTACCATGGTATAGTAATCTATATAAAGTCTGCACTTAATCATTAATTCACATATTGAGATCATTTTGAATAACAAGTCAAGTAGCGAGTATTAATTCAGCTATAATGAAGCCAACTATGGCATAATGTGATATCTGCTGATTAAATATGTGCAGCTGATACAATGCAGCTCAATACTTTCAGTGTTGCAGTGTTCTGGACTGCCCTCATTGGTGTACATTGCTTTCTCTTCGATGTCAAATTTACAGCCAGGTTGTATGTTTTTCAGCTGGAGTTTTCAAAACAGGTTAAACAGGATATGCACAGGACAATTTCACTCCAAATATGGGTGTGGGAGGGACATAACGTTGTTTGTTTTTTCAGCATATGTCCATCAACCAGTCTTTGAGCACCTCATCAGCATACATATAACAATGATTTTCATATAAGAGGCTGTTGTGAAGATTGTACTGAGAAAAACACTCTTTGCTTTCTGCAGGTTACAACTTTCTGGCTGTCATTCCTCTAACATTTTCACATTGTGCACTAACCTATATATTTGCTTAACTAATGGTTGAGCTACATTTACAATAATTATGATGCCTTATTAATAATTTTCCTTATACAATGATTACATTGACTAATTATATTGTGCACCAAATTACAGTAACAGTATTCAGGAAAACATGTACTCCTAATTTATGAACAGCTCTTTACCAGGATATTGGGGAATCATTATTATTATTATTATTATTAATTTGTTTATTTGTAAGAGACCATGTACAATATTTCACATAAATGTTTGTTTGGCACCATTGTACCAGATTTTGCTTAAGCTGATTTTTTATCTGCAGTTACAGTTAAACATATACATCTGACACACAATACAGTAACATTATGAATACAAATACACGTCATACGGTGTGTCATGAGACATAATTATAAACCAATAGACCCTGAGGTATACAAAGATGTATCAGGAAAAGAGTGTTTTGTTTGCATTAAAACAATGAGATACAATTAAAAAATGAATGAGTACATGTTTGTTTGACCTTAAGCCATGTTTTCAGTTTTCACCTTGGCCTTGAAGCTGCAACTCATAATATGTTCTAGGAGAGTATTCCAATGGTGTGCAGCCTTACATGAAGAAGCAGACTGGCAGACTGCAATTTAATACATTTACATATCTAAATTTAATAAATTTGCATAGAGGTAGGGGTGCTAAGCAGTGTAGAATCTTGAATAAAAGACACACGTCTCAATAAATTCTGTCTGTCAAAGGGAACATTTTGTATTTATGTATGGTACTGTAAAGTGGTGGTATCGAGTGAGCTTTTTGTCAAGAATGTTTTATTTTATACAGAGATTGCAATGGCTTGGTCACACTTTTTCCAGCTTGGGAACAAGTAGTTGAGCAGTATGAGATAAAATCATGGCATGCATGTAAACCTTTGCAGTCAGTAAAAAGGCAGTTTCGTGAAAGTTTGATAAGTTGTATTTGATTGTGTGTACCATTTTCTTCATGTGTTGCTTAAAGGTGAAGTTGAAGTCCAGGATGATATGATAAGATACTTGTATTTTTATTCAATGTCTGTGTTGATTTTTTCCCTTTGGATGAGAATGTCAGCTGGTTGCCTTGGAGTTGTACAAAATACACAAAGTTTGCCGACATTTAGACTAAGGCATGAGTGATCATGAGCACCAGGGACAGAAAGTTGAACAATAAAACATTTAAAAAATGGTTTCAGATTTTTATCCCATTTTCTCCCAATTTGGTAGCCAATTAAACCCGCTATTTAAGTCCCCCCTAGTAATGTGAATTTGCTGCCGTAGTCCTGCAACCGGTAGCGACACGTGACCTGACGCCTCTTCCGAGACGGCACTCGCCCAAGTATCAACCGTAACCCGGTATACTGCAGGGCCACTCTTATGCGCAGCGAATCTCATGTCGGCTTCCCTCCCCCCTCCCTGGGGCGGACGGCCAATCGCCGCCCCTGGTGGCGCTCCCGGCCAGAGCCGACTCTGGCGAGATGGGGAATTGAACCCCGGTCTCCGTGGCCAGCGTCGGACGTTGTAACCACTGGACCAGAAAGTTTAACAATTTAACAGATTAGAACATTGTGATTAATTGTATTGAATGCTTTACATAGATCTAAAAACACAGCACCTCTTGTTGTGAATTGTTTACCCTGTCTTTTCACAGACTCCAAAAATAAATTGGTAAAAAGGGATGCAATAGAGTAACTATCATCAATTAATTGTCCTTCTACCTTAAGCTAAAAGTCCCCTGTGGATGTTTTACATCCCTTGCTAATAAATTATTCATGTTTCTCCAAATTTGGATACTGCTACCTTTTGATTCATTGAAGGATCCTCACTCTGACATTGTAGAATATTTAATAGAGAATAAATTATTAAATTGCTTAAACTTGTTACTCAAAGGACAACATTTCATACTGTGTGGAGGGGTAAGACACAGCAAGAATTACAGACATTGTGTATGCCTGCAATACAATTCCCTTTAACCAATAACCCTTACCCTCATTCCAATATGGCAGTCTCTAGAAAATAAGGCCTTTCCATGTAAAATATACACAAAGACAGGCACAGAAGGCGAGAATGTCTCAACTTCTTCACCAAAAATAAAATCGAATTCTGCCTTGTTTGAATGCACCACTTTTTTTAAATGATAGATCAATAGCATTCAACGCACTTCAACTTCAACGCATCTTTCAAAACTATTATTTTGCACAGCATTAATTATTTCTGAGAACTACCACGTAGGGCCATAGGCCATTAACAGTAACACATTTGACTCTCTAACCGTGTCATTGACATTCTGAAGACGACCGGCAACATCCCTTGGGTGGGAAAAGCAGCAACACAATACAGACTAACAAGCTTTTCTACTGGCACACATTTATTTATTGTTATGATTTTTTTTTTTTTTCATGTGCAAAATCCTTCAAAGTTGCTTCTTTAGTCTCTGGCAGCCCATCCAACACTTTTGGGCTTGTAATAAAGAAATCTCTCTCTGGCACCAGTGCTTTTCATCTCTTTCAGTCTATAAAAAGAAACACCTATAACACACAGCTAATGAAGTGAGGGGTGGGGTGGAATTCTCAACTGGAATGAAGAAATACCCAAATGTTTGTTATGTCCAGATGTAATTCATTTCTCTCTCTTTTTCCCAGTTACCTTGCTGGAGTTTGTGTTGAACATGGAAATACAAAATTCCAATGGAATGTGCCCAGTAGCTTGATTAATTTAGCCTTAGCACCCTCAGGTGATAATAAGCAACTGATCGAAGTTCAAATTAGAAATGCTTCTTACGTAAGGGAGATTGTGGAAGTCCCAATGCATTCTCCGTGTGTTTGGTGCGCACCTGCCAGCTACCTCGTTTAGCTGCGTGCTAATAACTGCCCCTTGCTCACTGGTCTACGCTTTTATCTGCTCTGACTGTCACACAAGCTCAGTAGCCTTGTCTAGCATCAAGACGGACGTTAACTGCAATTTCTCTGACAGCTCTGATAATGAGCAACTGATCGAAGTTCAAATTAAAAACGCTCCTGACGTAAGGGAGATTTCGGAAGTTTGTCTGCTGGGCCCAGTGCTTGGAGTCTGGCTTTTCCAGTATGAGTCTCTTGCAACACATCTCTTTCCATTTTTGTTTTTCCCTTTTGTTGCAATGGCCACTGGCATTTAATGTAGCCCTCTCTATCATGTGCGCAGCCCATGAACAGCGCATATGGCTTCTCTGTCAGAGTGGGGGTGTTTTTGGGGTGATGAATTCACAGTGAATGAATATGCATTCTGTATATTGGCCATTTGTCTGTGAAATAATAATAGGAAAAGACGCGTATTTTATGTAGGTCAAAATAATAACATTTCTTCAGCATTTGGCAAGCATTTTATATTAATTTAAAATGGTGCCACATTTCCCTACACAGCCAATTTGAATTGGCCAATTCAACACTGTGGGTGTTAATTTAAACACTTTTGCAGTGTATATATGGGAACCACTACAAAAGTTATAAATTAACACTTTGCAAAGTGTCAACATTTTAACACTGTCAGAGTACACTTTTCAACACTATGGTTGTTGAATATAAACACCATATCAAGTGATGGTAACACTACTGATTGTTTTCAACACTGCTTAGGTGTTAGAAATGTACTCAGTACCAGTGTCAGCAACACCAATTAAGTGAAACCTGTTTAACACTGATGTTAGAAATGTACACTGTAGCAGTGTATGCAACACCAACTAAGAGAAATTAGTTTAACACTGTCTGTTAGAAATGTATACTGTAGCAGTGTACGCTACACCAATAAAGTGAAAAGCGTTGCTAAAACCACTGAAATGATGATGTGACCACAACGTACATTTAAAAACAGTGTAGGTGTTAAAAGATATACCACTAACAGACTTAATGATGGCAAGACATTTTTATTTTATTATTAACTGCTTTTTTTTAAAACAAATGTAACAATCTGCTTATCAAGAGTTTTAACATTTAAAGTTACTGTTTGACCAATGAAAACTTTATTTTTCCCCACAACAAACATCTTCACTCATTCAAAGAGCTCTCAAGTTCTGACACCACAAATTTGGCATGTCTGAAATAAAACAAGTGTATTTACCCATACCCCTAACCTTTCTGGGGCGCTTCTACTCCCAATAAATATGGCGCCATAGAACTATGTAAAGCACCAAATACGAATAACCAGTCCCAAAATAAACTGCTCCCTTCTCAAAAGTATACCTTATTTTGCTAAATACTAGCATCTCATCTACTATGTCTGTACAAATAAGACCAATAGTCACACTGTATTAAATGCATTCAGAAGGGCATTGGATATTACACTAGGCAAGATCGTGTAACAATATTTAAAAAATAATCGTCTCCATGTGTCATCTGCAGATCAAAAGGTTTAAACTACCTTAAGTTACCCTGTTTAACTACTGAGATGTTTCTCTCTTTTTTCCACAACATGGAATGAGTGAAGATGCTCATTATAAGAGGTTTCAAGTTCAGACACCACAAAAAAAATTGCTCACTTCTCAAAAGTATATATTTTGCAAAACACTGGCATCTCATCCACTATGTCTGTCTGTACAGACAACTAGACCAATGCGATATTCAACTCCAAAGCATTTTACCCACTGTATAAGACTTACTTCACTTGATAGATCAAGCTGAACATTTTCATAAATCAACTCAAAGTTCTCCATCTCATTCAACTGCTGTGTTTTAACTGGACAACATTGAATGCCTTTAATGGCCATCGACTCCCAATGATAAGCTAGAGCTAACTGGTGTTTTGTAGCAAGAGATTTTGTCAGGTTTTTGACATTCTTGATACTGTTCTTAAAGAATTTGTGTTTTGCTTCGAACCTCATGGTCCAAACGTGTAGCAATGGACCAATTTTTTGTATGCACTCTGGATAATGTATCATGAAATGATGCTTTGGAATTAAGTTTCTGAGAGGGTAAAGCTGTTTAAACAATCTGTGATGCTCTTCAATCAGGTGTTTTAGATATACTGTCATACCTTCACTTATACTAGGGGAGAACACAATGTCCAACAACAGTAATTGTAAATTCCAATTTTGGTTTCCCTCAGGTACAATGTCTCCAAATATAAGAGGTATATTTGTAATTAAACACAATGTTTGACTAGCATTTAGGCCTATGCCATTACCTGCATGCTGGAGGTTGATCCTTGTTGGATGATTATTTTTCCATAAATAACCATAGTTAAATGCATAAATTCTACAAAGTAAGTTCTCCTTAGCTAGGCAGCTAACTTAGCTGTACATCTGAACAGACAATGCATATTATTATCTTCGTAGCTAGTTGGCTATATAATTCATATATTATGTTCGTAACTCATTTTCACCCTGGGCCCACATCAGCATTATGGTTGCCCTCAAAGGGCCGGTTGCAACTGTAAGACTGTATAAATGTAACTACTCCTTAACATATTGTTAAATAACTGTCTCTGCATTTGATTATTATTTATTCAAGTGTACAAATATTGTACATGCATTTATATAAATGTAAAAATATATGTAAGCACATTGCTCTGTGTTATTATAACATAAATCCCTTTAATTTATCAGGTTAAGAAACCCACATTACTCCATCAAACAAAGATCAAACTTTTCAAGTGAATAACAAAGACACATATCATCAAACACAAGTTATTACATTAACTTTGTTCAAAACTTTTTTGCCACAGTTGAGAGGGGCAGAATTATGGTACAACAAATAATTGTGAGCTGCTAAGAACATGCGTGACAGATGTGGCATTTTACAAAAACAAATGGCTGCAGACAGCCTTGCAGAGGGCATACATCCAACTAATGAGAGATGGTTTTGATTACAGTAAACATTTGGCTGCATGAACACATACACCTGTAAACACACTGAATAGCTTGCTACACATACAAAGTAGTATATGTAATGAACTCAAAATAACAATAAGGGTTGTCTCAGTTCACAACTATATTGGTCAAGTTCTGGGTGAAGTTGATGAGGTGGTGCTGCTTGGCCTTGAACACACCAAGTAGATCCTTCCTTACCCTAGGACACCATATCACACACCATCCTCATCCATTGATCATGTTCTGAAAATAACAACAAACACAAAACAAAATGCAAGCACAACCATTACATTGCACACATATTACACTGTACTTATTTTTGGTTGAAATACAGTTGATTATATTTTTAATTCATATTTAATATGAAACAATATATTTTTTACCTATTTGTCCTGGCCGGATGTCTGACACCGTTTTCACGTGGTCAGTCCGTCAATGTCTGGCTTTAGGTCTTGTGCTGTAGCAATCCGTAAAACGGCGTGGAGGTTGTCATCGGTGATGCGTGATCTGTGCTTGGTCTTGTTTAGATTCATTATTGAAACATCTGTTTGCACAGGTAGGTGCTCCAAAACATGGACAGAACACGGGCAGCATGAAATCGGAGCTGTGGCATCAAAGCAGGGGGCAGTAGACGGTAAAAGTCCTCGATTGCAGCATCCTGGATCTTTGCTCTCAGGCCACTATTGCTTTGAAGCTCTATTAACTCCATCTGAAGGAGATGGGGCGCACTGTCGACGTTGGCGCACTTGGCGGTGAAAGGATTGGCAAAGCCTGAGTGCTGTGTTCTAAAGTCAGAGAAGCACCGATCAAATTAATTAATTAACCGGTTCACTTTGGTAGCCAACCGGGCGCATGAAAAAGCACCTGGAACTGAGGCTGAGATCAGGGGCGTCGTTTTGGTATGGGAAGGTATGGCACTCGCCATACCTTGGCTTCTAGCCAAATGTAAAATTTTTAATAAATCTGAAATAGACTACGTTTTGTCATTTTATGTGATTTTATCCACTCCACAAAGGTAACTCAAAATCCTCCCGGCTCCTCCTCACTTTTAGTACACCCCACCACCCAGCCTATAGATGGCGATGTAGTTGAATGGGAGATAAAGGTTGCTGCTCTGGCTAATAACGTTACAGTTCCTCAGAATAAACAAGCCACAGACTAACGTTAGCATTAAAACCGTTATTCTCATTCATTCAGGTGGGTTAAACAAACTGTATAAATGCCATAATACTGTTGATTCAAATGTAACATATTCATGAACAAGTCCATGTCATGTTGTGTCAATACGAACACGTTCTATATGTTATTTTAGTGAAAAAACAGACTTCACGTCACCCGCGATTGTGAAGCTAACAAGCTAGCTAGCTAACGTTAACGGGTACAATCGCATAATAATCTGGTAATAATTTACATATGTCAAGGTAATTAGATCTCAGAATCTCTCCTTTTGGTCACAAATATACTAGCTATGGTCTATGTGTAATACAGTGTTGATGGTGAAATATGTGTTTGTCTCCTCATGAGTTTCTAATAAGTTACAACGATCTTTTTTGTAAAGTTAATCCTGAATATGTTTGCCAGCTCCACTTGAACAAGCGCGAGCACTAGCTAGTGTGCTAACTGACTGCCATATGGCAGCACACATACTGAAACCATGCCAAGGTCACTAGCTAGCTAACGTCAAATAAATTAATGTTACAGGGTCTTATTATTGCCTATACGGTGGTTTACAGGTTAATGTACACAAAGTAAATATTAGTAGTTTAATGAGATACAATGAATAGAATAGAAGGAGAGAAAGTGACAAGTAAAGTATTATTCTTAATTTATTGTTGCATTGTATAGGTATGTTACAATTCCCGTGCGCAGCGGCGGTCTAGATGTGCCTGTGTCCCTGGCGAGCGATTACGAGAGAGCTGTCGGTTTTTTTACACCATATGTCTGCGATATAACGTAGTTGAAAACTCGATCCTCTATCTTGTTTCCGAAATTTGATTAAACATTGCTTGGTTTGGTCATACGCTACACTTCAGAGTCAGACTCGTGTTTAGTGCTTTCAAAATGATATATCGCAAGTTTAGGACTAAATAAAAGGTATCCAGGACGTTAATTTAACAATTTATCTTGTTTCTGGTGAAATTTCATTGAAATCTGTCGATGCGAAATGCGATATCTTTGCCCAAATGCTCACTGCCTGCCGTGGTTTTTGCCGTGTCGCGACGTGTGCGCAACATGTAATTACGTGATTAACTGATTATGTAATGTAATTTCAGATCATTGAAATTAAGATATATCATATCTTTTTTAGAATGCTTCAATCTGTAATTACTGAAAATTTCATGCAATTATCTTTATTTTTGAGAAAGTTATGGCCATTTATGTTATTGGATCACAGCTTTTGTTTCAAGCCCATTGAAAAGCAATGGGGGTCAATATGCAAATTTTCGAGTGTTAAAATGACCACAACTTCCTTAACACTTAACATATGAGAGTGAATAAGGTATCAAATTAAATGTATTTTCATGCTCTATCTGGTGGGATAAGTTTCAGGCTCGATTTATAACATTTCAAAAATTTTACATTTGATATTTGATGATTGAGAGGACAGTTCCTCAGAATAAACAAACTAGACCAGTGTTGAAACCTTGTCTCTATTCTCAATAATTTCTGTAATTTCAGTACCAGACTGGGGCCAGTAACACTAACTTGTGTGTGAGTAAGTTATGCGTGTGTGTACAGGTTAATGTACACAAAGTAAATATGAGTAGTTTAATGAGATACAATGAATAGAATAGAAGGAGAGAAAGTGACAAGTAAAGTATTATTATTAATTTATTGTTGCATTGTATTTTACTACTGTGATTTTATGCGATTTTACCTGTTTTTGATATTTGATTGATATTTGATGATTGAGAGGACAGTTCCTCAGAATAAACAAACCAGACCAGCGTTGAAACCTTGTCTCTATTCTCAATGATTTCAGTCATTTCAGTTGCTGACCCCAGTACCAGACTGGGGCCAGTAACACTAACTTGTGTGTGAGTAAGTTATGCGTGTGTGCGCAAGCATGTTTTGATATTGTCAATCATCTCACTTTTACTAACTGATTAACTCAAATATTCCGGCAGAAAAAAAAGGAAAATGGACATACGGACATTTTTTTGTCAAAGGGCAGCAGAGACAGGTGATACAGGGACACAGGTGAGGTCTTACAATGGCTTAGTGATTATAACAGTGCAGTTCAGAATTCAGTAACCCATACTTTTTGTGAACATGTATGATACTACATTCTGTTGAACACACAGCTCAAAACCATACCTAAGGAAAATTGGCTCAATGGCAAGAAAAATAATAGACAGTTCATCATCAAGACCTTCCCCAACGAAAACTGGCTCCGATAAACTAAGTTTAGTTGCAACTACAGCAGTAGAGTGATTATGATACTACATTCTGCTCAGCATAATTTGTATGCAAAATATTGTGGTTCCCTGCTTTAGTCTGTTGACACATTTCTATACTAAATGCTTTTGTGGTCCTGTGTAGCTCAATGGGTAGAGCATAACATTAACACCACTAGGGTCAGGGGTTTGATTCCTGTTCGGGCCACCCATACTAAAAATGTATGCGCTTTGCATAAAAAAGGCATCCACCAAATTGCATATTATAGAGTAGCTAAATCTGTAATGTTTTGTTTTGTTTCTAAGGAGATTGAACCAGGTCCACCTGCTAGGAAAGATGTAGACAGCAACAGTGACAGTACCAGTGACCATGACATTGGCAGTGCAGCCCATTGTAGCAGCGAAGACATGGACATTAGTAAATCAAAAACCAACTCTCCAGTGCAACCTATTTTATGTCAGTTCCCCTTGAGGAATGGGAGAAGGTACAGGCACTTTGTAGGGTGTCAACATCTCAAGGGGACGGGCTTGGACACAGAGTCTTTATGGATAATGGGTTTTCCTGCTGGAAAAATATGCAGAGCCAACTGAGAGAGCACAGCGAGAGCAAGTGATGATGAGGAAGACAACAAGCGGAATTTCCTTGAGGCTATTGATCTATTAGCAGCAGAGAGTGGCAAGGAGGGTGGGGGTCACGGAGGCAGGACAGACGGTATGGGCAGTACTCATCCCTAGAGTCACAAAATGAGATGATCAATGTTTTCGGAGAAAATATAAAAAAGATCATTGTTGAAGAAGTAAAAGAGGCAGGCTATTTTTCCATTTTAGTTGATGAGACTAAAGATTTATCTAAAAAGGAGCAGCTAGCAATATTGATCCGTTACACACTTCATGGCCACATAAAAGAAAGGGCTATTGGCACCTACCATATGAAGGACCTTTGTGCAGAATCTCTGGCCACAGCCATATGTGATGAACTATCCAGTCATGGCATTGATATGCAGCTGTGTGTGGGACAATGTTGCGATGGAGCCAGTGTGATGAGAGGCAGTGTCAGAGGAGTGCAGGCCAGGATCCGAGAAGAAATGCTGCATGCAGTGTACATTCATTGTCATGCCCACAGACTGAACCTGGTACTAGTGAATACTATTAGCGACATACCTCAGATGTCTGAGTTTTTAAATATTGTACAAACACTGTACAATTTCATTGCAAACAGTAATACAAGGCACACCCTTTTTGTTGAAGCGCAAACCCATCTTGCCCAAAGAGTACTACAACTTGAGCGCACCTGTACCACCCGGTGGCTCTACTGGTACAGAGCTGTCCAAAATATCAAGCTGCAGTATGAAGCTATCGTAGCAGTGCTGGATGCAACAATGGAGGCTCATGCAGAAGGCTCAGTAGAAGCAGCTGGGCTGAAGTTGAAAGTGGAATCATTCCCTTTTGTCCTCCATCTGCATGTCCTCGAGAGTCCTATCTGTGACGTATGGGTTGTCTGAGTAGCTTCAGACTCGAGGTCTGGTCATCTCCAGAGCTGCAACTCTAATAAAGAGTGCAAAAGCCCTACTCGAGAACATGAGGTCAGAGTGTGAGTGGCAGGCCACACTGCATAATGCCAAGGCATTTGCCTCAAAAGTAGGCCTACAGACTGACGCCCCCATTCCCCGACCACGGAGAGTCAGTAAAGCACTGGCAGGTTTCCTCCTGGTGGACACCAATGGCCAGAGACAGACAGAAGAGGGTGACGAGGATAGGAGGAGGATGTTCTTTGAGATCCTTGATTGCTTCATCATGGAATTCACACTGCGCTTTTCTGAGAATGAGGGTCTCATCTCCTCCATCCAAGCATTTGATGATAACTCTCCCATGTTCATGGATATATCTACTATTGCAGAGTTCGCCAACCTGTATGAGAGCCATATTGACACCACACTGCTCCAGGCCCAGTGCCACTCAGCGAAAGCCTTCCTAACCATGGAGAAAGAGGATGAACAAGATGATGATGATGATGATGGCAATGGCATCCTTGCCTCTCTCGAATCTTAACACCCTGCCTGTGGCCTTCTCAGAAGTGCTGAAGCTTTTCAGGATTGTGGCCACCTTACCTGTTTCTACTGCCTCCAGTGAACGCTTCTTCTCTGTGCTCAAGCGAGTGAAGACTTACCTGAGGACCACCATGGGCAATGTGAGGCTGACCCACCTCATGCTCATGGCAGTAGAGCAGAAGTTAGTTAAATCTCTGAACATGGATGATTTGGTGGACGACTTTGCCAGACTTTGCCAGTCGAAACCCCGTCGTTACCCTCTTATGGATTGATGCACCTATCTGTTATAAGGTAAGATGTGCTTTTTTATATGATAATATACTATTATTATACTAATATTATTATCCATATTGTTATTATTAGATTTCACAAAGGCAAACTCACACAAAACACAGTTTTCTTACACTGCTCTGTTTCTGAAAAACTGCTGGGAACCTAAAATCTTGGTTTTATTGTTTTTACAGGCTTCAATAGCATCAACCCACATGGCACCTGCAACTGCTCCAGAATCTCCACTAAACTGCCATCTCCATTTCTGGTGACCAGGAAGCTATGATCCTTACCCTGATGAGGTCCTGTAGCGCTTATCACTACATTTCACTAAAAAAATGTTTGTATAACACGATATCATTATGATCCACTGGAATTAAAAATTGGCTTACTAGTTACATACTGTAGTTGTCTCCTTTGTTTATTAATGTTGCTTAAATATCATATAAGTAAATTGTATAGAAATGTCCACCAAGGGGCGGGGGACACACCCCCCTCCCTTCACCCCAACCCATACCTTGGCTTTTGCTGAAATGACACCACTGGCTGAGATGCTCTGACAGACAGGAAAGTGGGCAGGATTGTCCTGTTCCAGTTCGGACTTCCATAGTTGCAGTTTAAACTGGAAAGCTGTGATCATGTCGGACATCTGCGTGATGACTTGTTTGCGTCCCTGCAGCCTCTGATTCAGTTGGGCAAGATGCTCCGTTATGTCACACAACATAGCAAAATCACACAGCCAGTTTGGATCTGACAGTTCAGGCAAGGGTTTTCCTTTACTTTGCATGAAAAGAGCAATTTCTTCCCTAAGCTCAAAAAATCGTTTGAGGACCGTGCTCCTACTCAGCCACCTTACTTCTGTATGGTACGGCACATCTTCATGCTCCGAGCCCACCTCCTTCAAAAACAACTGGAACTGGCGGTGATTCAGGCCACGCGCCCGAATGAAGTTTACTGTTTTCATGACCGTGGTCATTATATCATCCAGTTCAGAGATGGGCAAAGATACATCAAAATGTATCTTGTTACAAAATACAAAATACCCCTCAAATAAATGTATCAGATCAAAATACAAAATACTGGTGCCAGAAAATGTATCAGATAAAATACATGTATTTTGTATTTTCAAAAAACTGGAAAAAAATAACTTGTCTCCAATTGGCTATCGTAGGCCAACATATGAATAGGTGGCTGCCTTTCTCTATGAATATGAGCAAAAAGCCCAAATCACATAGGCTATCGCCGTGTGTTAAGTGTTAGAGGCACAATCACATCTCCTAATTAGTTTGCCCACATTACTCCCTCCATTTTGGTTATTTGGGCTATTGACAACCAATTTCTTATATTTGATGCTATTTGTATATAAAATAAAAATACAGAAAATAGTACAGTACAAACTTGCAAACAAATCAGCATGAATTGTACATGCTAGCTAGTGTTTCTGGAGTCACAAAGTGGCGTTTTGAGAAATCGTCTTTTCTAACTTTTCACGTCACGTCACGTCACGATTTCTCAAAACGCCACTTAGAATACTGTGAGTAGGCTTGTGTGAAAACAAGCGCAGAATTCTCAATAGCTTCCTGCGACCAGATACATGCATGCATCCACGTGTGCATGCATTCACTGCCTTGTCCAACCGACAGAGAGCGGGTCTAAAAATCACTGTGTGAGTGTGTCTAGGTGTACTGTTGTTCTTTTTTTATGTTCTTTGAATCATGGATAAAATATTTGGAGTATTTGGAAAATACAAAATTACTCCACCCTAAAGTATCTTGTTACAAATTACATTTGATTTTTTTCAGCCCTGTCAAATACAAATGACAAAATACTCAAAAGTAATTGAAATACGTATTTCAAATACAAGTAACAGAAATACTGCCCATCTCTGCCTGTAGAGCAGCGGTTCTCAAACTATGGGTCGCGACCCCACTTGGGGTCGCCAAAGGGTCATGGTGGGGTCGCCAAAAAAAATTAAAATTAAAATGAATTAAAAAATGTTTTAACCATAAGCATTTCTTTACTTTTTTAATGAAAAACAAATTGCCTGTCTTTTCTGACCGATTATTTTTAATCTACCGACATGCATGAGTTTAATCCAACGCATGCGTTTAACGTTACTGCACTACCCCATGGCATGTGTAGCGCGCCAATACAGCAGTCACGGAAATGGACACGTTTGGTGTCAGGAGTGGTGCTGGAGGGGAGTCAAATTCTAGCAAAAAAACAGCAGAAAATTACAAAAATACAAATAAAACAAAAAGGAATAAAAGAAGTTATGACCCGAAATTCCTCACCTATGGCTTTACATGGACAGGACATGAGGAGGACCCAAGACCACAATGTGTCGTGTGTGGGGAAGTTCTAGAAACCCTGCTGTAGAGCATTTTCACATAATAAGCACACCTTTTCGTCCAGTGCTGTGAATGTGGCTGGCTTGCTGACTGCGCTGGCTCTGTTGGCTCCATTATTACAGTGAACTCTGGTAAATATGGAAAACACAGTTAATTTATATTGCCTATTTTTGGCCCAGGTCTCTCTCTCTCTCTCTCTCTCTCTCTCTCTCTCTCTCTCTCTCTCTCTCTCTCTCTCTCTCTCTCTCTCTCTCTCTCTCTCTCTCTCTCTCTCTCTCTCTCTCTCTCTCTCTCTCTCTCTCTCTCTCTCTCTCTCTCTCACACACACACAAATATTGTCAAGCTCTTCAAAGAGATCTGTTAGCTTTGTGCATACAATGCTAATTGCCATTAGTAGGGGTGCAACGGATCACAAAACTCACGGTTCGGATCGTATCACGGTTTTGAGTCACGGATCGGATCATTTTTCGGATCAGCAAAAAAAAAAGTTATTTCACTAAATCTTTATTCGACAATTTCACAAAATACATTTTTAGATTCAGTACGCCTTAGGCGATTTAACTAGGGTGGTCTTATGCCTTAATTAATTTAATAAAAAATTAAAGATCGCTAATTTTTACATTTTATTTAGCTAATTCGGTCGCGTTTCTAAAAACCTGCCTCCCAGAACCAAACCAAAACATACATGGTTGTCTATCTCTGCATCGAGATTTAGGGAATTGTTACTTTAAAACGTAACAGAGGCAGAAAAACAGTATTTCTCTATGATGGTTCAATTTAGCAATTCATCCGCGATTCATATAGGCTACGTGCCAAACCGTGGGGGGTGATCACGGATCAACTGCGATCCGTTACACCACTATCCATTAGCATTCTAATAGTATGCTAGCTAGCTTCAGATAGCAGATTAGCAATATAGCCACAGGTGTCATTTTATGTGGCCCGCCACGTCATTTTATGTGGCCCGCCACGTCATTTTATGTGGCCCGCGAGAGCTTAAAATACATGATTGTCTTAAAATAAAAGTCTATGCTGCGTTACAGCGTACAGTGACCATAAACTACATCTCCCACAATGCATGTCGATTTTGTGACCCGCGAAATGACGGCATCCTGCCGCTAGACTGCAGTGTTTCCATATCGGCGTTTTTCGCGGTTTTTTAAAGCGGTTTTCTAACAAGTGGAGTTCTACAAACTATCCCAAAATGTCCAAGAAGAGAAAAATTGATGGAGAGGGAAGGCAATTTAATGAAAGATGGGAAAGCGAATACATGTTTGTGCTTCAAGGAGAAAAACCGGTATGTCTTCTGTGTTACGAGGCAGTGTCGGTGATGAAGGAATACAATTTACGTCGGCATTTTGACACCAAACACGGAGCCAAGTATGCTAAATGTAGCCTCCAAGAAAAACATCAAATTGTCCAAGAATTAAAAGCCAGACTGCAATCGCAGCAGAATATGTTTACAAAAGCTACAGCCAAAAATGATGCAGCAGTGAAAGCTAGCTTTATTGTGGCTGAAGAAATCGCCCGATCTTCCAAGTGTTTTTCAGAGGGTGCATTTTTGAAGCGGTGCATACTAAAGGTAGGCTATGTGAGCAGGTGTGCCCCGACCAGATACAGACTTTTTAAAATGTCAGTTTGTCAAGAAACACCATTGCAGACCGAGTTAAGGAACTAGCAGGCAATCTGACAACACGGCTGACCGAAGAGACACGCAGTCACCTGGCTTTTTCATTAGCTGTTGATGAAAGCACAGACAACACGGATACAGCGCATCTATCCATTTTTATAAGAGGCGTGAAGGCAGACTTCACTGTCAGTGAGGAGCTCTTGGATGTAGCTGCCATACATGGGACGACGACGGGGAGGGACATTTTTAATGCGGTGCAGAGGTCCGTAAGTAAAACTAAATTACCCTGGGAAAAGTTGGTGGGGCTAACTACCGATGGCGCACCTGCAATGTGTGGAGAAAGAACAGGCTTGGTTGGACTAGTTAAAGAGAAAATGCAAAAAAGTAACTGCCACACACCTCTGATAACTTATCATTGCATTATCCACCAAGAAGCTCTGTGTGGAAAGGTTCTGGAACTGGATCAGAGATGGGCAGTATTTCTGTTACTTGTATTTGAAATACGTATTTCAATTACTTTTGAGTATTTTGTAATTTGTATTTGACAGGGCTGAAAAAAATCAAATGTAATTTGTAACAAGATACTTTAGGGTGGAGTAATTTTGTATTTTCCAAATACTCCAAATATTTTATCCATGATTCAAAGAACATAAAAAAAGAACAACAGTACACCTAGACACACTCACACAGTGATTTTTAGACGGTTGGACAAGGCAGTGAATGCATGCACACGTGGATGCATGCATGTATCTGGTCGCAGGAAGCTATTGAGAATTCTGCGCTTGTTTTCACACAAGCCTACTCACAGTATTCGAAGTGGCGTTTTGAGAAATCGTGACCTGACGTGACGTGAAAAGTTAGAAAAGACGATTTCTCAAAACGCCACTTTGTGACTCCAGAAACACTAGCTAGCATGTACAATTCATGCTGATTTGTTTGCAAGTTTGTACTGTACTATTTTCTGTATTTTTATTTTATATACAAATAGCATCAAATATAAGAAATTGGTTGTCAATAGCCCAAATAACCAAAATGGAGGGAGTAATGTGGGCAAACTAATTAGGAGATGTGATTGTGCCTCTAACACTTAACACACGGCGATAGCCTATGTGATTTGGGCTTTTTGCTCATATTCATAGAGAAAGGCAGCCACCTATTCATATGTTGGCCTACGATAGCCAATTGGAGACAAGTTATTTTTTCCAGTTTTTTGAAAATACAAAATACATGTATTTTATCTGATACATTTTCTGGCACCAGTATTTTGTATTTTGATCTGATACATTTATTTGAGGGGTATTTTGTATTTTGTAACAAGATACATTTTGATGTATCTTTGCCCATCTCTGTCTACAGGGAGATAAAAATAATCCACATGTCAATAACCCCACTTTGGAAGGACTCAAATCCATATTAAAGGTTGCCCAGGAACGAGGTGATGAGGTTCATAAGAGACTATCCCCCCACTCAGATGACATACTGTCCTTCAAGGTTAAGGTTTCATATCACAGGTCATGTAGGGCCAATTATTCAAGTGCAACCAACTATACGCCCACTGCCAGCGAGCAAGAACCAGACAGGTTCAGTGCAGAAAAGTGAAAAGTGCAGACCTGTAATGAGGACCCAGCTCTAAAGGATAATCTACGTGTTATAACCTTTTGCCATGATCTAATTGCACAGTGCTGCAGCAGCTGTACACCTATCACATTAGGACTTGGCATAATGATACATCATGAGTTTGGGAGCAAGGCCCTTATCAACAAGCTACACACGATGGGTCACTGTAGTACCTGTAGTAGAGGTAATGCAGGAGCTGCCTGACATCACAGAGAAATCTGCATATATCATTGATGGCATGGCTGTGCTTCAAAGTCTCCATGATTCAGCCTTTCAGACTTTCAGTGACCTAGCAGAATGTGTTCTGAAGAAGATCTTGTCTCTTCTAAATAGAAAACAAGAAATGACATGTGTGGTCATGGTGTTTGACAGGTATGACAACCCACAGTCAATCAAAGTCCTGGAGAGGCAAAGAAGAGGTGCAACTGGTGGGAGACCTACACATGTTATCACTGGCAACACAAATGTTCCAAACTACAGGAAGTACCTGAGGAGTAGTGCAAACAAGACTGCACTGTGCATATTTGTGAGCAACTACATCATCACTGCAGGCCCACAGAGGATACACTCAGATGACTCCATCATCTTGGCAGGTGGATTTGACAAAGGTGAGGAGGTGAAGAGCATATGCAAAACAGGAGTCAGCACTTTGACATCACTGATGCTATGGAGGAGGCTGACACAAGAATGGTCTTACATGCCATACACCTTGCGGAGTCCTATTCTATGCTTGGAAGTGTCTTTGCCGGTAGCAAGAGAATATGCGCTTCTGCTTTACGGAAAAAATAACAAATAAAATGGACAAATGTGCACTAACTTGGATGAACTGAGGTTCATAATTGCATCAACAACAGATTCAGCCTCTTCAAATCTGCCACCAACAGAGGATGCATTTGAACAACATGTACAAAGAGCAATGTATCAGACAGCGATATGGTGCCACAGCCACATCCCTAAACCCCTGTTATGGAGTCCTATCGGCAAGGGATGGATTGTCAGAGATGGAGCCATTGAACCAGTCCTATTTAAGAAACCCCCAGCACCTACAGAGGTGAGAGACATTACTCATTTGTATTGCAAAGATGCAAACTGTGGAGAGAGTGGAAAGTGCCAGTGCCTCTCTGTTGGCCTTCCCTGTACAGAGTTCTGTACCTGCTGTGCAGAATGTCAAAATGTGTCCCCAAACGTGTCTGAAGAACCTGATATTTGACATTCTAGTATCTATCTATATACTTCATCCATTCATCGCTTACACACATCTGTATTCTGTACACACACACACACACACACTTATTTACTTTATTTTATGCATCTGTTTTTGTATGCTCTTGGTTCTGTTTGTTTCAATAAAATGTATAATTCTATTTACGCCTTGTATCTTTATGTTTTAGAGGCTTGTACTTTTAGATAAACTTTACTTTATTGGGTTACTCACATTCTGACTGTTTGGGGATGTAGTACAGCCACCCGGTCCTTCCCTCCCCAAATATGATGACCATCAGAGTGAACATTCTCAACTTATAGGCTATTATGCCACCTGCCCCCCCATTCAGAATGACCTAAATTGGCTGTTTCAGAGAAGCGGTATGTCTAAAGAAATCTAATTTGCAGTAAAACTGTACTAGATATCTCCATACAATCACTGTTTTTTGTTCAATAGCATCCTAGGCCATTCAGTAACAGTATATTTGACAGGAATCTATGTTTTTCTGATAAATGAGAGAAAAGTAAAGGAGTCCTCTTTTCCTATCACCACAAAAGTACAATTTCCGCCTAAACTAAAGCTATGTTTACAGGACTATATTTCAGTATTCTTTTAGATAAATTACATTCTGACTCTTTGGTTATGTAGGGCAGACACCTGGGTCATACCTCAGCAAATCTGATGAAGATAAGAGTGAGCATTCTTAAGTAATGGTTTTTTTTGTCACCATTCCCCTATTCGGACTGGCCTAATTTGGATCTTTTTCAGAGATTGGGGTAGGTCTAAAGAATAGCCAAAAAAACGAATTCTTCCCAAAATAAAAGTCCACAACAATCCATTTCATTAATGGGAGACATATGGGATAACATTAATGTCTTAATTACATGGTGTAGTGCCCTCGGATTTAGGGAGCGATACACAAGCAAAGAGCTTGAAACACCCAGATGCGTTACCCCCAAGCAATAGTTAGTCTATCCTTTGATGCCTTATGCCCTGGTGCACTTTTTTCGTCTTTCGAAATGTAGGTGCTTTCAGGCATTTTCTTCCAAAATAAGCCAGTCTCGTCTACATTAAATATTTGGTCTGGCAAATAACCTCCCTCATCAAGAATTTTTTCCAACATTTCTGGAAAATCACTCGCAGCACTTACATATGCACTCGCTGCTTCACCTTGAACTTTAATATTATGTAAATTTACCAACCCCAAATTGAACCAACCCCCACTCACAACAAATTCTTCGTCACAATCGCCTTCACTTCTTGCACTAAAGAAATGCTAATAGGCATATTACGCTTATTTTGGTCTTCTATCCAAATTATCAATAGCCTTTCCATCTCAATAATTAAACCACTGCGTTGCTTGGTACTAATCGTGGCATTCATCGGGGCATGGCCTTTCACATGCTCCATTATTCTCCCTTTGTCTTTTTAAATTGTTCCGATCGTTGAACGGCTGTAGCCTAACCCTACGGTCTAACAGCGGGCGATACTAGGCAATAAATTGCCCAGTGGGCGTTCACCACGCTTGACTGGCGTCCTCAAAAATGCTTCCGACGTGCTTACAATTTTTGGGCATGGTAAACGAATAGTTCATCATAGATTTTGAGAATCTTTATTATAAATATTAGTTGGCTAGCAGTATTGTTTCCTTCAATTATGAACCGCAAACTCAAACTGAGAAGGCTTTTTGCAATTACGGCCATATACTTGCGCTGGAAACAGCTCGAAATTTCTCTCCAGTGCGTTTTCCAAACGTTTTTCCAAACGTACCCATGCGATAAAAAATAGCCTTTTAACCAACACAAACATTAAATAAGATGTATGTAGGCCATATAAATTTAGCTAGCTATAAATATTTATGCTTTTAGGATTAAATAAAGTATGGGTACTGCAGACCGCTGTTAACAGTTTCTCCTCACTCATGTTGAAGTGTCAGAACTAGGAACAAAATTTCGGTGTTGTGTTGGTTTCCGCGTGGAAGGTAAAAAGAGCAAGACATGAATTTGATTGGCTCTTACCAGGCAACATTGCCCGAAAGTTCAGAATTTTCAACTTTTCTGGGACACCAAAACACCCACAAATCGGGCAATGGGTCAGGCACCGGAAGTTGCTCACTCTCATAGAGAATCAATGCATTTCCGGCAACTAGTTGCCGAATCGCCCGCTGTTAGACCGTAGGGTCATGCTTTCCCAATGGCTGATGGCGTTTCACCTCTCTCCGATCTCTTTATTATTTCAACTTTACTTTCCATGATGATTGTTTTCCTTTTCTTTGATGCATCACCAGCACTTGCATCGGATTTACGCTTTTGAGGCAGAGAAAAACGGGACCGTGATCTGATTTAAAATAACGGACAGTGATCTCTGTTCCTTGAGCCGATGAACCGCTGAAACCGTGCAATGTTTTCATGAGCATCACAAAGTTATTACGAACCACTGTATTTAACTCAATTTTTTAAATATAATAGGCCTTATAGTCTAGCAGTAAGTCCTCAAAAAAGGCTTTAGTTTTCGAGATACCCCCACTCGAGTTAGAACAAGACACAACAGTGTCTTTTCTTATCATGTTACCTCACAAATGAGTGTTAACCTTTAATCATGATCCTTTTTTTTTTTTTTTATATCTAAACTTTTGATGTTTTCTTTTTACAGTACAGTACTGTATGTACAGTTACTTTTATTATTACTGTATTATTATTAATATTACAGTATTGTTATTATTATTATTACTACAGTATTATTATGTACTGAATGTTATGTTTAAGATGTTTTATTGTATTTGGAAGTTTTTCTTAAGTGTTTTATATGCACAGAAAGGTCAAATAAATACTATACTAAGACAAACATTTGACTAAGTGACGATTAATAAGAACTGTATGTACCTGTTTCGACTTACATACAAATTCGACTTAAAGACAGACTTAAAAACGGATCTCGTTCGTAACCCGGGGACTGCCTGTATTCCTGTTTTCGAGATTGAAAACAGGAATACAGGCAGTGTTCTGGTGTATAGTCTTCGTGATATTGACTCTGGTATATGGTGTGCGCTCCCAGAAACCATTCAAATCAAATCAAATCAAATCAAATCAAATCAAATCAAGTTTATTTGTATAGCGCTTTTCACAATAGAATTGTCACAAAACGCTTAACAGAGGGGGAACCCAGGCCTAGACCCCCCCAAAAGCAAGCCTAAAGGCAACAGTGGCAAGGAAAAACTCCCTTGGTAGGGAGAAACCTTGGGAGGAACCAGACTAAAAAGGGGGGGAGCCCATCCTCTTCTGGCCGGCACAGGGTATGTCCAAAAAAAGACCATGTCATGGTCAGTCCAAGGTGGCTCAGGGCTGAAAGACTTTGCCCCTCCTGAGTTAGGTAGTCAGCGGGGGGTTCAAACCAACTATGTACCCGTATTATATTCGTAGCAAGGCAGCGAACTTAACTGTGCAGCTAAACAGACAAAGGATACAATTATGTCCGTAGCTAGCTGCCTATATCATTAAAATAGCCTATAATTCTATATTATAATTCATATATTATATTCGTAGCAAGGCAGCGAACTTAACTGTGCAGCTAAACAGACAAAGGATACAATTATGTCCGTAGCTAGCTAGCTATATCATAGCCTATAATTCTATATTATAATTCATATATTATGTTCGTTTGCAAGGCAGCGAATTTAACTGTGCAGCTGAACAGAGGATACAATTATGTCCGTAGCTAGCTGCCTATATCATTAAAATAGCCTATAATTCTATATTATAATTCATATATTATGTTCGTAGCAAGGCAGCTAACTCAACTGTGCAGCTGACCCTGGACACATTCTTCGCTTTTCGGCGTTTCGGCGTCAAAATTCGGATTACATCACCCTGGACCCATTTTGGCCGTGGAAAAAATCCGATTACATCACCCCGGACCCATTTTGGTCATCACACAGTCCAACATTCCGATTACATCACCATGTGGACACATTTTGGCAGTGGACGCCATTTTCTCACTCGGGAATGCGAGCGCGTCATGTTGGCATAGCAACTGCAGTCCAAAATTCCGATGACATCATAAAAATTCCGATTACATCACCATGGACACATTTTGGCCGGTGGACGTGATTTGGCATCACAGCGCCCTGAAATGTAACTGTGACAGTAACCGCCGGAAGACAGACGGGAACGTTTCAAAGCCATGCACATCATGTTTGTCATTTAATTAAGGAGCTCACACTTAAATTGAATTAGCCCGTTAAAGGCCTGCCAAATGCATCTCTGCAGTCGCATACCTGAAAAAAAGAACATTTGTCATTTTTGTTCCGTCATTGAACTCTTCGTTTTCTTTTTTTTTTACAAAAATGTTAAAAATAATGCTGTAATGAGATTTTCAAACTTTGATGCTTAATATCCAAACACTATAATACCTTTTGCATTGTAAATGGCTGACTAACAGTTGGGGACAGCGGTATAGCCAACTTTTTACTTTAAATTAAATCCATCCCTAGTAATTTTAGAGCATTTCAAATCTGACCCTTAATGAGTGTTGATTCCAATGCAATATCAGACTTGATCAGACTTCTGGGAGCGCATTAACTTTCTGCAATGTTTAATTAGTGACTGTGTATGGAGAGATCACTCCTGTGACAGGAGTGCATGTGGATGTAAGGTTTTTGTTCAATTAATTAGGATACTGCAAAGAAATAATCTGCGCATTCCTGCAAAAACAATAAGCCATTTCTAAGGGTTTCATGCAGTCGGACATTTGAAAATTCCACTGTTAGACAGCAGTCTGTAGTCTGTGAGCACGCAGCTCAGGACATGTAGCTGAAAAACGTCATTACAGACAGACCTGCTCTTCCTGTTGAGAGGGTTTAATTGGGAATCCTGCTATGGTCACAGCACAGTCACAGCTTCCCATATCAGGGTCTGATAGCTTGTCTCGGTTAAGACCGTGGAGGGCTGCCATGACATTACCAACATGAGTCAGCGTTACAATGTCTTTATGGCTGCCCCCCTCCCCCTGTGTTGTTCGTCAACATGGGAGACCGAGGCATTCGTAAAGATAACTGGTTTATTGAGATAATTGTACACATACAGAGAGTAACTTATTTAAGAGCGTCTTCTTGTAACAGGTAGCAGCTTGCTATCTCTCGCACTACTGCTCACGTGCATGTGACATAAGTATAACTACTCTCTGTGTTATGTATCACTACACAAAGTAGTACCATTACAACACATCACCCTTCCTTTGAGTCTTTTAAGACTTGAAGTTATCAACACTTCGTTTTAAGAACTTTCCAGGTAACCGTTGAGGTAAGTATTACTCCCTGCTTAATAATAAATAAATAAAATTCTAATTCTTTTCCTTTCCAGTGTTACAGGTCTATCTCTGTATTACTGCACTGATCTCTTGCGCGAACTATGATTGTTCCTACGATATATTAATGCACATCTTGTAAGTCGCTCTATATAAGAGCATCTGCTAAATGCTTAAAATGCAAATGTATCAGGTACATCTGTTTTCTCATTGTAACATGTAAACCTTTAAGATAACTTCATACGTTTCACATGAACACATTTTCCTTATCTTTTCCAACAATGTTTCAGAACAAGAACACATTTTTATTTTCTTTGTTTCTTACAATGTTTCAAAACATGAACACTTTTCTAAGTCAACATTTTCTTCTAGCTAAGGTATCTGAGTAGACTGGCAGATACCTTACATAGCCACTGTGGGTTATTCTGCCACCTGTAGCAACTACGTACTGACTATTTAACAAAGTACTTGTACCGCTGTGGTGTCCTGACAACTCGTCCCAGAGATGTCGCACGAGCTGCTGAAGGTTACACTGGAGGTGGAGCATCCTCAGCAACCGGTGAGTGTTCAGCAGGTAAGTGCTCAGGTGAAGTGTTGCTCACCTCAGTCTCTTCTCCTTGTGAAGGGTCAGATGTAGGAATGTGTGTGTGGAGAGGTCTCAGATGTCTCCTGTTCTTGCCACCTTTGTCCATCTGGATGATGTAGAATCTGGGCATGTCATGTTGGTGAATCACTGCTGCTGGTTTCGTCCATCCCTTTTCCTCATCCAGTTTCACAGTGAGTGTCTAGGCTGAATTGGAGACAATTCTCTGGCGTTGTGCCTCCTGTTGAACAAAAGCCGGTAACTCCTCTTAGCCTTTTTGTCGGCTTCTCTTACCATAGCTAGATCAGGCCACTGTGGTTTTAAATTAGACTCCAATGTGGGCATGATGGTTCTGATCCATCTGCCTATCATCAGTTCAGCAGGACTTACACCCATAGTTTGCAACGGTGTTGCCCTGTAGTTCATCAGAGCTATGAAGGGATCACTCTGTGTCAGGATCTTTTTAGCTGTCTGCACTGCTCGCTCAGCCTCGCCGTTGGCCTGTGGATTGTGTGGGCTGGTGGTAATGTGGATGAAGTCGTACACCGTGGTAAATTGCTGGAAGTCTCTCCCAGAGAATTGTGGACCATTGTCTGTCAGCTCATTCGGACAGCCCCACCTTGCAAAGATATTTTTCAGGCTTGAGTGTGTTGTGTCCCCAGACATTCTTTTGAGTAGTGCAATTTCTATCTAACGAGATAAATAGTATATCACTACTAAATAGTGCTGTTTCTTTACCTCACAGATGTCTGCTGCCACTCTGCCACGGGCTGTCTGGCAATGGAGTGGTGATCAGGGGTTCTCTCCGCTGAGTGGGTTGTGCCTCTTGACACAATTTGCAGGCTGTGATGAGCTCCTGGATCTTTTTTCCTATTCCAGGCCACCAGACGCTTCCTCTCGCTCTCTCTCTGCACTTAACAATGCCCTGGTGCCCACCATGCAGGGGCTGTAACATCTCTGCTCTCATGGTCTGTGGCATGACAATCCTTTCACCATGCAGCACTAACCCATCAGCTGTGGAGAAATGCTGCCATGAGGAGTAGAAGAGTTTTACCTTGTGTGGGATGTTGGCTTTATGCTTTGGCCAGCCGGAGGTCATGTACCATCTGCAGCTCTTCATCCTGGGTTGTCGTCTGCCTCACTTTGTCTAGCATGGAAGCAGACATCGGCCATCCAGCTCTCACTGCCTGTTCAAAAGCTTCAATGTCACTTGTTAATTCCAATATTTCATACATTACAGCTGACTGAGGGTGACGTGAAAGTGTGTCTGCAACGACTAGCTGTTTGCCGGGCACATACTCAGCTACCGGTTTGTACTGCATCATCCGCTTGAGCAGTCTCTGGCATCTCAATGGAACTGAGTCTAGATCTTTGCTGTTGATCAGTGGAATTAATGGCTTATGATTAGAGTGCAGGGTGAAGGATTCTAGGCTATAAAGGTACTTGGAGAACTTTTCACATGCCCATACTGCTGCTAAGCACTCGATTTGTCCAGGCCCTGGTGATCTCACGTCTGGACTACTGCAATTCCTTGCTGGCAGGCCTTCCGGCCTGTGCCATCAAGCCACTGCAACTAGTCCAGAACGCTGCTGCTCGCCTGGTGTTCAACCAGCCGAAGTTCACCCACGTCACCCATCTACTCTCCTCTCTGCATTGGCTCCCCATCGCAGCACGCATCAGATTCAAGTCACTGGTGCTTGCTTTTCAAGCGGCCAGAGGTACTGCTCCCCCATACCTCCAGTCATTCATCACGCCCTACACCCCGTCCAGACCCCTCCGCTCCGCCTCCGCTGGCAGACTGACTGCCCCATCCCTCCGGGCGCCTGGCAGCCGCTCCTCGCGGTCTCGCCTCTTCTCTGTCCTGGTCCCTCGTTGGTGGAACGACCTCCCGCAATCGGTCAGGACTGCGGAATCACTTCCAACCACTACCACTGAACACTGTACATCTAGTCAATCTGTCGTCACCACTGTTTACTTGCTCAAAAAAACAAAAACAAAAAAAACAACCCACTAACCTTTTCTTTCCCAATGTTACAGGTATGATACGCAGACGCCTGCAATGATGTCTTTTGCTGTTTTACTGCACTGATCTTGTACGCTAACTTTGATTGTTCTCACCTTGTATTAATGCACATCTTGTAAGTCGCTCTGGATAAGAGCGTCTGCTAAATGCTTAAAATGTAAAATGTAAAATGTATAGCGCACCTCTGTTAGTGTTCTCGAACAATACGCTATTGGCTTGAGCTGTCCCTCGGGCTCCTGTAGTAGGACCCCACCTAGACCATAACTACTGGCATTAGCACTAACGACCGTAGGCTTTGTCACATCATAGAAGGAGAGGACCGGTGCTTCTGTAACATGTTGTTTTACCTTTCTGAAGGCTTCTTCCTGTGCTGCATCCCAGGACCATGCCACGCCCATCTTCAGTAGCTCGTTCAGTGGTCTTGTCACCTCAGAGAGGTTTGGTAGGTACCTCCCCAGGTAGTGGATCATCCCCAGGATTCTCCTCAGGTCAGTGATGTCTTTTGATGGCTGAATTTGTGTTATGGCTTTTACCTTGACTTCATCAGCACAGATGCCATGCTCATGCAGTGTCCAAGGTAGTGAAGCTGCTCCTGGCGCAGGAGACACTTGTCTGTGTTGAGCTTCAAACCTGCGTCCTCCAGTGTCTTAAGGGTGCGCTGCAGTCTTCTCCTGTGCTCTTCAGGTGTATCGCCATACACAGGAATGTCATCCATGTACACCGCCACTCCATCCTGAGGAGCGTTGGAAGATTTTGGGTGCACTTGTGATTCTGAAAGGGAGTCTGTGAAAGAAATATCTTCCATATGGAGTTATGAAAGTGGATAGCTCTGCACTGTCTTTATCCAATGGGATCTGTCAAAAACCACTAGCAGCATCTAAAAGTGAGAATGCCTTTGCATTAGCCAGCTTTGGTAGTATGTCGTCAATGGTGGGCAGGACATACTTCTCCCTTTTCACTGCTTTGTTGAGTTGTTTCAGGTCGACGCATATCCTCACCTGTCCATTCTTCTTAGAGACTGGAACCATGCTTGCACATCATTCTGTAGGCTCCTTGATTTCCTCAATCACCCTGAACTGGACAAATCGCTCGAGCATTGGCATTGAGACGCATCTTGATGTGTGCACACTGTATGGCAGAGCATCCTCTTTAAGCTGTATTTTGAATGGCTTAATTTTCAGCAGGCCTATCTCAATAGGACATGCACTTTTAAGTTCTTCCACCCTCTTAACAAAGCCCATTGCTACAGCTATATTGCAACCAAGTAAGTTGTTAACTGATGAGCCTTTAATTACAAAAAGTTTGAATTTGAAATGTTGGCCCTTTAGCTTTACTGTTGTTTTGAACAACCCCCAGGGCTGTCTTCTTGAGCTGCGGTGGGTATTTAAAGACTGACAATGTCTCTGTGGAAATCACACTCGCATCTGCCCCTGTGGAAATTTTAAAGTCAATATTTGTCTAATTAATTTGGAGATTCACAGTCCATGGCGTATGGACACTGCGTTACTAGCAGGACAACAATAGTTTCGTGAATGTGCCTTTCCACACCAATAACATTTCCTTCCACTTTCTCTGCTTTTCTGCCCTTTCTTTCCATTATTTTGTGTTTCGCTTTCCATTTTATTTTTGTCCCAATGCGTTCTCTGTGTGTTTGGAGCGCCCCTGCCAGCTACCTCGTTTAGCTGCGTGCTAATGGCTGCCCCTTGCTCACTGATCTGCCCTTTTATCTGCTCTGACTGTCGCACAAGCTCAGTATTCTTATCTAGCGTCAAGTGGACATTAACTGCAATTTATCTGACAGCTCTTTGTCCAATATTCCTATATCTATTCTGTCACAGATGTTTTCGAAAGTGCAAGTTTCTGATAGTTCGTGCAAGTTCCTAATGTACTCTTCAGCGGATTCTCCTTGTCTCTGTATGCTCTAATGAAAACGCACGGGCTCATGAATAATGTTAACCTTTGGCATAAAATAACTGTCCAATTTGCCCCAAACTGTATCATAGCCATTCAAATCCTCCCTCCCGGTAAAACTAAATGTCTTAAAGACTTGTTTGGCTTCCTTAGTAACTAATTTAAGAGCATCTCTTAACAGGTAGCAGCTTACTATCTCTCGCACTACTGCTCACGTACATGTGACATAAGTATAACTACTCTGCGTGTTATATATCACTACACATAAAGTAGTACCATTACAACACACCCCTGATTTTGGTTATCCATCAAGCAAAGTGGAGCTACAATTATGTTTTAGTCAATTAGGATGTGATTGTTAGCTATGCTCAATACCCATTAGAGCACCTGTCAGAGCTCAGAGACAACCATGGCAACCATCAAAGACCGGATCGATTCCTCTGGTGGAGTGGTGAATATAAACACAAGGCCAAAAATAAGATCTCCCACCTTCAAACATGGGATGGCTTTCAGGAAAACAGGTCATGTGGGATTATAGGAAAATGAAGAGCTCATTTAGAGGCAGGTGTGCCTGTCACCTGCAGAGAATGACCCTCACAAATGTAACCACATCTTCTGCTAGCTGCATTCGCTGAGGGGATGAGAGCCTGTATTGAGTAGATACGACAGAGATAAAACCTCCTAAAATCAAGAGTTTAGCCAAGGATCAATATAGAAGACTAGGGACAACTTTTTGCAGTGTACTGTAAATGAAGAAGAATGAAAATGTTGAAAATTGATCTTTTTCTTTTCGCCATATAATTCAGATTTCAGTGTACATTTTAAGTTGAGTCAGTAAAAGTCTGAGATCATATAGCTCACAGACTATGTTATTATTTTTGTTTATGATTACCCCCCCCCCCCCTCTCTGAAAAAGTGGCTTAATTCAATGATAGGACAGCTGCCCTTGCAGCAGAAGGAATCACTGTTATATTTCCATAACCACTAAATACAGTTTGAGGTGTGCAGATATTAAATACAACCACAGATTACCATGAGATTTTAGCTTTTGTTGGGTTTTCAAGCATTTGCCATTTTTAACATCTTTCAGTGACATTTGGAATGATTTGACGAATATGGTTTGCAAAATGGTTTGACTCACTAAAATGATCATGATATAAATGCACTAAATAAATTAGTCATGTTTTGGAATATTTGTTCAATTTCTTTGATTATTATTCCAGAACATCTGCGTTTGCACTGAAAATGACAATCACAGCAAATTAAACTATAAACCCACCTTTTTAAAAAGTTAATTTGCTATTTAAAACAAGCAAAGTACATAAAAACATTAAATGTGTGTACCGGCTACCAAACCCAGGGTATCGCTCACCGTATCGCCCTCCCATTTCGCCTATCGCATTTTCTGTAATGCAAATGGATAGAATAAAACCCTTTTTAACGCAAACGCATTATTTGACACCAAACTTGCATAGCGCTGACTGTTTTCATTGTCACACCCCCCTGTTGCGTTGCCCAGCCCATAGTCGCGCAAACGCCTTCATTGCGCACCACGAAATTGCCAAACTCGGTGGAGACGGGAAATATTCAGTTTGCGACAGACGAAACTGGCAAGTCGCCTGCGCTAGGGCATAACGCCGTTTAGCGCCAGCACGAAAATAGGGCCCAAAATCTGTGTATGTGTTTTATGTCCATGAACATGGACAGGAAATGAATCAGAACACATACGCTGATGTGTTGCTGCTAATGTTCTGAAGGTTTTTTATCATTTACATTTTTACATTTTACATTTTAAGCATTTAGCAGACACTCTTATCCAGAGCGACTTACAAGATGTGCATAAATACATGGTAGGAATGATCATAGTTAGCGCAAGAGATCAGTGCAGTAATATAGCGATAGACATCATTGCAGGCATCTGCGTACCATACCTGTAGCACTAGGAAGGAAAAAAAAATAAAAATAATAATTGAGTAAGGAGGGGTATAAAGTGTTGAACAAGTGGAGATGACAATTAGTTAGATGGACAGAGTTCAGTGGTAGTGGAGTCTGAAAAGGTGGGTCTTGAGTCTCTTGCGGAAGACTGTGTCATGTCATCTCATGTCTGGTTGTTGTTGCTGTTGTTGCTTTTCGGCCATTGTATGCATTGTATGATCTTAAACTGTAACAATGTAATTTTATTGATCGAACCATCAAGGGACTGGTGTTGGAAATGAGCTTTGGCTATATTGGGCACTGCTTCTGCGGCTGTCAATGTTCTCTGTGCATGTCCCTTACAAATAAACTATTAAATAAATGTGTTGCTGTGAGTGTAGTAGATGTGTGTTCAGTCATGTGTCTGAATGAGTGTGCGCATGTGTGTGTATGTGTTTGGCGAGAGTGTGTGTGTGAGAATGAGTGAATGAGTGTGTGTTTGTGTGAATGTGTGAGTATGTGTCTGAATGAGTCTGTGTGGACGTGTGTGTGTGTGTGTGTGTTTGATGTCCATGAACACGGACAATAAATTAGTCAAACCCATATGAAGAAGCTCCTCTGAGTGTAGCAGATGTGTTTTCAGTCCCACATACATGGATTCACTAACATCATGTTAGGAAGTCAAAGGACGCTGTTCATTTCTGCCTTGCAACTCAAGATTATCCTTTTTGTTTTTTCGGTTTATACATGGAGATCATAACTATTCCCCTTTCACTTAGCTTAATTTAATATTAACAGTTACATATTCCCAAACAGAATTATTTGGTATAGGAATAATGACTGAATCGGATTCTGTTTTTTTTCAATTATTCTGATCAATTGTTCAATTTGTATTCAATTGTTCAATGATATTTTTCCCCCCCAACAGTAGCTTTGGAACAATACAGAATTTAAACAGGCTGGTCATTGCCCAATGACTAAAGCTAAAGCAGAGGAGAAAAGAATTACATTCTGTCCTATTAAGATGATGCCAGGATAAAACAGCCTTTGAAATGTCAGCACATAATTAATCTGTGTGAATAAATAATATTATTACTCTCCATTTTTAGAACTAAGCTCTCCCTTGGGTTGTATTCCCCATTATAAAACCAGACTTTATCTGAGGGAAGAAATCACAATGTGAAAGATCACATTCACATCTATATTTTCCAGTAACACGCCTTACATTTCACAGGTACATTAGGATTAGGACATTAGTCTTCATATCCATAGACCCATACTTGCTACAGATCATTCTCTGGTAGATAATCAATTTCTTAAAATCCTATGCTCAAGTACAAGTTGTGATATACTGTGATATGTTAAATAATAAATAAGCATAACAGTCAACTGATCTCTGTTATCTCAAAATAATGTAAAGGCATTCAGTCTGCATGAAACCCTTTCCTGTAACTCACAGATAATCTGTGCTAGAGCCATATAATTAATGTAATACAAAAAAATACTGTGGAAGGCGTCGGTCTGGACAGGGGAATCGGGGTGATTAATGGCCACGCCTACCAGTAGGGCAGCCAGCGCACACACCTGTTTGGCATCTTCTTGATGTACCAGTGTTTAAATCTGCTCTGCTTTCTCAGTAGGTGGCTGGAACAGGGAGAAAAATAGAGGGAGAGGAGAGGACAAGGCGAGCATGCAAAGCTGAACGCGGAAACAACTGAAAAGTCTCTGATGAGTGTTTTGCAGAAACTGCAATTTTATTTAAGTTTCTTATTTTGGTTTATTGTTTTTGTCAAGAACCCGTGAGGGGGGGAGGCCAGAGTTATTTTGCTGATTATTTTTGTGTGGATAGAAAATAACAGCTTTCTCTCTCTCCTTGTACAACTGACAACTCAGACCTGCATTTTGTATATGTATTACTATATGTGCATATTATTCTATGTTTTATTGTATTCTATATTCTTTGCCATTTGTAAATTTTTCATGGAAAATATATCTGCCAATTCACCCCACCTTTAAGAGTGCAAGACAGGTGTTCTAGAACGCTCAGTAAGGGCGGTGAGACCAAACTGTTTTGGACCCCATTTTGAATTTTTTTTGTTTATTCCTTATGAAACCTGAAACTTAGTAACTTTATTTTCTTTGAATAAATATTTATTTTTGACAAGTTGGATTGCTTTGGAGTTCTTCGGATTTTGGATATTGAAAGCAAGCACACATGGAACTTTGACTCCACCATCTGACGACGCCATTACCTGAGCCAGGACGAACTGGAAATGGAAGTTATGCCCTAGAATCTGCAATGGACTCAGCTGTTCAGACCTTCCCAAAATCACACATCCCAGCAAAGACTGGCTGACTACACTAGGTCCCCTTCTTTGTTTCACTCATTTTGCTTTTGGTGCTTAGAAAGCTATTTGCTTTTTTTGTACTACTTTTCGTGTATTCCTTTGTTAGTCCATTGTGACATATGGGGGTAGGGGTGTTGAGATCTGGGTCGGTATTCACAAAGCATTTTAAGGGTAAAGGTTGGTCATAACTCGGCAATTTAGGAGCAACTCCGAAAAATAATGGGCGTGTCACTCATAAATTTAGGACTCCTACATTTTTGGGATAAGAGTATTTCACAAAGGGTTTGAGAGCTAAAAACAGCTCCTAAGTCCAGGAGAAGTTAGAAGCAGTCAAGAGGACTCTAAAGCAGTCAAGAAGTCGCTAAAGACCTACTCAACAGCGATCCGGAATTGGCTACTGCCGGCAATCGTGGTCGCAATCGCGTCAACACTTTGGAGATATTGAATGATACAGAGCTCATAAAAAGGTACCGCCTCAATCGCGAGGGTATTATAATATATATATTATATTATGTATAGATACCCGCTGATTGTTTACGAGATGCAGACATGTAACCAATTGACTAGTCAGTATTCTTGGTTTCATGTTAAATCAGTGACACATAGCCTACATTTGTATTTTAGAATCTTTATTAGAATATAATAGGGGTGCAACGGATCACAAAACTTACGGTATCGCGGTTTTAAGTCACGGATCGGATCAGCAAAAAAAACAAAAAACACGGAGACAAAAGGCGCGTTTCCACCAAAAATTACCAGGAATTATTCTCAAGGAATTGAATGAATGATCATTTCAGTTTTTCAATTTAAGTTATTTAACTAAATCTTTATTCGAAAATTTCACAAAATAAATTTTTAGATTCAGTACGCCTTAGGCGATTTAACTAGGGTGGTTTTATGCCTTAATTAATTTAATAAAAAATTTAAAGATCGCTAATGTTTTCATTTGATTTAATTCGGTCGCATTTCTAAAAACTTGCCTCCCAGAAAGGCATTTAGTATGAAAAACAAAGCAAACCAAAACATAGACAACCATGTAGGCTATCTCTTCACTGTAACTCTGCATCGAGATTTAGGGAATTGTTACTTTAAAACGTAACAGCGGCAGAAAATCGATCAAAATCACATGACTTCACACATGCGATGTTTTAGATGGGGGCGGGTCAATCGTCAAACGGGAAGCACCCCACGTGAAGCGCATGACAAGGTCAGTGACAGAATTTTGACAATCTTAATGCTAAGGATATAAATCTGTCATAAATAAAACAATGTTCATAATTGTTATCAGATGATGTTTGTGATATATTCATGCATCAAAATATGCATTAAAGTGGTGAAAATATGTTGAAAATATGTTTTTCAATCAATTTGTAGTAGGCTAGTAGTCCCACTTTAGGAAATGTGGCTTAAAAAGTGGGACAGCATGCTTTGAGTAATCTGGGACAGTCATATAAGTTCTTTAATGGAGGAAATATGCATTTAGGCATATTAATTTTGCAATACCAATAGTTATTCAAGGTTGAGGGGTCTTAGTCTTGTAATATATCATTACTTTTAATGTAGTTATTTTTAAATCAGGGGTCAAAACCTTTTTCATGATTGGCCAGTTAACTCGCCAACTATCTCAAAGCAATGGTTCTTAGTCACAGAAATCAAATATTCAAATCATAGCAGGCAGTGTAGTGTAATGGTTAGGGAGCTGGGCTTGTAATGTTAAGGTTGCAGGTTCAATCCCCAGGTGGGACACTGCCACTGTACCCTTGAGCAAGGTACTTAACCTGAATTGCTTCAGTAAAAAAAAATCCAGCTGTATAAATGGATTGTATGTAAAGAAATGTAAACTGTAAGTCGCTCTGGATAAGAGTGTCTGCTAAATGCCTGTAAGGTAAGGTAATAGCATTTTTATATACCAGTTAATTCTGTGCATAGAACATATTCATGGTCTATTATTAACTTAATGGAATGTATTACAGATTACAATGCAAAGCATCGAGAGAAGGCAGGGAGAGGGCAGAAGACAGAGAGAGAGTGGCCGGCAAAGAGAGGACAAGAGAAAGAAGGAAGTAAGGGCAGAAAGTTGAATCAGTGGAGGCAGGACAGGATGAAGGGAGCTATACAAGAATACAGGGAGGTTGTTGAGGCTGGTGGGGTCCCTCAGCTGAGGCTGTTGGCCAGGGCCTGGAATGTGCCTACCCTCCAGCGCAGGGTGAAAGGTGCTGGCCACCGTCACCATACAATTGGAAGGAAGCCAATCATTTCTGTGGAGGATGAAGTGGAACTGGCTGAAGTGATCAAGACCCTTGCAATGTCAGATGTGCAGAAGCTAGTATTCCAGATGCAGACAGCAGAAGTCTCCTTCAGAGATCTCATTCAGATTCCTGTGAGAGAGCGACCAACCACCAGCCACCAGAGGGCAAAACTTCCTTCCTGGAACTTGACGAGCAACAGAAATGTTGCCTATGTTCAAGGAAAAGGGGTAAAGGGCAAGGGGAAAGGGCCCAAGGCTAAACCCAAGAAAAAAAACACAGCAGGACCATGAACCATGCACCATCTGTCGGCATGCATATGGGGACAAAGACAACCGCAAGTACACAGAGGAGTGGCTGTCGTGTGCTGTCTGCAGCCGGTGGTACCATGAAACCTGTGCAGAGGTTAATGGGATTATAGATGATGATAGGTCCTTGATATGCAAGGACTGCTTGTTTGCCAACTAGAGTGTAGTCATACAAGTTCTGAAAGTTGGTTCTGAAAATGGCTTATTTTTAATTGATTGAAATGAAATGAATTAGGCCTATTGTTGTTGCCTAATATTATTAGTAATAAATGTTTTTTATTGAAATGAAATGAATGTGTTGTTGCCTAATATTATTAGTAGGCCTAATAAATGTTTTTTCAAGTACATGGTTTGTTTGATGTTGTTTGACATTCTAAATAACATGCAGACGGATACTAGTTTTTTTGCCTAATAGATAAAGACATCAAAACATTGTCCTAATTGAAATTACCATACATGGGTTTATGCATAAATTATGGTGATGTAGGCTTTTCTAAGCCTAATAATCAGTGTTCCAGATTTCAGAGTGAGCTGTCCCAGATTATCAATTGGACACAGAATTTTTTGTTTTGGCACAAGGAACACTAATGTATGTGCCATGTCTCCTCTGAGTATCATATCAGCTTTTGTTCTTCTGATTTGATTAGAAAACATCTTGGGAATTTCAGAATGGTATCAGGTGAGGATCTAATGTATTGGGTTCATATCGAAATATGTTGCAGAAGTCAAATTTGCAAAAAGTGTCCCACTTTACCCCAAATCACCCTATTTCTCTATGATGGTTCAATTTAGCTATTAATCCGCGGATCATATGCATGCCGAACCGTGGGGGTTGATCCGTTCGGATCAACTGCGGTCCGTTACACCACTAGAATATAACAGGAACAGGTAGGCCTACATACCCCTTTACAGTAGCATATAATTTATTTTCTAGGTTGAAATCGCGGGCAGAGACCCATCCCCTATCAGCCAATCGCTGTGGGGATTCTGAGTAAGCGCGTTCATGAGACAACGTTATCCATAGCAACGACGTCAACCCCGCCCTCACTCTTAGCTTGAAAATTCTCCGACTTCTTTAGTATGAGTTTGTCTTTGCAGCTTTGTGAATAGGTTTTAAGAGGGGACTCTCAGCTAAAATGTTTTAGTGTGATTCAGGAGTACTCCTAGTGGTAAGATAAAATGCTTTGTGAATACCAGCCCTGATCGATAACCTTCATCATCATACAAAGAATAATAATACTTGAAATAGTAGTAATAGTAATAATAATAATAGTTGCAATTGTATTGCACTTTTCTCAAAGTCAATGCTTCACATGCATCATAAAAAGGGAGCATGTGTTACATATGACAATGTTAATAAAGCAGTTCTCCGGAAAGGGCATGTGATCGTGGACTAGTGAAAAGTAAAGAGCTGATGATGCTGACATATGTCATCAAGTCTGAGTATTCTGTAGACACTAACGAAAAGGCACCCGGGGTCCGGGAACGGCTGGCCTCCCCCTCGTTAGTTTGGGGCTGCTGAGTGAACCCCACGGCGTTCTGCCAGCTCCCGTAGACGGCTCCAGCACTCCGCCATGGCTTTGTTCCTCTCCCCCAGAGACGCCCCTCTGCACACAAAGTGAAAGCTTACATTTGGACACACCCTCCCCATTCTGTCCACCCCAGCTGTATATTGAGTGGTGTTGTGATAAATTCTCCAGGCATGAAGAGACTTTAAGCTTTGCCCCACTGCCAAGTCCCAACCAATTAAACTGTGTCATTGTTGGGCTGGAGAGCTCTGTAAATTAGCTGGGACTTCTCCTGTTAAACTTAAATACCTCAGGCAGGATTGCTGCTCATCCATGAGAGCGATCTGTCCAACACGTAAACATTTTACAGACTTCTGTGTGACTGTGCTTTCATTCCTGAATAAAATGCATTTTTTCTGTAGTTCTTTAATCTCCCTCTCATTTCACACTACCCTGCATAATTGTGTCCCTCAGAGATGGAAATGTTCACAAACACACTCTGGAACACTGCGCAGTTCAGAGAGAAAGACAAAAAAAAAACAATAATGAAAAGCTTAAAATTATGCCAAAAAAGCATATCTGTCCTGTTGCCTGTAGATAAACTAGCCCCTGCAAGGAACCCAGTGACTGCATTAAAATCCCTGCTCTCACAGTGCTGGTGAATCCAAAGCACAGCATTCAGAATAAGCTTTACCAACCTCTCCTGCAGATAGAGATTGCACGTCTCCTCCACACTAACGCAGGCTCGCCCTCTCTCTGCAGCCACGCATCCTGACAAAGACTGGCATCCTGACTCCCGCAAACGGAAAACAAACAGAGAGCTGTGTGCATCCTCAGGTTCGCATGTCTTCCTGTGCCCTGAGACAACACACAAAAAACAGCCATTAAAAACGCCCCTGAGACACACAAAAACAGCCTTTAAAGAACACCCTGTCTGCCTGATCTGCCTGCAGCTACACACACTGCCTGAATGAACCTACTAGAAAATGCATCCAAGTATGGCATGTTTCTCACAAGACATGACCACAACACATTCCTTGCAGCTTCAAATCAATTCTCAGATTTTTACCAAAAAGCTGATTTATTTTAATTTTATTTTTTATGCTAATTCATCTGCAAAAACATTCAATTTCTTCCATCTCTCCTTTGTGTTTATTTTTGATACCCAAATCATGACTGGGATGGCTGTTTATATATGTGTGATGCCCCAATATATATTTTCTGGGAACGCTCAAACAATCAACATTTCTTGCAAGATCAATCACTTATAAATCAATGTGTGTCTTGCTTGATTGTGAAAATATTGCTACTTATTTTCTTAATCTTGGGCTCTGGAGTAGCTCAGTCAATGAAGGCCCTCCATGATTGCAGGCTGAGGCCTACAGCCTAGTTACCATGGGCACAAGTCTGGGCTGTGGCGTTACAGCGGATAGCGGAGTGTGTCCAGGAGTCTGTGGCAGCAGGAGTCGGCGAGGAGGGGGGGGCCTTCTGTGTGCTCTGACAAACTTTTGTGCTCTCTCATGATGGACAGAACAGATGAAACACCCTGCCGAAGTGTGAAAGTGTCATGGATCTCTCATATGGATACTCATTATGATGAATTTGAAGGGATTTCCCATAATCCCCCACTCCACCCTCCATGGATGAAGGAGGCGGTTTTTCAGTTCACTGTGCAGTTTGTTTTTCCCCCTTTCATTTGAGTCATAGGCACACCGTTATGAGCTGTCCGACTATCAGGATTCATACCTAAATTTAATCTGCATGGGCATTAACTATGCTTAGCTTTCAGATCAGATCTGAAAGGAAAAATTATTATCTTGCATCATATTTACTAAAAATACCTTAAATTAATTAATTTTTCAAGTCTTAGTTACAGCAAAACTACACAGCCTGTGCACTTCAGCCATGCTTATGAATTGTGACCTGTATGAACACAGTTTTTATGTGGTATTTTGTTTTGAATGTGTAAATAACTAGTAAAGATTCCAATAACATCAGTTCTGGTCTTTCAATCAAAACTGTTTTGGTCTTTAAATCAAGACTCAAAAGTGACAAACACCTGTGCCCTATAATTCAAATCTTTACCTTACATGAGTCATATCGTTCTAAAACTACGGCGTGAAAACTATCTTAGTCACCAGGCCGACTGTAAAGTGTGGTGTAACAACTTGTTTGTAAATGGTGCTATACAAAAAACAAGAATTGATTGAGTTTGCCCTTTTATAACCTCCCATTGTACAATTCATGTATTTGGTGCTGTCAAACAGGCAAGCAAAATTTTTGCTACGCCATCATTGAGGAGAAGAACAGCAGGTTCAAAGGGCATATCTTTTGTCTGTGCACATCATAAACTTGTAGTTAAAAGACATGGCAAAGAAAAACACAAGGAAAAGAGTTCATCCTGCCACCATATGCGTTGTAGAGAGGAAAGTGTTGTGGTGAGTGTTTGTTGTACCTTGTACAAACAGAGTGTGCTGCGTGGGGTTGAGGGCACACACAGGGCTCCAAGGAAAGGTCAGTAGGTGTGAGGGAGGCAGGGCCAGGTTGTACACGTCAGCTCCATCGCTCATATCCTGGAGCATCATGTCCCCGTTCCTGTACACCAACAGCACCTGACGGTATCATTAAAACGACATCACAACATGGTCTTATCTAATGGGAACAAACAAATGGGATTCTTATCCAAAGGGAACAGGCAAGTGGGATTCTCCAGACTCCACGGTCACTGGAGTACTTCAACTTGAATGTCAGCTGCATCTCATTTTTAGTTTGTGTTCTTTGATTTGGACAGTGATATGAACACCATGTTAGAGGAGCGCTTTGTAAATAAAGTTTGTTATGATGTGAAAAGAGAGCTCACCAGTTTCAGCAGAAGATGTAGAGTCCGGACAGGAGTCCCCCGGTCCATAGATCTGTACAAATTAATACACACATAAATATACAGCAACATACAGCTCAAATAATTTTAGTAGCAACGGTTCAGCAGCTTTATAAGAGAGGAGACAGAACTGTCACCTGCAAACTGGCCCTTTCTCTCAACCTGCTTTGCATTTGTGTTGCTTGATTAACAATTTAAAATCTGTTTCTGTCAGCAACCAATTCCCCATATCTGGCTGATGGTATGGCAGTGTTCTCGTTGCTGTGTATTATGAGATTATGAACCATTTTCACACAATATACGTGATAATTCAACCGTGGGGACAGGAGAGATTTTGTCTTCCTTCTCTGTGCCTGCAGCCTGAGCAGGTTGGTGATGCAGGAGGTCCACAGTTTAGATGTGGGCCATTTCCTCACCCCAGTTGGTTTGTTAGGGTTCGCTGTGGTTTGCACTGATGGCTTGTGTGAGATAAGCAAGTAGAAAAACATGTACCTTTTGGAGTTAAAACACTGTTGACTTTGTAATGATTATGTTGATTTTAACTAAATTTAACGGTGTTACCATTGACATTCTTTCACATAACGAGAAGAAAATAAAGCATTATCACAAAATAAACTGCCAGACAATCGAGCACAACAGGCTGAGAACAGTGATTCGTGTACAGGTGGTTTCAGGCTCCCTCACAAGCTCACAGACCCATTCCCAAACCTGAAGGAACTGTGGTCAGTGACTTTACCTGTCAGCCAGTTTGGTAACGTGAGCACTCATTCCTCTCCCGGCTGTAATCAGGTGACACGTCCCACTTTTAGAGGTCACCAAAACGCACACTTTGGGGTGGAAAGGGTCCTGGCGAGGGAGAGAATCCCATGGGCCCACCGGCTGATCCAGGAACAGCATCCTGCTGAAAACACTGTCGGCCAACACAGCTACGACTGACCACGGAACTCCTGCGGAGCCAGAGAGAACGGAGTCACAAAGCACCGCCTGCCACCGTTATTTCCCCCAAAGCATTCATGGACCTCGAACTCAAGACTACGAGGAGATCTCTTCTGTGGGGAGGGAATGAAGGGACAACAGAAAGAGCGACTGAAGTGGCCAAAAAGAAATGGCTCCAAACAGGGAGAGCCTCAGGTGTGTGTGCGTGCCTGCAGGTGAAGCTCTGCCAGTGGCCAATAAGACACAGCTCCTTTGCTCCTCCCCCACCCCTTCCTCCATCACAGGGGGTTACATTCCTGACCAAGTGCCAGGTGCCCAACATTATTTATAGAAAACACCACAAACACCATATTTTATTAACTATAAATGTTATACATTGTGCAGTATATTACAACTGAGACCCCAAGCATTGAGTCTGGATATGAGCCCACAAAATCAAAAGGCTTTTCATCTCAGCCACATGTCCCGAGACATTGCCTTATATAACTTTACCTACATACTTCAAATCTTTTAAAAATTATTAACCAACAAAAAACAGACAATAATTGATTTCATAACTATTCACCCGTTTTCCTAAGACACACCTAAATAAACTCTGGTGCAATCAATTGTCTTCAGAGGTCACACAATTGATTGGAGTCCACCTGTGCACAATTAAGGTGTTTCAAATGATTTCAAACTAAATACACCTGTAACCAACTATTCCCACAGTTGGTTAGTGCATTTTCAAACAAGAACTTCATCATGAAGACCAAAGAACATTCAAAGCAAAAGCAACAATCTGGGGAAGGATATATTCATATTTCAAAGATATTTCAATATTCCCATAGCACCATTAAGTCCATCATAAAAAAATTGAGAGAATATAGCACAACTGTGAATTTGCCTAGAACAGGCCGTCTTCCAAAACTGAGCATCTGTTCAAGAAGAGCACTTGTTAGGGAGACCACCAAGAGGCCTATGGCAACTCAGACAGAGTTACAGTCTTCCAGGGAAGATAGGAGAAACTGTCCATGGGACAACAATAGCCCGGGCGCTTCACAAATCTGTTTTATGGGAAGGTGGCAAAAAGAAAACCACTGTTGAGGAAAATTAACATGAAATTTTGCTTGAGTTTGCCAGAAGGCATGTGGGAGATTCTTAAGCCAAGTGGAGGAAGATTCTATGGTCTAATGAGATCAAGATTGAACTTTTTGGCCTCAATGTTAGGTGTTACGTTTGGTGCAAGCCTAACAATGAGCATCATCCCAAGAACACTATCCCTACCATGAAATATAGTGGGTTGGTTTCCATGTTAAACATGATTTTATTTTTTTAAAGGGGACGCTACAGTATTTTTGTGGACTGTGGATGAAAATGATGAAACTTCTTACACTTAAACTCACAAACTTTAAATCCATTTGCTATGGATTCTTAATATTTCAAGGAGTCAAAAAGACTAGAGGGAACATTTGAGGGATTCATATTGCACATTGCAAATTAAGCTTTAATTCTCATTTATGGCTCTCAATTAAGCTTTTCAGAAACTCGAATGGGGTTACTGGCAAGTGCCTTTTTGTGAAACCATTATTGTACAAACAGTTGCTAATTTGCTTTGTTTGGATTGCTGTCTCTCAGCACATACACACATGTGATTTTCATGTCACCAAGCTAATAACATTGCATAATTAGCTAGCCATAAATAACAAGAAGAATTAGGCATTACCAGCTACCAACAATTTTTAGAGAAGATTTCAAGATTTTTCAAGTCACCTTTATGGTCTGGCCCCCAGTATATCTCAGTTATCAACTCCATGTGACTAAGAGAAAAATCAGGTCAGTATTCCTAGGAGGTCTGTATATCTCAAACACAGTGGGTGAATGGTAAACCGGCTGCACAATAAAATCTTATTTCCTTCTGGGTATTAATAAAGTGTATCATATCATATCGTATCGTATCGTAACTGACTCAAGATACAGCCAAAATCCACATAGACTTGTGCAGCAATTAGTGGGAGGATTAGTGTTTCTCAGGCTGGCGTTCCATTAGCACAACAGGCATTGCAACCTTATGGATGTAAAACTCACCAAAACACCTGTCCCATATTGTCACCACGCCATCCGCCAGACCCAGGGAAATGTACAGAGTGCATCTGCTGCTGGCTGAACACAGGATGTGATGCGCATTTGGCCACACTCCGTCTGGTTTTAACTCTGTGTCTAAGGTGAAGAATCGAAACACACATTAATGCACAAGCCCATAAGATCGTAGGTTTGTTGATGCTTGGGGGTTTCTGGGAAATGAAAACTGAAGTCTCTCAGGTTTTCCAGTTATATTTTATAACACCTGTACACTCGAACGTGGAGCCCCTGACCTGATTCCAATGCTCTGATGATGTGCACAGGCAACACTGCTCTTCCAGGCTGCTAACAGGGGATTCCAACACAAGACCATTTATCCACGCTTTTTGCTTTCTTTGACACAGTTTAAGATTGCCCCCTGCTGACAGGTACTAGTAATTACACAGAAAGCTGCACATTCAAGAAAGGGGGAAGAACTCCCAATGCATCACATTCTCTGATCTTCACGGTTGCTGGACATGAATTACTGCTTTTTTTTTTGAACTACCTAAATGAATCAAATCCAAGAAAACCAAAAGGTCTACCTGGTTTGTCCTTGGCTGTTTTTGGCAGCGTGTACTGGAAAAGGTTATGACTGCCAGTCCACCACACACAGACAGCTATGGGAACACCTATCAAGACAAATACTTTATTTTCAAATAGCTTTTTAAAGTGATGTTAATTTTTGAAGTATAACCAATTAAAGACCAGAATATAATTGCACGTCAATGCGGCTAACTTGCAATGATTCTGTTAGACTTGTCTGGACTTGTGTTATGTGAAAAAAAAAAAGATTTAAAAACAATGGGGCTAAATCAAACCTTTGCCATTTGAAACACGGCAATATATTATTTTACAATTTAAAAGTAAAGAGAAAGACGTTGTCACAAACCTGACTGTGTTTCCATTTCACTGAAGAATGGGGACAGTCCTCCAGGTAGGAGAAAATGAAATGTGCACTGGCTTAAATAGGGGGGGGAAAAACTACATTAAAATAATGGAGCATATCCGCCAATAATGTATCCTGAGCGTACTGTAAAGAGCAACAGCTGATGAACTTATTATGGATCTGAATGTGGTCCTGTAGGTGTACAACAGGGGTGACCAACTCATACCCTGGAGGGCTGCAGGTTTAACTCCAGTCCTGGAGGGCCCTAGTGTGTCTGGAGGGCTGCAGGTTTAACTCCACTCCTGGAGGGCCCCAGTGTGTCTGCAGGTTTAGCTCCAGTCCTGGAAGGCTGCAGTGTCTGCAGGTTTTGGGGCTTTCCTTTCAATCAGCAGCCAATTTGGGAAACCAGGTGTGTGCACTTACACACTTAAGTGCTGAAACACACCAAAAACCAGCACACACTGCGACCCCCCAGGACTGGAGTCTGACCCCACTGGTGTACAGTAACAGTTTTGCACAATGGCTGTAAAGCACATATATACAGGGATAGACAAAATAATGGAAACACAAAATGAAAAAGGACTTGCATTTTGAATAGGGCTGACTAAAAAATTAATACACCAATACATATCAATTTTATTTTTTCTAATTCAGTATCAATGCTTTAAATCCAGGTATCGATCTCTATGTTATAAAACAAGAGCAGATTTTGTTTTTATTTTATCAAAAAAGCCTGTAGGTGTAACCCTAGAGATATTTTCACAGCTACTTCGAGTAGCACGGAAGGCCCATTGAACCATCTGGGCATTAGCAATGGCAGATGCTGTAAAGCCAGCGCCTGCTAGCAGAGATGTGGGAAGATGTTCTGATTTGGGGGTGCTGAAATCCGAAATGAACAAATATAATATTATAATAATGCAGCAGGGATTGAATAGTATTGCTTTGTATAATTCTGATGCAGAATTCATATATATACTAACCTTTTCCTTCCCAATGTTACAGGGATGGTATGCAGCTGCCAACAATGATGTCTATCGCTGTATTACTGCACTGATCTCTTGCGCAAACAATGATTGTTCTTGCCATGTATTAATGCACATCTTGTAAGTCGCTCTGGATAAGATGTTCCAGTGTAAAATGTAAAATGTAAATGTAAAAATGGAGGCTTTCCTTCTTGAAGAATGATCCAATATCACACTATATACACTTTAAACTCTTCAAATTTGTACAATACCATTCCAAGAAGGATTGAAGCTCTTCAGAAGGCAAAGGATGCCTCAACTCCTTGTTAGTTAATAATTATTCATACATTGTTTGGCGTTTCCACTATTTTCTTTATCCCTATATATACAGTATATATATATATATATATATATATAATATATATATATATATATATATATATATATATATATATAAACTATAGAATAAAGCCTTTGAGAGAGAGAGAGAGAGAGAGAGGGAGGGAGAGAGAGAAAGAGTATATGTGTGTGTGTGTGTGTCTATGTAAAAGAATAAATGGTGATTGAGTTCAATAACGTTGTACTTGTGATTTCCAAGATTCTAAAGTTCCCATTATTATACTTGTGTTTATAACAGCAGCCCTGTATAAACTCACCTGGTCCTTTCCTCTGCTTCCTTTGCTTTGCAGGTATTTTCACAGAGATATTTTCCGTACACAGACTTGAACACAGCTTCCTGATATTCCCATTGGCGGATACCTATCATGTGATTTTGGCCTGAACCAATCACTTTGCCATCCTCAGTCCTCTGTAACACTTCAAAGGGACTCTTCAAACATGTGCCTGGAAAACATAAACAGGAATATAATCGTGAGGAAGGTCAAAACACAAGCTGTAGTACAATGATTAAAGACAAAATTCAAGCTGAAGATTTGCACTTTTTGGCCTTTGAGCCTAGCTTTGAGGATAAGATTGGGATAACATGAGACTGATTTAATCAGCACAGTGCTGTCAATACAAAAAGGTATGATACACACAGATATCACACATGTTACTTTCAAAGGGGGTGGCTAATGAAAATCAACAATTTGCAGTTATGTTCAATCACAATACATGGAAAACAGAAGAATAAATTACAGCACTAAACATTTTCACCTCAAACACCAAAATGGTTTTAAGCATCCCAATATTTTCCTGTGTTTAGTTGCATCATTACACACAACATTTGACTACGCATCTGTGATTTGCCTTGTGCTAGGCTCATTACCATAACACAACTACACAGAGCTTGTAATTTCCCACATACAGGTATTATTATATTGTTTTATTTAAATCATTTTTTATCATTCATTATTCAATCATTTTTTATCAATCATTATTTAAATATTTATTGTTTATATTTAAAACAATATTATATTGTTTTATAAAGATCTTGCGATGCCTGGGAAATGTGCTCTAAATGGCTTTGCACTGCTTACAGTATATAGTATACATGTTAATTATTTGTCATATTTTGGTTGTAGTGTAAAATCATTATGTTCTTATTGCAAGAAAACTACACTACAAATCTACTCCTTGCTGTGGTTGATTTAAAAGAAATAAACAAAACAGTAATTTCATGTCAGTGAAACCAGTTGGTAACTTTATACAACAATTTTGTTTGTGCTGTTGCCAGAGCCAGGTAAACCCCAATTTTTGTGTTTGTTACAAATGTAATGTTATGTACCAATCTTTAAAGACACAGACGAGCACATTGATGAATAAATATGAACGGGAGGGAAACTCCCACTCTAACCGGACAAAGGTGAACTATCAAACTTTTGCTACACATCAGGATTTTGATAACTTAATTTACTTTGCTTAAAAAACATTTGTGTGACTCATATTGCATTTCTCAAGACATTCAGATGTCATGTGGTTTTATGTTCAAAATCAGTCATGAGCCACCCCCTTTAAAGATTCTGAACATGAAGGCATTATTCTTAAAGGGTCATAAACATTATGAGTTATGAATGTGACCATAGAAGGACCAAAAATCACAGATGTCGGTGTGGACAGGGAAAACAATAAGACCCTAAACTGAAATAATAATTAAATAAGAAACCCATGAAAGTTTTAACAAGCATTAAAAAATGTTTTGAGCAAAGACAGCATCCCTTAAGAAAAAGGAGGCGATGAGTCCTGTTGAAGAATGATAATGAATACCTGAGATACCTGAGAGGGATTTGGGTGGCTTGATCTTCAAAATTAGTCCTATGGGAGAAAACTTTGTATCCCCTGGTCCAGGAAACTGTGGTACCTAGAACACAAAGGCAACTGCATAATGCAAGATAACTATTACACCCACATCCTGAAGGAGCACAGCATATGAATGTACTGGTCCACGTAACACACAGAGGGTCATGTGTACTCCATGTCCAATTTTCAGAAAGTAAGAGAACTTTAGCCAGCTTCTAAGGATCACCAAAAAAACATTTAGGAACTTTTTGTGATGTTGTTTGACACCAAATTGGCACTTCTACGGCAAACGTCTTGCATTTTACTGCACTTTATCTCGTCATTACATGTATGTGGATCAGTGTTCACCTCTTGCAGCTACATGAGGAAGGCTAAGGAAAGTACTGAGGGGATAGTGTAGATGCGCCAGTCACCTGTTTGTGAACGACCTCCAGCTCTCTCAGCCAGGACTCTGTGGGGAAGCGATAGACCTCCAGCCAGGATGTGCCGTTGCCTGTGTTAAGAGGTAGGAGGATCGCTGAGTGATCAAAACTTAAATCTTTTTTTGGTGGCAGGTCTACCATACGCCATAAGTTATGGGAGACAGACATGATCCTTCACCATTCCTGTCAGTTCTCCAAAGTTTAAGGTCATCAGCTGTGCCTTTGATCCTAAGTAAACACTAGTGTCGATCACGATAACAAATTCTCCCCAAAAATGTACAAAAGGCAAAGGATAAATCACTCACACTCGATAACAGCGGCTGCGAAGTTCCCACCTTCAGCCAGTTCAAATTTTGTGCAGATTTTCCTTTGACTTATATCATCCTACATATCAGAGAAGCCAAATCGCTGTTAATACATTTATACAATGAATATGCATATATGTGTGTGTGTGTGGGGGTTCATTGATATAAAGCAGTATGTTAACCAAAGAGTGAGCTGGAACACACTGAGAATTTCACAGATGGTATGCCAGTTGTGGAAATAAAAAGCACTTTATGGCAAGCCATTTTAACATTTAATCGTCAAATTTCTGATATGAGGAATTAGACCTTCTGGATTGAGAAACTCACACTTTTGATACCTGGAATTAGTTCCTGATATCAGAAATATAATTTTTGATATCTGAAATTCCTGATATCTGAAATTGGATTTTTCAATATCTTAAATAGCACACGAATAGAGTTTCTGATATCAGGAATTGCCATAGCACTTACTGTTTCATTGATGGATTTGACTAAGTAGATAAAGTCTGGGCAGAAGGAAAATAACCTCGAGACACCTGTGGAAAATGGAAAACACAGTTTCAGCCGTGACAACGGAAAAGTGAGTGCATTTTCTTGTAAAATCGATAGTTTTTTGGTTACTTTTAACCGAAGGGAGGTGGGGGTCGACAGGTATATTTTAGGAAATTAAATATATAGCCTTTCCATTATGAAAGCAGTCATTACCCATATCATCTACAGTCGCCAGGAGATATGTCATCTCTCCGATACAGGCGCTGTGCAGGAAGGTGATCTCCACGCTCTCCTCCTCCCATGTTGTGACACAGATGAGAGACGAGGTGCTGAAAACGGCCAGGCCGTGGGAGTGACCCACGAACACATATTTCCCATCCTCTGAGCACGACAGGCAATTAGTCCTCTTTTGGAGCTGTGGGGAAAAAAAAACCACCACGATAATAAAACGAATGAATGGCAGAATGGCAGAACATTTCATACAAAACATTAGAAACACCTTAATTTCCCCCGCAGGGTCCAAAACCGGGGTCTTTTTCTTGGACTGCAGTGCGATACGGCTCGCCTCTCTCGCTGAGATGACATCCCATGCCTTGTCCAGCAGTCTGTTCAGGACCTTGTCAATCATGCGGTACGGCTGGGGCAACCGGTCCTGGAACTGCTCGGGGTCCTTCAGGTACAAATCCTCGTCACCACTGCCCCCTGCCTCGGAAGGCTCTGGAATCTCTGTCGGTCCTCTCCGGATGTAGACAGGCATCCTGCCTAGCTACCTCTGAAAATAAGTTGTATTGCTTTGAAAAAGTAAACGTCTCTCTGGATTGTGAATAGCGTGTCATGGACAGTTACAACTGCATGACTACAATGACTTAATAGAAATTCAGCTACCTTGAGGTTAGCTACGATATACAGTTAGTTAAGGTTAGTTGGAATACATACGTTAACGTTAACATTACTAAAGCAATGCCAGCCGCAAACCATCACTGTTTTCCTTGAAAATAAAACATTAGAATGACACTGTACTATGATGCATTGACTATTAAGCTAGGCTAGCAATCAATATGAAAATACAATTAAACAAATAGCCAGCTTGTTAGTGTAACTAGTAAGGTTAGCTGGCTAGGTAAGTTAGCACGGTACATCTACGTTTCTGCAAGTCAGCTCTAAATACAGCAAGCACTGTTGGTTGTATTGTGTTCCTCGGTCTACTAGGGAATGAAAATTCTGCTCTGTGCGAGCTACCTATGTTAGTTCGCTTAATTTAACTTGCATTACCTTTAAGTTAACGATAAGTACCATCAGTAACGTGAACTACAGAGCATCTGAGTATCCCTCGAACTTCGAGTACGACCGTTGTTGGGTTGTCATGGCAACATATACAGGAAGTTTCTTGGCTTCAGTGTCTCGATTGGAAAGTTCCGTATTACAACTAAGGCTGTATCAATGGAATTTAATTGATGGATTTCACTTCACTAAAATGCATTCTGCTTTTAATCTTCACAGACGGTTTCTGTAGTGTTAAATACGGTATATGCACCAACCTCCTCCTATGAACGAAGATTTATATCTAACACATTATAATGCGTCTTCCTCAGCTGAAGCTAGCTTGCTACATACGCAGTTAACGTGAGCTAGCTAGTTAATTTGACCCATGTCTGACTCGATTTGAATTGTACAAATACTGCTGTATGGAATAAAATGAGCATAACAGCAAAGTGTGAACAGATTGGGACTTCTAGAACTGAACCAAAAAGAAGAAGAAGAGGACAGCAGGATTGTCCTGTCAGAGACCCGGTGATCTTTGTTTCCCACGTGCAGCGTTGAATGATAGGACTGTCCTATTCCACAGCCAGAGAACGGAATGTTCTACGTTACTTAACTAAGAAGCGATTGTGTGTCTATATGAACATTCCTTAGCTCAGTGTAAACTATATAGATTGTTATACCTTGGATACAATAAGGAAACATATTTTATGCAAATTTGTTGGTTGTCCACTTGTTCAGTACTAACTTGTTTTTCCTGGTACAGTTAACTAACTAGCTTCTAGCTTCCTTGGCAGCAATGGAGTCTTTTATCAAGTTCACGAATCAAAGCCAAGGAAAGGACCGTATTTTCAGGTAAGTGCATGGCCAATAGAGCGTCATATCTTAACAAAGCCGTCTGACAACTGAAATAGTGAATTTCTGTCGAGTCTGAGTAAATCTAAGAATGCACACTTTGGCGAGGAAAATGGGTGTGTACGCTGCTGGCTCTTATATTAATCATGTGTTTTCATCGTATCAAACTGCTAGATTATTAAATGGCAAAACACTTTAAAGTGGCCTTCATTTTCGGTTACTCTGAACACAACATGTTACGTTAATTATTTACGCAAACTCGGTTTCAATCTACCGTCGTTGAAATGTGGTCAATGTGGGAAACAGTTGGTGCACCACGTAAATTCCTGTTTTATACCAATAATACACGCAGCCTGACATCGACGCCCATAAAACCTATATTTAAAAAAAAAAAAAAAATTACATGGCGAAAAACCTATAATATATCCCACGAGATGGGGCGTCCCAGTGGCATGCACAGTAACTTTACACTCCTGACCTTTGGTTTAGCCAGCTCGCTAGCTAACTTACGTGGTCAATGACCTAAAGTTTGCTATAGCTAGCAAATCAATGAATTCGCGTTGAGCACGGAGAAAGCGCTACACAAATAAAATGTCTTTCTTATTATTATTATTAATAATAATAATAGTACATTAACAATGAAGATTATCAATTATGTGCAGTGATGTACACTCAAAGATTATTTGACCATTATGACCTTACCATTTTCTTTTCATATTTTGTTTTTGAAATAAAAATGGATGAGATCAGTCTTTATGCACTATGGAGGCCGACAAATTCAACAACTGGGAATACTTTTAATGAACCTAACGGGGTTTATTTATCAAGCGGAAATAAGACTTGTATGCGTGTGCATCAGCGCGCATGTTCCAAATGGCTAATTTACTGTGTACGGTTTGTTTCAGAGCAACACAATACGCATGCGCTTTTCTTAAATATTTGATGCGAAATAAGTCTTCAAGGGAAGAACTCGTGAAAAAGCTGCACGATCTGGAATCCAGCATGAGCTCAGGAAGGAAACGTAAGTCTATTAACAATTACAAATACAGTCCAGCAGAGGCAATCCTTCCCCCACACACACACACACACACACACACACTCTCACACAGACACATACAGTTAAAATAGGACAAAGCAAAACCAAATCAATTATACAACTTCCACGTCGATGGTGAATTGTTCTCTTTTGGGCAGTAATTTATTCTTGCTTTTTTCCCCCTGGGCATGTCCTAAAGGTTTTCCACTAGCGATTGTTTACTAAGTGACACATTCTCTGATGCAATGGATTTAACATCCCAAGCACGACCTACGACCTTTTGACATATTTTCTTTCAGTGTTCCGACTAGGAAACACTGTAAACTCCCTGGACGCTGCCAGGCAAACCCTGCATCTCTCGGACCCTGTGCTGCGCCTCTGCCTGACTGTGTCCAACCTCAACCGTGCCCTGTACTTCATCTGCGACAACGTGCTCTGGGCGAGAAACTTAGGCCTCATCCGGGACATTGACAAGGAGCGCTGGCGTCTCAATGCGTCCCGCTACTACTATTTTGCCTTGGTCATGAGTCTGACGCGAGACGCGTACTTCATCGCCCAGATTATGGTGCAGAGAGCTCGTCGGAGGCGGTATGAGCAGAAAGTCCACCAGCACCCAGACGACCACGGAGATGCGGCCTGTGTCCTCGTCACAAAGTTGGACGCGTTCCTGTCCCTGCTGTACGAGAGCCTGAGGAACAACCCGCCGGTCGTCATGGACACGGTGAAGAACGTGTGCGACCTGGTCATTCCACTGGACCGGCTGGGGATTTACCAGACCAACGCTGGGGTGGTGGGATTCTGCGGCCTCGTGTCCTCCCTGTTAGGAATACTGTCTCTGGTGAGGCCCACTTTGAAAATGGCTCCCTAGCTTTGCCCAGAAAGGAGTTTTGGTGGAGAATGAGGTGGTGGTGGTGGGGGGTAGTATTCTAAACACTGCAGTGCTTTTTGTTCTTTTGAGCAAACTGATTTTAGCAAGCGTTACATTTTCTTTTTTATGCTTGCACAATGTTTTTTTTTGGGCTGTAGAATTCACAGGGATGTGAAGTAATCTTGAGTAAGTAAAACAAAAATGATGAAATGTAATGCTTGCTTATTCATTACTCAAAGTTAATGGCAAAGGCCCATTGCAGTTTGATTGAATGACTCCCCGGTAGACCTGACACTGGAGTGACACATCCTGAGTCTATGGGATATTCTGTAAGCAGGACCCAGGTTAGTAAAGTGTTTACAACCCCTGGTAAAGCTGTGGGTGGCTCATACGTACAGTCTCTCATGTGGGTTTTAGCTGTTGACAGTGGGAGTGCTGGCTTACATTACAGCGACAGAGACATTAAGAATTAAAAAGGGAATCATTCTAGCTGTTTCAGTTGGATCAAAATGCGTGAATAAAACGCTTAATTATGTGTAGGAACAGGATAAAAACATAGCCTGCAACTAAAAATCAGGGCAAATTAGGGGATGCACTTTGGATCAGCAACAAGAAATCTGTCAGTCTTACTTATTCAAACCAGTTTTCACACCCCATTGGTACTTTAGGGGACACTTTTTGGGTCTGCCTACTCAGTATGGGGATGAGGGTCTAACAGCAGTGGTCCCATAGTTTCTGAAAACTTGACTTTAGTTTTATCACCTCAACAGTTAGCAGTTTGCTTTGCACCTCTATAGTTCTCTTTGTGCTGAGTAGCACACTTTCATAACAGTCTACCTCAGATCCATAGATAAACCAGCAAATATATAACAACTGTCCACCTCAGCAGTCTTGGGGCTTGCGCCTCAAAGCAGAATTTCAGAGTTTGTTAGAGGAAACTACTAATTAAAATGATATTGTATAAAAATGTGTGGAGTTTGGACTGAAGATGTTCGTTTGGGATGTTGGTTGATATTCAATGATCATCACGTTCACTGAAAGATCAGTGTCCTTGTAAGTCAAGTTTTCAAAACCCAACTAATTTATAATGTAAAACGGTGATAAATGAGGAATGGTCACAGACAACCCAGATTATTTTAATAGTATGTATGATTTCAGATGTAAATTATGTACATTAACAAATAAATCATGAAATTGACATTATTATTTCAGTCTGGGAAGACATTTGTGTGCCTCTGTGCTGTTTGTAGCTCTGCAAGACTATATTTGGACTGTCTCTGTAATAATGTGAACACTGATTTTTGTAGCAAATCCCCTATGCAAACAAATTGTACATAAGTCCATAGCCCTTAATTATTTTTGTTTAAGTGTATTAGTCATGCCAGAAACACTGAGGTCTATCATGTTTAATAAACCAATTTAAATCAAATTGTTTGTGTTCTAAGGGTATGGAGCATACAGTCATTAGTAACAGATGTGCATATACAGGAAATGCTTTGTTGGCCAGAATGTGTTTACATCACACCAAGGGTGGGGGGGTTGATGAAGACCGCTTTGTGCTGAAGTGTGCCAGCGGTTTTATTTGCGGTTGTATTATATATATATCAATGGATGTGCCATGCAAAAAAAGGCTTCTTAAATTCTAATTCTCCTTCAATCAAGAGTGCCCCGAAGCTCCAAACAGCAAGCCACCATGTTTACACCATAATTGTGGCTACTTTTTATTCCTTTTATCAAATAAAGTTGAGCATCTGGAGCCACTGCACAAATTGTGGCTCTGAGAAAGGCCCTTGGAGGCTGCTGTAGAAACCCACAGAGGACTCCCCTTGGAGCTCAGAAGGGGTGCTTTATCAACATTTAAGAATTCATTTTACATTTAGGCATTAATCAAACGCTCTTATCCAGAGCAACTTAGTTTATATTTATTTATATGCAGTCCATTTATACAGCTGGATATTTTACTGAAGCAATGCGGGATAAGCACCTTGCTCAAGGGTACAACGGCAGTGCCCCACCTGGGAAACGAACCTGCAACATCTGAATTAGAAGCCCAGTTCCCTAAGCACTATACTACACTGTCCACCTCAGGCAACAGTGTGACACCTTTCTTTAGAAAATGCAGTCAGAATCAACAATCATCATGTACGGAAGTCCATGTCCATAGCCTTGTTGGAATAATACGGTTAATTTCATTGAAAAACATTCATTTTGTTCCTGTGGGCACTATATTTGTCCGTCTCACTTCCTGCTTGTGTACAAAACAAGGAGTTTCTTTAACTCCAATATGGTGCTTTGCTGGCCAGTAAGGATGGGTTGTTCATTGTCTGGAAGAGGAGGGTCAGATCCTAGGCTAACATGATGTGTAGTTCAGAACACAACCGTGCCTGTGCATACTTGATACAACAGAACGTCAACATTTTGACTTTGTTTCCCTAAAGTTAACAGCCCTTTTAAAAAGCTCCTCCTCCTGGAGAAGTGTTTCTCGTGCTGCTAGTGTCCCCGTGTGGAGACACAGTCATTAAACAGGAGCCTTTTCAGAGGAAAAAAGTCTTTATTTTTCAGAAACAAATACATTTTGTGTTTTCTCAAAGAGTAAAAGGTGGTACAAGCCCGTTAAATGAGATCTTTGCAAAAATATATATCCCACTTCCCTCTCACCGAGATGACTCGTCTCCTCTCTGCCTTGAAGACTGAGGAAACTATTCAAGGAAGAAAGCAATAAATTATTTTATACACAGATTTCTTCTTACAGAGAGACAAAATGCAGTGACGTTTATACAGGACAGTGGATTTTTTCACTGATTTCCGCAGACATCTTGTCTTTTCAAAAACAGCAAACAAACGTAACGCACCAGCCAAAAGAGATGGAAACACAAGAGATAATCCCTATAGAATACTAGATTTTTTTTTTCTTGTTACATATTATGTATTCACTGAAAATAATTCTTCTGCATTTTAAAAGTAAGTACGCATTACATGGTGTGGTAGCTACTTTACAAGGATTCCTCAAAGCTTCGCCAGGTTATACTAGAATTATGCATTTGTAAAATGCAATTTAAAGACAATGCATTTGAGTGCATACATTTTTTGTTCCATATACGCCATTTCATTTCCATGTGGTTATGCCTTACAGGTAAAAAAAAAAAAAAGTATTGACTCGAATGACCCAAATGAAGGCACCTATACAAACACCTGCATGTACGTAACGCTCCAGCACCCCTCTGTGAAGCGGAATTCAGGATCCCAGCCTCTCGCCATTAACTCTCAGCATTCGGTTTGACAAATAAATACCAAGTCACCAAGATTCAACTCTTTTCGGGCTTTCCAACTTCCCATCACACTATTATGACTGTCACTCAGACGGATGGTCTTACAAGAAAAGTACCAGCGGATATTCACACTGAGTGACTCTAATGGGATTTTCAGTTAGTCAGCTGCACCTCTAGCCAAAACACAGTCACAACATAACGATTCTCTATGATTTTTTATAAACAAAACAAAACAAAAAAATGCATATTTGTTCTGTGAATACAGGGAATTAAAAATGAACAAAACAATCTCTAAGACAAACACAAAAGGCTATGTTTCACACTGTTTTTAAAGACCACAACTAATTCTTTCAGCATTTACTAACAAGAAATTAAATAAAATGTAATCAAAGCAGTAGTGTTCTCCTGACAACTGGCATGAATGATCTTTTTTTGCATATTTCCCAAAACCACAGTAGTTACGTTATCTTGGATTACTCCCAAGTATATGACATAACCCTTTGTTCAAATTATTCATTTGATTAGCATATTGTACTGGAACACTTTCAAAGGTACAATGGCTCTGCACTATCTGGGATTTGAACCTGTGAATTTGTGGTTTTAGGTTTAATTCCTGAACTGCAACACCTCATTACCGCACAGCTCAAATCTTTTTATTTTATGTTTCTACAAAAAGATTTTTCTTCAGAAGTCGTTTGACAGTAGATTTAGGAGAGATGACACAGTGGCACCCAGCTGTTCTGTTGAGTGAATCATTTGGGGAGCTTCCAGCAAATAATATAATATGAAATAAATAATATTAATTTAAGATTCCTTCAAATAAACAAACACAGAATAGTGTAAAATACATACAATGTGAAAGGTTTTCAAGCTGTGCAGAGATTATAAACATGAAAGAGAAAGAGGGAGAGGGAGAAAGAGGGGTTGTGTCAGGAAACGGGTCGAGCAGAGTGTTCCAGAGACCCGTACGCTTAAGGCAACACTGTTAAGACCTTTGCATGTATGGAACAAAATCAAACAAAACAAAACAGGACAGACTATCAACTGACAATGAGCTTGAGAGCGCCACTGTGTTTCAGAGAAAGCAAAACAGTCACATTTAAGACCGGAGCTCAGCACATTCTGGGGGACTGTGTACAAGCAGAGGAGCTGGTGACACTACAGTAACAGAAATTTCATTTACATGGTCCAGTTTATTTAAGGCATCTAAACCAGTTCATACAGTAGCACATACAGTTCACAGAGGAAGAGTTCACAATATTTACTGTTAAAATAAAAACAAACCCTATTTTATTTTGGCAAATCTAATCTCCAAAATCGATTTCATCTTTAAAACAGCCTTTTTCTGAGAGTGACTGGATTCAATTTGATGGTCAGCTGGTGGGGTTCCCCTCGTAACCCTACTTGGTCCCTTGCAAGCTGTAGACAGATGGCCAGTCCCCTCCCCTGTGACACATATGCACACGCGCACAGATAAATCTGTAACCCCACACCTGAGGAGGAGCTGGGAGGAGCCTGTCTCCACATATCGATTCGATTGGAGGAAATAATCCTCACAAAGGCTGTGGGATACAAACAGCTGTATAGCGCCTGCTATTAAATCACATTTGGCAGGGGGGCAAAGATGAAAGACAGAGGCAGAACGGGTGTTGCTGCTGTGGGGGTGGGGTGGTACGGGGTGAGTTACAGAGGGCAGGAAACTGAAGTGGAAATAAAGAAATCAGTAGTTCAGGGGAGAGAGGGGTGGACTCACAATGGGCGGGAGGGTCACTGGAACCACAAAATACTTCCCACTAGCAGGATGGGACAGGGGGGCGTGGGCACAGTGACCTTCAGGAGCCCATGATGACTGTGGGGGCGGGGCATGCCTGTGGGTGTGTCAGGGTCAGGGTGGGTCAGGCACTGAGTAAAAGCCCATCTGTCAGCTCAAGCTTCAAACCTGGCTGTGCATCGGGCTGATTCCACAGTATGCAGGCTTTCCCCAGCTCTCTCCCACCACTGAGTCCCTGCTTCTCACACTGCCCAGCAGAGTGTTTCATTCCTATTTCACTTCAATTCAGTCCCTCAGAAAACTAACTGAAATTCAATTCATTCATTTAAAAAAATCTTCATTATGGCCATTTTTTTCCAATTCATAAATTTCACTTAAATGCATTTCCTGAGCAGGCTGAATTTAAATGGAATTGACCCCTGGCCCTGCTACAGGGACTGTGCTGATAAGCAGTTTACCATGGGACCAGGGCTAAATGAGATAAGACAACCCCTCCAATCCTGTGAGTGCAGGCTACGTGACCAAAGACACTCCCAAACCTCACATACTTTTACTCTGAATCCACAGAGCTGCTGGGACACAGGGGCTAAGGCTAACCAAGGGGACTGATCAGTGAACACGGAAAATTTCCTGAAGATTCCAGGCATCTCTCATAAGATGCAGAGTGTTTCAACACAGCAGCGATAAAATGTGCTTTAAAAAACAAAACAAATGACCAAATAAAGAATAAAGCCCTGTACCTCTGGGCCCCTAGCGTTTGTCCTACACAAAGCTTCCGGTTCCTGTGAGGAATGCCACCGGCCAAGAGCTCAGTGACACAGAGGCAGGGAAATCTGGAGTGAAAACAGTTTTGCACACATCAAATAAATCTGAATCACTTCCTGTGAATTCTGCCCTCTCCGTTAAGTTTTTAAGATGAATTATGTCAAGCAGGCAATCAAATCCTTAAATGCTTTCCAGTGATTAAAATTCCTTTGTTGTTAAAATCATCGTCATTAGATCATTAAGTTGTTAATTATTAATGGTAACTCATTCAGACACTCGGGAAGCCTTAGGCCTTTCAGTGAAACCTGTTATTGCAACACTTTGGTGACTGACAGGGAATGAGTGGTTTCCACAGCGCTCTTTACACAAACACTCAAAAAGTCCATGCCCTCCAGCGTGAACATCAGAAGGGGTAGGACATAAATTCAAAAACACATTCTCTTGCATTCTGGGAAAGAAGGGAATTTGGCTTAGTGTGTCACCTCCTCACATTTTCTACACTACAAAGTCCACCAAATACGACCCCCTCCCCTTTACAATGGAAAATAAAATAATGACAAAGGGCTTGGTTTGATCACAAGTCAGTGGTCTCCGCCTTTCCTCACGACAGCACATGTCCGCTCCTGCTCCACAGAGCCTCCGAGAGGAATAAAGTGAAAATGCAGTTTTGTTTATTTCGCTTTTTTCTCTCCTTTTTTTCTTTACCCCCCTGGAATTCTAGGGAATTTTCCGGGATTCCCTGGAAAGTCTGTGTGCTTTGGTCCTCCACACTGCAGGGGGCGCCAGCACTACGAGGGTGTGGAGGCATGGTCATAGTCCAGGATGTGGCGCTTGATGTGAGACAGTTTCTGATGGAGGTACTCGCAGCGCTTCTTTTCTTCCCGGTAACCAGGGAACCTCTGCGGAGACAAGCAGTCAGTTGTCAGAGACTGTTTTGTGAGGTGCATCACATCTGTCGCCTTGTCAGTTAAAGATTCAAATGTAACAACGTGAAACACTGGTGTGAATAGACCACAACAGCTAACTGCTTTAACCCCACCCCATGCCTTGTGAATTACATCAGAAATACATTATTCAGGTTCAATACAATTCATCATTACATTATCCACTGTTTTGATTGTGAATTTGGTCATTGGACACTTTCCTTACCTTTTTATACTTTCTGTATTTTTGCAATATTTGGTCTTCCATAACCTGCAAGAACGGAGACAAGGCAGGTTTTAGGGACCTGAAATACCATATCTCATTCAAACGGGTGACGAGCCGCTAGAACATACTAGAATGTGCTAGAATACAATCCCAGACCATGCCGCTTGGCGAATGCTCTACGCGCTCCTCCGGGCAGCCGTACCTTGTACTCCTGAGTCCCGGGGGACAGGGTCTTGATCTTGGAGCCCAGCTGGACGAACATGTGGGTGATGCTGCTGATGCGGGCGTGCAGATCTCTGTACTCGTCGTACTCCGCACAGAAATCGTCCTTATACTGCTGCCGCTGCTCCGAGGTGGAGATGGAGCTGTATTTCCTGAGGAGAGATCCGTTCAAACGCACGGTAAACATCCTGGGCTATGGGGTGGCAGTGTACTGGGGAGCAGGTGTTTGAGCCAAAAAAGAATTTCTCGCCAACTAAGAAAATAAATAAAACAATGTTTGAACGTCGATGAAACAGATCAACTTGAAACTTGAACAGCTCAGCATATTTGGGAGAGTATAATACGTTAGTAAGTATTTAGAATAATTACTTTTTAGTATAAAAACAGAGTCTGTGTTTATGTCAGTTTACGTGTATAATGTAGGTAGGAGGTTTCACTATACATGTGGTTCTCTGTGGCTCAGTTGGTAGAGCATGGCGTTAGCAACGCTTAGGTTGTGGGTTCATTCCCCACTATATACTGAAATATGTATGCATTCACTACTGTAAGTCGCTTTGGATAAAAGCGTCTGCTAAATGGCACATATACAGGGAGGTGCAAGGACAGGAGTGAACGTTGAGTCAAACTGCACTTCTTATTCTGGTCTGAGGGTGGCGCTGCAGAGCAACCGAAAAGGGGCAGTGATGATGCTGAAGTGTGTAGAACTGCCAACTTGCTAATTGTGAACCATAAGTTAATTTGTCTTCTTTTTTTCCTCTTCAGTCTCTCTTCTTATTATTCCTGTGATGATTGGTTTCTTTCAGGGAAGGGCCCATTCTGACATGTTTATTTAATGTTGGTGAATGTATTTGGCCTGAAGCCTGACACCTGAGAAAGTACTGCCTTTGACAGCTCACATATAACCCTAATGTAAGAGAGCCATGTGTTCTACAGGAACTGACAAAACGGGCAGAACGCGTCCAGTCTCTTTTCCTTTGCCATAGCACATTTTATCAACACAGCATATGTATCGCTATCACACATATACTGATATGAAATGGACGTGGAGTACAATTATTCAGCCATTTAATCGTTCGCTGATATGACGGCTTTTAAAAGTTACTTATGAAATGTTTTACGGGATCTTCTAAAGGCCCTTTGTAAATGATTGCTCAAGTTATTAATTATTATTATTTTTTAAGTACAATACAGCAACGACCAATAGTAACCCCCACACAGAGCAAGAGATAGAGGGGTAGAGAGAGAGAGAGAGAAAGAGGAGAAGAGGATAAATGCAATCACTCGGTACTCACAGTAAGTAGTCTGGCAGCTCCACTGGGGAGTTAGGAGTGACGGGTGTATGTTCGTGGTCTGGAGGAAAACACACAGGTAAAGACCGATAAAGACAGATAAACTCACCTAGGCAAACACAATGCACAGTGTGACAGAGGCTGGCCTGCTCATTTATCAGTGGTAGCAGAGTCCTGTCCAGGCCGACTGCGGCCGTGGCGCGATCCATACTGAGACACAGCTGTTCCTCTGTCAATCATTAACGGAGGGGGCGGGGCTTAGCAGGAACCTGCCGTGAAATATCTGTGGTTTACTCATGACACCCTCTCCACTGAAATGCTCTTAAATACCAACCGGAGCATGAAGTTCCTCTCCAGGTTATATAAAAGCAGTCAGTGATAAATAAACAACACATTTTGATATGTTTGGCAGCCTTTCTCAAGGTTCTCAGCATTGGTAGTATTGGTATAGTATTCTGAGTGAGTGAATGAGAGATCGACCGTGCACGCGTGTGTTTACGGCTCTCACCGTGAAGGTTCTCTAGATTGTGCTTCAGGTCAGGGCTGGTCTCTAGCCATTCGTTCTTCTCGCTTTCTTTCAAACGCTCCCTCTCCTTCTCCTTTTCCCTCTCCTTCTCCCTCTCTTTCTCTTTCTCCTTCTCCCTCTCTTTCTCTCTGTCCCTCTCTTTCTCTCTTTCTTTCTCCCTCTCCCTATCCCTATCTTTCTCCTTGTGCTTCTTGGACTTCTTCTTCTTGTGTTGTCCATTGGCGAGGTGTGGGTCAGTGCAGAGGGAGGGGTCAGTTCGGGAGGGCTTAGGGCTGCTCAGCAGTGGGCCCAGCTCTGTGTGTTCCAGTTTCCGACCCTCAGAGCTGCTGAGCTTGTGCCTTGGAAGGAAGCCATTTTGGCTCTCGGGCACGTGGTTGTTGGTCCTCTGGAACTCGGTTTTGGTGTGTAAAGTGGAGGTGGGGCGGCCCATGTGGGGGGTTAGGAGGCCGTTGGGGGGGGTAGGCTGGTGTAGGCTGGGCTCTGACACTCTGGGCTTCTTGGGAGCATGACTCTCCAGTGGGTCAGAAGGCACTGGGCGTTTCTGAGAGGAAGAGAGAGAGGCAGAGGAGAGAACAGCCTTCAGTTTCACTCCCTATGCAGACAGAACTACTGCAGGACATCCTGCCAGCTGCAGCGATTCTCTGAATCCCAGCAGCTCACTGACTGTTATAATACACCGGAACTACTGACTCCAGTAGCTCACAGGCCATTATAATACATTGTAGCAAAATTATAGGCTCTCACTGACCGTTATAAAAGGTCAGTAACAGAAACTCCAGTGCTTTACTACCCTAAAGATCCAATGCAACACTTCCTGAGCAATTACTTTAATTCCTGGGTTACTTCATATAGTCGGAATGACGTGGCTGTAAAGCAGGTATGACCCAATGTGTGAATGGATGTCTGTGAGCAGCACAACCCAACCCTGCCTGCGTAAAAACACGACAGCCTCCGGCGCGGTCTCAACGTGCTGGGAAAATAAACGCGTGTGCCATTTACCACGGCAAGGTTCTTGACCGGGCTGAGACGTGCAGGCGAGTCCCCTGAGGTTTTGGTGAATGAGGGGTTTGAATGGAGACTCTTTGGTTGGCTGTTGCCGAGCAGCTGCAACTTCCTGGAAAACAAGTTTGGGGAATGAGGGGGGAAAAAAACCAATCAAAATGCCATTCCAGATTGGCCTTCGAGCCCCAAACTCACAAACAGTGCAGTCGTAGTAAGTGGTTCTGTGGTGGAGACTGTTTGTAAATGAACAGGACTGAAAATAAACTTCTAATGCGCACTTTCCAGAGTGCACAAACCCAAAGATCAAACAGGAAGAAATGCGCGGTTCAACTTTGGGACCAAGTGGCTCTGAAACAGAAAAAGAGCTGATACAAGCGATACAACACAACACACACACACACACACACACACACACACACACACACACACACACACACACACACACACACACACACACACACACACACACACACACACACACACACACACACACACACACACACACACACACACACACACACACACACACACACACACACACACACACACACACACACACACACACACACACAGACACAGACACAGACAGACACACACACACACAGACACACAGACACACAGGCACACAGGCATAGAAAGTGAATGCACATGTGTGCATTTACTGTAAGCACACACAGATGGACAGATTCAAGCTAGCTTTTGCATTAGTACTCTGCAGGCTTCTATGAGCTACCTGCAACGTCAGGGCTCCACGCATCAAACCGTCGCCACGGAAACAGCTTAGAGGCACGGTCTAGAAGAGTGTAGTGGCCCAGGCACCAAGTGAGGGGGGAGTAATCGCAGACTGACCAGGGCTTACAGGACATTAGGGCTTAACCCTTCATTTCCCCTGGTGACCACTGACATCATCGTGTAGAACACTCCTCCCCCAGGGCTCCTGATTGGCTGGGCTGGTAAAGGTGCTCTGGCCCCCAGCGCAGGCTGGGCCCTGCAGCCGGGGGATGTCGCAGGTTTCGAGGACTGGGACAGTACCGGCGAGACAGGGAGTCCACAGACAGGGGAAATGGATATGCTAAAGTAGGCCAGGGTTCCCGGGGTTAACTGCTCTCTATGACCCGCACCAGGTGTCCCCCCCGAGAGACACAATCTGCTCTCACTCTCCGAAACACAGGCTCAAATCTGTCACTCAGAAACAAAAACCGAAGAGTCGTTTAGCTTAGCATGTCTGTGCCAGGGCCTTGTGGATGAATCTACTTCCTATTACCATTTAGTTCCATTATGAGGCATGGACTCATAATGAAACACACTGTCCAACAGACTGTAACAAAGATGTATGCATTTACACCAGTGATAGTGCTCTATGCCAGGTGCAATGCAAATGCCCACTGTGGGAAACAGTTCTGCCAACACGTCACATAATTTTACTACACAGATCACCAACAATTGTGAAGCGCTGTGTGACAACCTGTTTGTAAATGGCGCTATACAAAAATAAACATTGTTTGAGGTACGGTTTTGCTCATTATTTCTCATTTACGTAGACTTGGTGAAAGATATTATAGGGATCCACAGTCAATGGAACTGATAGAGTGCAGATACCACTATAAAAAGTTATCTTTAATGCACACCTGAAATGTGGTCTGTGTTTGTATTTTAGTCACATGACTGGATCAACATGTTTCTTTTCAAGCGACAGGGGTCACAGTTCAGTGTTTCATATGATACTATTAGCCGACTATTACCCAGAAGGCCATACATATAAAGAAAAAGAGGAAATAAATACCAAACTAAAACCTGCATTTTTGGACTACTTTTTAAGTTCTTACTTTATTGTCTTTTTTGCTGTATCTGATGAGGAGAGGTGTGTAATGAACTAATCATTTAAATTATATATAGTATATATACTTTGCCAACTTCAGAACAACCTTTCTACACAATATAAAAAGCAGTAAATAGAGGAGAAATTAGTTTCATTTAGTGATTTTAATTTAGTGTAATTCTGAAGGCTGGTGTTGTGGGCGGCAGGTACAGGAGTGTTTCCTGTGTGTGAACGCTCAGTGCAGAGAGTGTCTGAAAGCGGGTGGGGTGCAGGCGTGTGGACGCTCACCTGGCTAGCAGTCTGTGGACCAGCTGCCTCTCTTCCTCATGATATCCAGGCCAGTCCTTCTGCACCTGCTTATAGAACTCATCCTTCAGCGTGAAACTCTGCTCCTTGGGGTTGAGTTTAGCTACCTGCAAGAAAAGCGCCAGGAAATCTCATTGTCTGACCTCGCTGCAAAGGATCATGGGATATGAGATACTCCATCTCTTAACTACGGTAACATGGCTCAAGGCATGACGTACCAGGACAGTCTGAGAATTATCATTCTGCATTTTTTACATATTCCCCAAGACACACACACACACACACACACACGCACACGCACACGTACGCGCACACCTTCAGTCAATTGTTGTAGAAAAATCTTCAACTTCAATGAATCGTTCAGTGTGCTGGTTGAAGGCCTCTTCAGAATTGGCAGCGCACACACACTTATTGGCTTTGGTTATTAAAATATGTGAGTGATGGGCATTAATTCTTCAGATGAATAATTCACACACACCAGCGTGCATTATATTGGGATAATTAGCCACACAGTTAAATTATTCATGGTTTATGAAAAAAATATTGAAAAAATATTTCCTCTTCGCTTTCAGTGTACGATTCCCACCACCATAAATAGGGGCAATCTTCCATGGAAATGTGTGGATGAAAAGCTGCTCTATTTCCACCCCAAACCTGCAGTCCTCTCCAACATGTAGCCACAATGAATTTCCCCAAATAGCAGCGCCCCCAGTGCGCATATCTATGTCTGAGAGACTCCCCACCCATCCTCCGCTGAAACGCGCATTTCTCCTGCACAGATCATTGAAGCTGGGTCCCAATTACAGCAATATGACGACCACGGCACAGGGACTCTTCCCAAATGTACACAATGAACGGCACACCAAATCAACGCTCCTGAGCGAGAATGTTCTGCCTCACCTTCCTCCTTGGACCCCCAACCCCCCAATTTTGTGTGTGTGTGTGTGTGTGTGTTGTGTGTGTGTGTGTGTGTGTGCGTGGTTGTGGGTCTCACCTCCACCAGTACTGAGCCTAGGACAGTGTGAGTGTGTCTGTTAGTGTGTTAGTGTGTTAGTGTGTGTGTGTGTGTGTGTGTGAGTATGTACCTGCGTTTGTGAGCGAGTATGTGAGTATGTATGTGTGCATCTGTGTGTGACTGTCTGCATGGTTGCAGGCCTCACCTCCTCCAACAATGATCCCAGGTCAGTCTTGTCCTTGGGGCTGGCTTTGTCTCTCTCCAGCCACAGCAGAAGCTCAGGCTTCCTGTATGGTTTCAGCGCCAGCAGGTGGATGACCCGGTCTCTGAGTGGCCGGTGGGACACTGGCCCCGCCCCCACCCCTAGTGCCCCACCCCTCTTGTTTGGGGAGTGCCTGTGGAGGCCGTCCGGTGCAGAGGGGGGGCCTGGCTTCTTCTGAATTTTAACACATTTACCTGGAAACAGAGCACATCTGCACTTAGAGGTGGGTAATAACTCAACAACCATTGAGTTATTAGCGTTGAGTTAACAGTTTTAAATATGGAACCAAAATGTTCCATATTTAAAACATACTGGGCGCCTTAGGCAACAGGTGTAAAAAGATCTTCTATATCCAGTGTGGCTGGGTAACTGTACTTTCAAATAATATCAGTGCTAAAATAGAAGAATATGGTATAACAGCAAAATCACACACACTTAAATCATAATTTTGTGAATATAGAAGCTTAAATACCAATAATAATAATAATAATAATCATCATCATCATGCTGATAAAGTGCTTTAAAGTCAGTGTTCACCAGTGGTTTAAAACAATAATCCATAATAGCAATGCTAATCATATTATCATGCTCATAATGACTAGCAATGACCTGCAAAGAGCTATATTGCATTGTATCAGAATGTACTTCAGTATGGAGTCACCAAAGCAGACTCAGCACTGGGGCCAATGGGAAAATCGCATGCATTTCACAGGCTTCCCTGCTTCCCTGCCCGGTAACTAACGTTCCATATTTAGGGCTGTTTTATGGGGAGAAAGAGGAGCAGGGTGCTTTGAGCGAAACCCCCTCAGGAACGGGGTCAGGGTGATTCGATTGTGATCTCCCGGTGACCTTCTGGTGAGCAAGCCTCCTCGAACTGGTCGGACTCGATTTCCCCGAAACGGAGATCCTTCCCGGAGAGCGGAGAGTGGGGCAAGGCCAGCTCCGCCCTCCCACTGCCGCCCTTAAACACACACGCTGAGCAAACACGGCACATGCTGAGCAGCGCGGCGCAGGAAACCGCAGGTAAAGCAAACACGCGTGGGAGGCGTGGCACATACGTGTGAGAAGGCTCCGTGGGAGAGCGAGCGTTCGCTCGGACGCTCGCCAACTGGCCCGGTTTCGTCCCCGGTTGTGGCCCTGGGGATGTGCGTTTTTGGTAGGCCAACCAAGGCCTCCTTCCCCGGCTTCAAGGGTCTCTCAGGCCCCGTACAGATGAGAGGGTGTGGCAGGGAGGGAGGGGGAGGGGTTAACGGCAGGGGCCACTCTGCGCTCCTGGGTAAACAGCCGGCTGCAGCGTAAAGACGCTAAGTCACCTCAAACAAGGAGGCTTTTCCTCTCAGTTAGGCCTTCTTTCATCCCATCCAGCGCTGACTGAAACCGGACACGGCACGACTCACAGGGCAGGTCACTGTCATGATCTCATCTCGAACTTAAGCTCTCATCCGATGCTCGCTACAGGACAACGGCGAAGCGTCGAGACGGCGTACTTTCACTCCTCGACGGCGTCCCACTTACACAACGACTTCTCCCAGGCCGACTTGAGATAATAAAGCGATTTATTCCCATTATGTTTAGAAGCGTAGAGCTTGGCACTTACGGCACTGCGACAGAAAGAGCTGTTCAGACACGTTCGGGGAGAATGAGTGCCAATGTGGGGACGGCGGTTCACGGGTCTCAGTTTGACTGCTGAAAGCTGGGGGAGATCCAAACCCAGCGCCGATCCAAATCTCATCAAATCTGTCCCTGCAGGCGGATCTGGGAGGAGCGCGCCGGTCTGACGGGCTTTGACAAGCCCTGAGACGCACTCCCGGCAAACATTCGGCAGCTCAGAGACTTGTCAAAACAACCTCTGTGGGCCAGGGCACTAATCACTGCATAACTCCACGGCACAATATTTTACTCTTTTTTTTTTTTTTTTTTGCATACTTTTAACTCACTGAGGCTGGACAAATTCTTTGGGAAACAATGGCACAATTCAGCCTGCCCCACATCATGCTTGGGAAGCCTTCTATTTCTACTTTCTTTTCTTTTCTTTCCCCAATGACATGATTAATTGTGATGTAGCTTAGCAAGCAATGTTTAAAATGCAGCAAATGTCTCTATGCTGTTTTTAGACTTTTACAATGTTTAGAAAAGAATAGCTTGGGTTTCTCTCGTTTTTGTAGCGTATGCTAAAATTGCTACAGTAGAGGCTCTTCTCTCTACACGTGTGCAGCTGAATGGTGCATGTTTGCGTGCCTGCATGTTTGCGTGACTGCATGGTTGCATGGCTGGATGCACATCTGCTGGCACCGTCTTACATGGCACAATAATGACCAGGAATAATATGTCGGTCTGACTATCAGATAATGTCATTGTACATTTGCGCTGTACAATGACATGTACAATGACAAGAAATTGAGAAAGACAGAGGGGTGTAGCTGAAAATTGCTTCCCCCACTGGTCAAAACCAGGAAGTACTGACAGTGCTGACACACGAGAGCCGAGCTAGTGTTGACCTCAGAACTCCTCTCGTCTTTTAGGTGGGGAGGGAAAAAAAAGGAAAAAGAAGTGGAATCCACTTTGCGCCACTGCGGCACGCTCCGTGTAATCACAGGGTGCTTGGGGTTTCATTCTCCCTGTAAAAACACTGGCTGATATTTATAGGCATGTCGGGAGATGGCTCTGCCATTAACATGCCACAGAAATACCGCTCGCAACCGCAAGAGTGTCAGAGGACGGGCGGTGAGCCGACATCCTCGCACGACGTCAGAAGAGCGCAGGGGAGACAGCAGCGAGAAGGCTGCTCAACCTGCCGAGGTTTCGTGAGGAACAGTGTCTAAGGTGATGTCGGCATGGAACCGTGAGGAAAAGACATCAACGACGAAGGGATGAGAGACAGAGAGTGGGATGCTCACGGGGATAGGTGGAGAGAGAGGCTGTGTACCGTAATGGTTAGGGAACTGGGCTTGTTGCTGCTTCGATTCCCAGGTGAAGCACTGCAGTTGTACCCTTGAGCAAGATACTTAACCTGCATTTCTTCAATAAAATATCCAGCTGTACAAATGGATTGTATGCAAAGAAATGTAAACTGTGTAAGTCGTTCTGGATAAGAGCGTCTGCTAAATGCTTAAAATGTAAATGTAAAATGTAAAATGAGAGAGAGAGAACACTGGTGGGACACTCACTGGGATAGGTGGATCCTGGCTTGATCTCAATGGCCGATCGGCTCCAGATGTCCTTCTCCACCTGGGACATCCTCTCCCGGGTCATCTGGTACGAGTCGTCGGTGGCGCACACTGTGATCTTATCCTGAATACTGCCCTGGCACTCCAGCTGCTCCCGACCCTCCCTGTGGATAACAGAGCAAAGAGCAACTTGTTAGAGCAACTTGTAACACCGGCTAAACACTTTCCCTGCAACTTATTCCCAAATACCTATTTTTATTTCCCCCCAGAGAATTTGTAATATAAAATATACATATAAATATTCAGGGCTAAGCAGGGCCAAGCACTGATAGCCACGATGAAGCCTGTGTGAGTGTGTGAGTGTGAGTGTGTGAGTGTGAGTGTGAGTGTGTGTGTGTGTGTGTGCGTGGTGGGACAGGGTGTGCTTTGTGAGGACACGGAGGTGTCATTTGAGTGAGACGCAGGGTAACAGATCTGTGCCGCCCCGACCTTCTAACACTGAGTGCGCCCACGAGAGCTGTGATGTCACAGGGCTGTCTCTAAAGGGCAAAGGTCGGCCGCTGTCGGGGCTTCTCAGTGCTCTGATCCCAGATCAGCGCTTCAGTTCCCCTGACTCTGCGTCACTCACAAGCTCCTCTTTCAGCTTGTGGCCGCGATGGAGTGAAACCCTCACCCCTCACGCGCTGCCTGCACACAGAACACTGTGTCATTCAGGCAGGACTTAACCAGCGCTGTCTCCACGAGTCCTGGGGCCGTCTCATCATGTGATCCCAGCTCCTTAACAGGCACTCTATCTGATAATGATAATATCCACTAATAACTAATAACCACCTTATACCTAATTTCTCTAATTACTACAAAAAAACTTCATCCCTGGCTTTCATGGAAAGCAACATTGAATTTTTTTTTTAAAAATTTATCTTGGAAATAGGGAATTGACATGCTCTTATTTTGAAAAAGGTCAATTAAGTCCATAAAGTCAGGAGCTCTTTTGGACAAGGCTTTTATGTTAACAGAAACACATAGCACATCCAATAAAGCCCAATGCACTTCCTTATTACATTTGATAACCAGTGAAAATCACCCATCGGCCTACAAACGCAGACCTCGGAGCACAGCCGAGGAAGTCTCACTTTCTCCCACTCTTGCTCACTCCTGCAGGAAAGGCCACTCTTCAGCACAAGTTTGAGAAGCAATTTGCCATGGGCATTTTAAACCCTAAACGTGAACAGTAAAAGTTTTAAAGAAGAAAGGAGGATCTGTTGGTGCCCTGCAGGGCATTGTGGGTAGAGGTATTTTGGGAGTTAAGAGTGCTGTTCACATTGTGTTGTGAAGTGCAGCTCTGTCTCGTTCCTGTCCTCTCCGTGTCATTAACTTTGACCGTGTCAAGCGGTCACCATGGCTTGGCCACCCTCACCGTGCCTGCACGTGGTCCAGAGCGTTCACTCACAGTCAGGAGGTTTGCCCAAGAACACGCTGTGTTTACGACAGCACTGAATGTTGCTTTGTGCTTTAAAATGCATCTCACCAGGTGAGGTCATTGTTCTTCTCATACAGTGGTTCTCAAAGTGGGGGTCCATTTGGGGGGTCGCGAGATGACTTCAAGAATGTGAGAAAAAATTGTGACAATAAAATGCTATCTTTTTTTCACCATAATTGCATTTATGCATAACATAAAAAAATAATAGGCCTACATTTACATTGACATTTTAAGCATTTAGCAGACGCTCTTATCCAGAGCGACTTACAAGATGTGCATTAATACATGGTAGGAACAATCATAGTTTGCACACAAGGTCAGTGCAGTAATACAGTGATAGACATCATTATAGGCAGCTGCACATCATACCTATAACACTGGGAAGGAAAAGGTTAGTTAGAAGGCAGGGATACATATACAAGAAGGGTTGAGCAAGTCGGCAGTGGTGATGACAATAGGCTAGATGTACAGAATTCAGTGGTAGTGGAGTCTGAAAGGGTGGGTTTTGAGTCTCTTGCGGAAGATCGCAAATGATTTCACGGTCCTGACCGATTGCGGAAGGTCGTTCCAGCACCGAGGGGTCAGGACAGAGAAGAGGTGAGACCGCGAGGAGCGGCTGCTGGGCGCCAGGAGGGATGGGACAGTCAGTTTGCCAGAGGAGGCGGAGCGGAGGGGTCTGGGAGGTGTGTAGGGTGTGATGAGCATCTGGAGGTAAGGGGGAGCAGTTCCTCTAGCTGGCTGAAAAGCAAGCACCAGTGATTTGAATCTAATGCGCGCTGCAATGGGGAGCCAGTGTAGAGAGGAGAGTAGAGGGGTGACATGGGTGAACTTGGGTTGATTGAACACCAGACGTGCGGCAGCATTCTGGACTAGTTGCAACGGCTTGATGGCACAGGGCGGCGTACAATTCATGTGTTAGCCTACCATTTTTAACAATTAGAGTATGTAGCATACAAACTTTTAAGCGTGTGACTCCCAGTAGACTTGACCCGCTCCCCTGAGGTGCTTACGACAATTTGGATTGAGTGCTCTACTTGCAAGAGCTCTCTGTGCATAATACAGTGTGTGAAATTAAGTGATGTGCTACTTGTAAGACTCTTGCCTTCAGTCCTTTCTTTTTACCCAATATTGGCGAGCACCACCTGTTTGGCATACAGCTTTGTGAAAATGTCATTGTTTGTACAAGTTTTCTCTAGCGCAGTGCAAACGCATGTCCTCACCGTTTCAAGCTCATCATTTTAATTTTAATTTATTTTTCACCAGAAAAAGTCTGCAAAATGGAATGGTGGTTAGGCCGTAAAATGGAACAAGGACACAACAGATATTGAGATTGACGAAAGTCACCCTGAAGCAATTCATGAAATTCATTCAGAAAGGCCATCTACTTCAAGTGATACGTCATACAAGTAAATAAGCGGTAGGCCTACATGTTAAACTTAATTAACATGTGAGAGAACAGATATATGGTTGTTATTACATGTGTTCTTTTTATGTTGTTATTATTATCAGGGAAGTATAACCGTGGATTCGTGTGTGTACACACGTTTGTGTGCTTGTCAAGATTGCCGTAAAGCACCTCAAGAGATGGTGGGGGTCACGAGTCTCTACCAACGTTATTTTGGGGGTCGCGGGCTGAAAAGTTTGAGAACTTTGAGAAAGTTTCTAATGTGTAGTATATTCCTTGGCGGACTCGACTGTCGGAGATGGTGAGTGCACTTAGCCTTGGGACCAGCTGGCTGAGGGGACTCTTTTCTTGACTCGGTTTTTGTGGCGATATGACTGGATGTCGCTATCGAATAAACACTTCCAAAACGTATGTCTTTTTTTAAGGACTTTCCTTTTAGCAAAGGATTTCGTTATAATTCTGCCCTGCAGCCATTTTCGGAGTTTCCCCTCATGCAGGGCTTCTATTGGCTGTCTATATTTGACATGTGGCTAATATCATCCCGGAAAAACAAAGCCACACTGGTGAACTCTCTCTTACCCGGAGACATACTGGTGAATACAGTCGAAGCTGGCCTGAGGCTTGTCTTTGCTGTCGCTGGACAGGTAGAAGGAGAAAACACGCAGGGCTTCAGCAGACTCAGGGGAGGGCGCTGGGATCTTGATGTACTGCAGAGAGAGAGAGAGAGAGAGAGAGAGAGAGAGAGAGAGAGAGAGAAACATGAGTCATACAGGCTACAACTCAGTTACCTGACAATCACCATAACACACACCATCAAATAGATCAAATGCAAAAGGATCACATTACAAATCCACAAACTAAAAATTACTTCCAGCGTAGTGACCAAATTGGGAGAAAAACAGGAAAAAAATCGGAAACAAATGTAAAAAATTCATAAAAATAAAATTGACTCCAAACTCCACAGCGTTAGGAGAGCGGCCTTATTTATCACACTGAACATGACAGAGCGACATCAGAGGAACCCGTGACGGCAGTGTGACCATGAGGAGCATAACGGGTTCTGATCGGCTCCACACCGTTACATCGTCTTCTGAAGTGATTAACTGCTCTCACCCAAGCCCGTTTCAGCATCATGTGCCGTGTTCTCTCAACTCTACGCCGTGGTGAGCCTGGACTATAAGTGGTTTGTGTGTGTGTGTGTGTGTGTGTATACCATGTTCAGGCTGGGATGTAAGGTATGTGTGTGTGTGTGTGCTGCGATGAGGCTGGGATGTAAGGGCGGGACAACAGAGCAGTCTGGTGATGATTGGTGTGCTTCCTGTGACAGGGGCATTTGAGTAAGGCTTAAATCCTGTTTTGAGTGGGGAGGGGGGGCTATTTGTTTTCACAGTCTGCTCTTTTCCAGCTTTCCAGAGGAGCACACACACACACACAGAGACACACACAGTTCACACACAATACACACGCACATACACATACGCACATACAGACTTCAGCACAGCCTTAAATAAACCTCTCTGGGTAAACAGTGTTTTTAAGAGTGCGCCCCACTGCACCACCCCTGCAGTCCCCAAGCAGAAAGGAGAGGAGTCAGCCTGGAGGCACAGACAGACAGAGGCAGGCACACACGCACGCACACAGGCAGGCACACGCCCACGCCCACACGCATAAATACACACACGCACGCACACACAGACATTTTCAGGTAAGGGATCTAGCTGTGATGACCCCATTACGGCCCGTTAAACTAAGAGAGCGGTGGTCACCTGGGGACCGAGGGGTTAAGTCAGTTTATTGGCTCATTATCTGGGAGAGCTCCCTCTGAAGCAGCAAATCTACGGCTTCCTTTTATTGAGAATGCCCATCGAGCCTTGGGTGGTCTGCAGCCAGACTGTCTCGCCCAAATCTGCCCTGACAAACAACTTTGTCCAGTGGCTGTTTAAAGCTGAAAAAGCAAAGACAAAAAGAAAGAAAAATGTTCTGGAATAAACCAACAAAGAAACAGTAAGCAGGGAGAATGATTGTGACACATTTGACCTTCACTGTAAAAACATTTTAATTTATTTTTCAAATCATTTTAGATCTGACAACCGTTTGTACAAAGCACCCAGAGAAAGGGCTCCTAAAGGCACTCAATTATTGCAGTAGGGGTGAATCTCTAATAACACTGCTAATGATAATGTGTTCCATTCTGCTGTTCACTTTACTACCTCCACACAGAGGCCCACACACACACACACAACATATGCATACACACATGCATATAAATAGTCGAATAAAAATGACAATATAACCATATTAACACTAATAATCCCGTAAATACGACTATAGTCGACAGTGTCTTCTACACCAGAATGGACAACATCCTCCCTCACTGCCCAGAACAGAAATTCAATGCACACTCAGACCAATGGACAGAAGTCACTCACGTAACGTACACCTTGTCACTCCAAACTTTAGTTTAATCACCGCCGTGCATCTACTCTGGACAGGGATGCTTCTGTCAATTCAAACACCCAAATACTGCGCCTCCAACTGTACCTCCATACATGCTATACTTCCTACTGTACCTCCTACTGTAGCTCCACATATACTATACCTCCTACTGTAGCTCCACACATGCTATACCTCCTACTGTAGCTCCACACATACTGTAACTCCTACTATACCTCCACACATACTGTAACTCCTACTGTAGCTCCACACATACTGTAACTCCTACTGTAGCTCCACACATACTGTAATTCCTACTATACCTCCACACATACTGTAACTCCTACTGTACCTCCACACATGCTATACCTCCTACTGTACCTCCACACATGCTATACCTCCTACTGTACCTCCACACATGCTATACCTCCTTCTATGCCTCCATAGATACACATGTGAATGAGGCCAGAGGGGCTGGGTGTGTCACCTGACCCTCCTGGCCTTCAGCCAGGACTGCCCACAAATGTGGGTTTGAGTGAGACAGGATGAGCCAATCACAGCTGTCCTCAGTGGTCCGTCACTGACAAACCAAATACGCCATTCCACTCCAGGGTAACGGCCCGTTACGCTCGATGGTTTATCGAGGCCATTAAGCATGTGTGCTGAATAAATATTCTAAGAGCTTTTTCATGAACGCGTATCGTGACAGCAGAAGCCTTTATCGGGTAAAGCAAGCACACTTTTTCTATACGTGTTCACGGGCCCTGATAACAGCACAGGGTCTGTGTGAGCAGTTTTAACCTCCGCTGCCTTGGCTGATCTGATTGGTCGGTTTTGCTGCCACACGCGTTCTCCCCTATGAAGCAGAGCCTGGAGAGTACCGGACTCCTTCATAGCACCGCATACATGAAACAGCCAAATGGACGTGATGTTAATTAGTTTGTTATTATTGAAAGCTGGGGTGCTAAAGGTCTGTGTGTGTGTGTGTGTGTGTGTACGGATGTATGTGCCTGTGAGTGCGTGTGCGTACGTGTGTGTATGTGTGGGTGTGGTGTTTTATTGCTGTGCTGAGTCAGCCTCTGTGCTGTACTCATGCTGCAGACTGAGTTTTTTCTCAGATGGAAGTGACTCTATTCATGCTTCCTGCAGACTCATTTTATTCTCATCACAGTTGTTGTTGTTGCTGTTTAAAAGCAGAAGTGGAACATTCTGTAATTTCTAATCAAGTAAACTGAACACACACACACACACACACACACACACACACACACACACACACACACACACACACACACACACACACACACACACACACACACACACACACACACACAACACACACACACACACAATCCTTAAAATACTTTAAAGAATGTTGTAAACAAGTACCGTCTGTACTTCTGCTTCATCCTGATTTCCATTCCCCTTTAAAAGCAGAAAAGCAAAAATCTTTCGGCGCGATGTTCCCCCTCCTGCCTCGGGTTTAGGAGTTGGAGTTTTTCAGTATGGTCAGGAAGAGCAGTAACAGCGCGCAGCTGCAGAGGAGTTTGACAGGCCCGCTGCAGCGCTGCTTCGGCAGAACGGAATAGCAGCGACCCAGAGAACTTGTAGAGTTGGGTCTCAGTCAATCACACCCCTCGAGCCAGCGCCAAAGAGCCAATGACACCAGAGCACACGGCCTCCCTCGCTCACGTACAGTTCCTGAAGACTCACCGCGTGCGTTCCTTTCCCGTCTATTTTCGTGATACTGCATCTCTCCCTCTGCCTGAATCACTCTCTCTCTGAAGTGAGCTCTCTCTAGACATTGGCTCAAATCAGCCCCCCCCTTTTTTTTTATTGGAGTGCCGGTGTGGGTGCAAGCTTCCATTCTAGCCCTGCACTAAAACACCTGATTCAACTTAAGGCTTTGATTGAAGAGCATAATTAGTTGATTAGTTGAACCAGCTGTTGTAGTGCTGGGCTTGAATGGAAGCTCCCACCCGCATCGGCCCCCCTGGGTTAAGACGGGGTGGCCGCAGCAGAACGGCCGCACGTTTCCGCCCGCACAACGGTCAATCGCAACCGCAGTGTCACACCTTGGATGGACCCCGCATCCCTCTGGTTCCATAATAACACCCCCCCTCCACATGATCGCTCAGGCAGGGATGAATAGACATGCCGGTGGCAAACAGTCAACATCATTTATTTATCAATCTATTGTATTTTCTTTGGGTGGGAGGGTGGACATTGGGTGAACATTGCAGTGCCAAACGATTCTCTATTACTTTTTAATTAGCATGATGATTTTTAGCTCTTATAAGATACTTATTTCTCATTCTATATGCAACGAGGTAGTAACAAAGTCATTTCCAGATCATTGTAACTCCACATCTGTCTATAATGAAATGCAGGGGTGTACGGTCCATGTTGTGAATGTGAAATAAATGTTATTAAGTATAATAATCAATAAGCCAATGGTGTTCATGCAGAGGCCAGCGCTGCGGGCAGATGTGGCTGCTGCTTTCAGGCTGTCACAAATGCGCAGTCATGCAGCAGAGCTAGAAGGAATCTCTCAGCCTGCAGCCAATGGCAGCTCTAACTCCTTCTCCCCTGCGACCCCCCCTGTCCACCCACCCCACCCCCCCCCGCGCGCACACACACACACACACACACACACACACACACACACACACCACACACACCACACGCCGCTCGAGACCCCCAACCTACGGCGGTACAAAGCGCCAGGACGAGCCAGGCCCTGAAATATTTACACCCTGCTTTCACCCACAGAGGCCTGCCAGGAATCTGTGCCTTTGTTTCCACAGTGATGCATTCAGATCAAACTACAAAAAAACACACACACACACACACACACACACACACACACACAACACAACACAACACAACACAAGCCTGACAGCTTTTGGAGCCACACTGCCTCCATCTCCGCAGAGTGTAATCTATCTTCACAGCAACAAGTCCTTTAAAGAACAGAGAGAGAGAGAGAGAGAGGAAGCAAAAGAGAGAGAGATAGATAGAGAGAGAGAGGGGAAAGAGGTAGACAGAAAGGGAGAGACAGAGAAAGAGAGGGAGAGGGAGACTACCAATTTGGAGTGGAGGGTCATTTGTGACCTACTGCTGTTCTCCCACACGGAGGCAGGCTCCCCCAGACCACAAGACCACAGCGGCCAATTTATAACCCCCCACCCAGCCTGAAAACCTCCCCCAGCGCCCCCCTGCCCTTCTGGAGCCCCCCAACCCCCCCGTCACAACGCACACTTCACATTCTCATTGTGATCAGGCCCATCCCAGGGTCACCGCCTCCACTCTCCGCCCGCCCCCCCCCCCTCAGTCTTCATCACCAGATGTCACTTAACTCATTACAGGAATCTGCATCTCAATGCCGCCCCAGATCCTGGTGCCTGTCTCCCAGCCTGGCCAATGGGATCAAGGCAGAGACGGGAGATTGAGGCTTGACGGGTGGAGCTACTGTGCGCTGCTGACCAATCAGAAGACCTTTATCCCGATGGCAAAGCTCCATGTTTATTGGGGGCTTTTAGCTATGATCACAGTTAATCATGCTGTATTTATATTTAAACTGCACTGATGTTTCAGCTCTTCACCCTGTTAACGTATATGGGGGCATCCGGGAGTCCCGAAGATGCTTGGCAGACGGTTTCCTTGGCGAAAGGGAGAAATGAGCAAAGCGGTCTCCTCCTCCATTTTGGCTCAGATATTCTCAGTGATATATTATTATGACTTGGCTGTGCTCTCACTGCAGCGGGTGTCGGATATCTCAGCGAGCATGTGTGTGCGTGTGTCTGTGTGCCTGTGTGTGTGTGTGTGTGCACGTGTTGGCGTGTGTGAGCATGTGTGTGTGTGTGTGTGCACGTGTTGGCGTGTGTGAGCATGTGTGTGTGTGTGTGTGTGTCAGTGCGGATTCAGTGTGAGCATATGTGCCAGTGCAGATATGTGTGCATATGTGTATTTGTGTGTGTATGTATGACTTGTGACAGAGCAAACTATGTATGTGTAGAAGTCTGTGTGTATATAAGTGAATGTGTGTGTGTGTGTGTGTGTGTGTGTGTGTGTGTGTGTGTGTGTGTGTGTGTGTGTGTCTGGGGGGGTCTGTATAAGTAGATGTGCATGTGTCCATCTTAGCAGAGGAATTTCACTATAATTGCTCATAACAGACTACACACAGGATGGAGTGACTTGACTTCAGCAGGCAAAGTGCTGCCACTAATACGTTGAGTTACTATGTTACTACACGCACATTTACCTTGCAGCACGGGTTTTAAACTGTGCCATTATGAGACATGGACACATTCTGAATGAAATAAGAAAATAAAGTGCTGGAGCTCAGATTAGATCTTCCTCACCTTCCCTTCAGTGTCTCCAGCAGGCTGGACATTTTGATGCACAATGTTACAGAGCAACGTTCATTCATCGTTCTGCACACTGCCTAGATCACCCTGCACACCCTGAGAGAGGATGTGCTATTGATCTTCACAGGTCTGGTAAATAATACCAATGTAAACCTTTAGCAGGAGCTACAGCCAGGAAGAGCTGTGTAGCTGTGTTGACAGCACATGTTAATACTAAAATAGCTCACATGGTCATTCAGTGACAGCACATGCTAATGCTAATATAGTGTATAGGGGCATGAATGTTAGCCTGTGCTCTCATGTAGAGCGTTAGCTTGTGTGTTTCTCTCATGTAGAGCGTTAGCTTGTGCGTTCCTCTCTTGTGAGAGAGAGAGAGAGAGAGAGAAAGAGAGAGAAAGAGAGAGAGAGAAAGAGAAAGAGAGAAAGAGAGAGAGAGAGGAGTGCAAACAGATGGGTGTTACAGAGAGAGAGAGTGTTAGAGAGAGAGAGAGAGAGAGAGAGAGAGAGAGAGAGAGAGAGAGAGAGAGAGAGAGAGAGAGAGAGAGAGAGAGAGAGAGAGAGAGAGAGAGAGAGAGAGAGAGAGAGAGAGAGAGAGAGAGAGAGAGAGAGGAGCGGCTGGGTGTAACAGAACAAAGGCAAGGGAGCCGGCGTGTGCACAGCCCGGCCGGCTGACGGCGGTAAACGCGCGGGCGAGGTCCGGACTCGGCGCGCTGACACAGTACGCTTCACAGCGTGATTAATGGACGCGCGACGAGACCCGAGACAGCGCCTAATCAGCAGTATGTGTGAGATCACCTTCCCTCCACTGCCCTTCCTTCTCCAGTCTCATTCAGGATGGGCCTCTGTCCCAGTGAGCCTGCCTGGGGAGGGGGGAACTCTCCCGGGGCCGATCCGTCTGCCTCCTGACAGGCGACTGGTCACAGCGCTGTGCTGCCTTCTTCCCGCGACGGTGGAAAGCACCGATCTCCCAGCATGCCCCTTCACCAGTTCCCACAATGGATGGTCTTCAGGAGGGAATTAGGCAGGGGAAACGCGCACACATGTGCCAAAGCCTCTTAACACACACACACACACACACACACACACACACATACACACACACGTATGTAGGGCAAAGGGTGATTTCTGACACCCTCTTAATACAGTTTGCTGAACGCACCGGTTCTCCCTTTACGCGCTCGCTAACCTTCTCCCCCGGGACCGCTGCCCATTCTGAGCTGTTGTTTTTTGTTACAGGAAGGCAGAGCGTTACCCCCCCTGTGCGTCCCCGCGGGGCGACCATAATCCCGCTGTCCCGCGACAATGTGCCCATTGTGCCTGCGAAAGTGCGTCCACACTGATGACCTCACAGAGAGCCAGGGAAACAGGGAGGAATCCAGCGCCGGCGATTAGTGACGTGCGATAACGGGAAACGCAGAGAGAGGGAGGGGAGAGGAAGCTTCACTGGGTCAACACTACAAAACGCACACACATATTCACACACACACGCATGCACGCACGCACTCATGCACGCGCACTCTCACCCACTTGCACACATACCCAGCACGCACAGACACACTCGCACTCGCTCACACGCCCAGAAAACACGCACACAAGCATGCACACTCACACTCAGACACACATGCACTCAGATAGACACAGACACACAGAAATACGCACGCACGCACGCACGCGTACACACACACACACACACGCATGCACACACATGGTTTTGAAATCTTCTAAGGACGGTTCCATAAATTCCGATTCTGGTTTTCAAAAACAGTGGTCCATTCATTCGGTTAAGATTCTCCACCTCCTTAATGCTGTAAATCACACACATTTCCTCCGTTTTCATTTCTCCACTCTCGAAACCCACTCGGGGCGTCCTGACAATCGAAGATTTCACGCTAACACGCAGGCAGCTGCCCCATCTCCCACAAACACATTCTCCTGCTCTCACACAGTGGCAGTGCTCACTGTATCTCGTTATTGCCAGAAGACAAGTGGACGTGAGACCCCTTCGGGTCACGACCTTAGAAAGAGAAAAGAACGACTGATCGATTGACAGTCAACAGGAATCAACAGGAAGGTGGAACAGCTCATGCTAGGAACAAGCTGCAAGTTACAGAAGAGGCGAATGGTTTCATTAAAGGGTAGAATCAAACATCCCGGTAGGCGGGTGAGGCTCGCGCACGATCTACGCTCTCCTCTGCTACAGGGGACAGTTTACGAGAAGCGCCTACGTGTTTGACGTGCTCCCGACTGTTCCTGGTGACGTCTTTGGAATTCCAGGAAGTCGAGATGACAAAAGATGGAAGGACGCGGTGGAACGGAGAACGCGCTGGCTGGGAAACGCAGGCTCCGCCCCTCCGCGCGCCTTGCCTGGACCGCCCAGAACTCCACAGGCTGAAAGCACAGTGACGCCGGCGTCCTGAGGCTATGCTCTCACACGCTCCACCGGACAGTCTCATCAGCCTCTTTCGCCTTTTGGTTCCATCAGAAGATGAGTTTTGTTTTGTTGGGTTGACTTGACTTATTTGTTGTGTCGGGTGCACAAGGCCTTGGGTATCTGACCGCTCATGGGTATAACAGCAAGGTAACGCTCGGGACTCAAACCTTTCTCAAACCTCAAGCATTTCTTATACAGTGTTGCATTAGTGAATGCGTTTCATTCACATATTACAGCAGTGACTCACAGCAGAGAACACACTCGGCCCAGTCCCTCTCCCAGTCTGTTCCGTCTCAACAATGGCATGTCTGCGTGTGTGCGCATGTGTGAATGCATGTCAAACACACATGCTGTAAACGTACATGCAATTTGTACACGCGCACACACACAAGTGGGCCTGTGAAGACGCATGAAGAGAGAGACACACACACACACACACACACACACACACACACACACACACACACACACACACACACACACACACACACACACACACACACACACACACACACACACACACACACACACACACACACACACACACACACACACACACACACACACACACACACACACACACACACACACACACACACACACACACACACACCTCCCTCTGGTTGTCCCTGGCTCAGTCAGTCTCAGTTCCTGCTGATAAGATCTGTGCCCTCATGGTGTGAGCTGGGTCAGTGTAACAGAGTAATAGAGCCACAGTGCACATAGCCCCCACCACACCACTGCACCCACACTCTGCAGCTGCATGAATAGAGTAGCATGTGTCCTTTCACACTGTTGCTGTCTCACACAAACATACTCTCTTTCTCAGACATACAATCAAACGCACACACACACACACACGCATGCGCAAACACACACGTGCGCACACACACACACGTGCGTACGCACACACACACACACAGATGCACAATCTCTCTCTCACACACACGTGGGCCTGCTGGCCCCTCTGTCCCAGACTGCATTCCTCCTATTCACATTCTAATGAGCTCCGCTCTCTACTGAACCCACACTAGAGAGAGAGAGAGAGAGAGAGAGAGAGAGAGAGAGAGAGAGAGAGAGAGAGAGAGAGAAAGAGAAAGAGAGAGAGAGAGAGAGAGAGAAAGAGAGAGAAAGAGAAAGAGAGAGAGAGAGAGAGAAAGAGAGAGAGAGAGAGAGAGAGAGAGAGAGAGAGAAGCTAGAGAGAGAGAGAGAGAGAGAGAGAAGGAGAGAAGGAGAGAGGGAGGGAGCTAGGACTTTGTGGTGTCCAGGGACCCCTCTTGAGTGCACACCCCGCTCACTGACATACCTAAAACAGCACTGACACGCCTACAACTCAGTCAAACAGCACTAACACCGATAATTCACTCAAACCCAAACAGCACTGACACGCCTAACACTCATTCAAACCAAACAGCACTGACATGCATACAACTCACTCAAACCCAAAGAGCACTGACAAACCTACAATTCACTCAAAGCCAAACCCAAACAGCACTGACATACCTACAACTCACTGAAACCCAAACAGCAATGGCACGCCTCCAACATACTCAAACCCAATCAGCACTAACACACTTCCAACTCACTCAAACAGCACTGACACACCTCCAATTAACTCAAAACCACACAGCACTGACGTGCCTACAACTGACAGCACTGACACTCATGTCCAAACATGTGCAAACGCTGTCCCTGCTCAGATTCAATTAAACAAATTACTAGACAATCAAAGCAGTCTGCTGCTATTATTTTTGTGTTGCGTCCAAGCATTGGGCCAGACACAGCAGCACCAATGCCCTTCTGGTAAAACAGGCTAAATTAAAGTACTGTCTCCAAAGCATTGCAGGCTGAGTTGCTCCACTGGCCGCTAAATGGTTAAGCACAGTCCACGGAGCTCACAGGCCCTCTGATAATCCTCTATATTATTTCCATTTCTGGGAAGCAAACCAGGAATGTCATAATTTGCAGGAAGATTTCTGAACATAAACAGGAAGGTGGCGTGTGTGATCAGAGTCCATGGCAACATAACAATACACCATCCCCACGGCGATCATACCCTAGGCTCTGTCTAAAACCCTGGGATCAAACCCTTTGTTCATTAGATTTTATTAATGAATCAAAGCTGCATCACTTCGCCATTTATGGCTGACAGTGAGCCTCTGTGGCTGTTTTGAATGATTGTTGTGTAATCTCGTGCTTGTAGATGGGAAAGGTAGTAAAAAACCAACAAGGGACAAAAGGAAAGGGGGGAAAAAAAACTAATTTGCCCTTTTTAAAAAGGGAAAACTAGCAGCTTCATTTAACTGCTGCCCAGACATCCGGATTCAGTTGTGCAATGCTGTGAGAGGAAATGTCAGTAAAACAGGGAGATTGATTTAGTCTTGCATTAGAACTCCTGTGTTTCGTCCAGGTGCAAACCTGTTCAGCCAGGTGATTAACCACGATGCACAGGTCTAAAACAAACAAAGAGGCACGTTTAGTGAATGAGTACTATGTGTATATGTGTGTGTGTGTGTGTGTGTGTGTGTGTGTGTGTGTGTGTGTGTGTGTGTGTGTGTGTGTGTGTGTGTGTGTGTGTGTGTGTGTGAGACTGTTCCAACAGAGTGAGCATTCCCTCTCTGAATACTCGCTCAGGTTTAAGTGTCCCAGAGGTAGGGTGGGTTTAAGTGTGCCAGGGCTATGGTGGATTTAAGCATGCTAGGGCTATGGTGGGTTTAAGTGTGCCAGAAAAAATCCTCCTTTCCGTTTCTTCGCTACAGTTTTATTCTCCCGGTGCACTCTCTGACATGCAGCTCCCGGAAAGCTGGTCCTGCTGTTTTTATGACGCAAATAAAACTCCGCTTTACTCCCCTCCCCACTGACCCCTGTGTGCCTTAGCAGCCTGGAGCAGCCTGGAGCAGCCTGGAGCAGCCTGGAGCTTGCAGGTTTCAGTCCCAGGGCTGTGCCCGTGAGCAGAGGTGGATCTGGAAAGGCGGTGAAGCATCGCAAACGGTGCCAGCACTCTGGATTCCGCGGTATGCCGAGCCAATCAATAAACACATACAGCTGCTTAAAAGCGTGATTGACTTTCTCCTGCCCTGAGCGCCACATGTTGTGATGAAAAGGTGCATGTTCTCTCCGCTCTGCCCTGGCTCCCCAGGACCTCTGGATTAGGGGCCACGCTCCAGCCAGGCCGTAGAAAATGACAGCTGACAACACACAGCATGACAGCGCTCCTGAACCAACCCCAGGGGCTTCCAAAGGAAGGGGCCACAGGAAGTGGCCCGCGAGTGGGACAGGGACCGAACAGGATACTGACGAGGACCCAGACTCCCAAACTGCCGCACGGGGGGGTTCACCGCTCTGACGTTAAAACGTGAAGCTTGGGCGCACGGGCAGACGTGAAAACAGGGCTTGCTTCATTTAGGGCCGTGTGTAAAAACACACACATCCTGTTTCAGCGTTCAACTTAGGTAGAGCGTAATTGACTCTGTAACCCAATCGGAGTAACTGGGTCTGTGAGCCAATCGGAGGCCCCCGCCAGCGACCGGAGGGGCGAGCTCACACTGACGCCCGCTGTTCCTCAAACTGTTCTGTCATGTTTGTACACACACGATATGGGTGGGGACACTTTGGGGCTCCCCGCAGCTAACTGACACACGCACATACACAAATACGCACACATGTATGCACGCACACACATACACATAGAGAGAGACACACACACACACACACACACACACACACACACACACACACACACACACACACACACACACACACACACACACACACACACACACACACACACACACACACACACACACACACACACACACACACACACACACACACACACACACACACACACACACACACACACACACACACACACACACACACACACACACACACTCTCTCTCTCTCTCTCTCTCTCTGCTCTCAACAAAGGTTCCCCAGTTGCCAGTCTGACCCAGTAACCTCCCTGGGAGCCATAGGGAATAGAGGGCTATTCTAAGTTTTCTAGGCCCCGACAGCTCACACAAGCTGCCGTTTGTGCACTTGGCAAAGTCACTTTCATCCCTGCAATCAGGACTAACAAGGGATTAGACTGCCTTCACTGGATAAGGCCTGATTCTGCACTAATGTGCACAAGGCACCACAGGGAGAGAGGACAGGCCCTCTGCAAACCAGTCTGGAGTCTGAGGAGTCTCCCTGCAGCCACTGTCTCCCTGCAGCCCCTCCCCGCCTCCTCCCCCCCTCTCCACAACCCTCCCCCTCTACACAACCTGCCCCCCCCCTCCCCCCTCCCTCCCTCCCTGCCCTGCCCCCTGCCCCCTCCCCCCTCCCTCCCTCCCTCCCTCCCTCCCTCCCTCCCTCCCTGCCCTGCCCCCTCCCCCTCCCTCCCTCCCTCCCTCCCTCCCTGCCCCTGCCCCTGCCCCTGCCCCCCTCCCTCCCTCCGCCCCCCCTGCCCCTGCCCCTGCGCCCCTGCCCCTGCCCCTCCCCTCCCCTCCCTCCCTCCCCGTCCCCATCCCTCCCCCTCCGTGCCTCCCCTCCCCCTCCCCCTCCCCCTGCCCGTGCCCCTCCCCCCCCGCCCCCCGTGCCCCCCCTGCCCCTGCCCCTCCCCTGCCCCCTGCCCCTGCCCCTGCCCCTGCCCCTGCCCCTGCCCCTGCCCCTGCCCCTGCCCCTGCCCCTCCTCTCCCCCCCCTCCCCCTCCCTCCCCCTCCCCTCCTCCCCTCCCCCCTCCCCCTCCCCTCCCTCCCCCTCCCCTCCCCTCCGTCCCCTCCCCCCCTCCCTCCCCTCCCCTCCCCCTCCGTCCCCCTCCCCTCCCCGTCCCCTCCCCCTCCCTCTCCCTCTCCCTCCCCCCCCCCCTCCGTGCCCTCCCTCCCCCTCCCCCCTCCCGTGCCCCTCCCCCTCCCCTCCCTCCCCCTCCCCCCGTGCCCCTCCCTCCCTCCCTCCCTCCCTTGGAGTGCTGGCACCATGTCCACACTGATCGTGCACAGCTTCTGAACGCTGGGATATGACTCCACATGACACAAGACGCCTTTGTAAAAACATGCCATTAAACAGCAGGAGACTCTCGGCTCCTCTGATCAAGCAGTCTCCATCTTTACTCCCATTGATAAAGCAGAATGGGCACAAACACCACAGCAGCACTACCCACAAATAATCTTAATGACAATCATACATAATAATAATAATTAGTTAAGGGGGAACAGGTGGCAATAACTATGTAAACAGACTTATAAACTTCATAGCAGTGGTGTAGGTCTCATTCCAAATGAGACCTACATGGGGGGGGGGCATTGTTGCTTGGTAGCCAAATGGGTTTGTCAGGGGAGGAATTATGTTCCTCTAAAATATGCGGGTAACATATTCACCCCTCAGCCCATAAACGACAGCTCTGCTCCATTGTTAAAATATCCTCCATTTTGGGATACAGGCCTTCACAGTTTCAGAGTTTTGTGGGACACAATGGTCTCTCTACCAAATGGAAAGTTTATGATCTTGAAAGGGAAAAAAATTCACCAAAAACAAAAGAAAGTGTTAACAAGTTCCTGATATGCTTCCAATAGGAGTAATGAAGCTAATTAAAGCGCTGGCTGGTCAGAGATGTGGTTGTGCGTGAACACGTGTGATCTTACCCCTTGACTCCCCTTGAAGCAGATAACCGGCTGGCTTGGTAGAGATTCCTGTAGAGAGAGGGAAAGAGAGAGAAATCCGTTTGCCCTTTCTTCATTTCAGAGTTGAGTCTTGCATGACAAACAAGTGCCATTCACCCTAAGGAACACACAATCTCAGTATGACCTCTGACCTTTTAATCCTCGGGACGGTTTATTGCCATCCGTGTGCCAGGGCCTTTGAACTTTTTATTACATTATAATATTTTGAACAGATGTGACCTTGAGGAGATGTCGAAGGCCAAGCATTCTGTCTTTTTTCGGATTACTTTTTTAGGTGGTGGGGAGAGAGAAACAGAACAATCACAATAACAACCAAATAAAAAAGTCAGCAAAGGCTTTGGGTGAATTAGCATTACCCACCGCGGTCATAGCATCACATCCTCTCCTGCAGGTAATGCCACATCAGCACTGATCTCCGTTTACTCTGCTGAGAAGCGCTGCCTCTCTATGTATTATTACCAGAATGAGAAGCTACCAAAAGGCAGAAACATCTTTATCTGTGCGCTAGTCTGACGTGGAGTGTGTCTGACTAATCGATTTCATCTTCAGAGAGGCCGTGCAGGTCACTCGCCATGGCTTGCATAAGACAGAGAGACAGAGAGAGAGAGAGACAGAGAGACAGAGAGAGACAGAGAGAGAGAGAGAGAGAGAGAGAGAGAGACAGAGAGAGAGAGAGAGAGAGAGAGAGAGAGAGAGAGACAGAGAGAGAGAGAGAGAGAGAGACAGAGAGAGAGAGACAGAGAGAGAGAGAGAGAGAGAGAGACAGAGAGAGAGACAGAGAGACAGAGAGAGAGAGAGAGAGAGAGAGAGAGAGAGAGAGAGAGAGAGAGAGAGAGAGAGAGAGAGAGAGAGAGAGAGAGAGAGAGAGAGAGAGAGAGAGAGAGAGAGAGAGAGAGAGAGAGAGAGAGAGAGAGAGAGAGAGAGAGAGAGAGAGAGAGAGAGAGAGAGAGAGAGAGAGAGAGAGAGAGAGAGAGAGAGAGAGAGAGAGAGCCATGCACTGCGATGCAAAGCCTGCCAGAAAACACATTTGGAATCTAAACAAACGAGAGACTGAAACTGAAGCAGAAATCGAGGCATGGGGCAGAACTGGCCAAAGACAACACTGGCCACTCACCCAAAGCTTCCTGGCTTCTATAAAAGCACAGTCGGTTGAAAAATAAAAACTATTCCGCAAAAACAAATTAGAGACACTGACGGATGCAAATCCATCGTCCTGCTCCTAAATAATTAAGTGAAGTGCAGGGTTTTCTCTGAGGGATTTGAGAGGGCAGAGACGGGCGGTGTGAAATCCAACAGCGCTGGCCCTGAGCTGATCGGACGGCTGCACCGCTAACTCGGCAGAACCGCTAACTCGCCTCGCAAAGTCACCTGAGGTTCCACTTAGGAACAGCAGCTGACCTCTTCTCTTTTGACACCTAATAACAGACAGTTCTGTGCACACTGGCTTAATTCTGTCACATTCCCACAAGACCAAAAGGATTTGCTTTCAGAGCTAATCTTTGGTTTCAATTAGATGAGCAAAGGCATATTCCGCATTTTTTCCATTACGTATAAATTCTGTTTGTTTGTTTTCTTTGTCCCTCATGATATTTAAGGCACTTAGCAGATGTATCTGCATGGAGTTCTATCAGGTCAACATCTCAATTCCCACAGACCTGCATGGTTTGAACACATCTCACTGCTCTTTCATTCATTGCTCTGCCTTTCATATCAGTTCCAATATAATTTGCATCCTGTCTCTGCAATGTGATCGGTGAATCACTCTGTGATATTCTATGACAATTGTTTTTACTATTATTAATATTATATATATATAAACACATGTTTTTGGTATGAACTCTTCCTAATACAACACCAAATGCTAAATTTCCCTGTAAATATGACAAGATTGACTGCACTGGACAATGAAACCATACAGTAGACACAGAAGAAGGGGATTCACAAAACAGGATAAATTATTATATACAATAATCTGCAATTATTCAATAATAATGAATGGCACTAATATAATGTCATGTGACGATTGTGTGTGTCCGCGTCTTGGTACTGGTTTCATTTACAATTCTAAGCGATTGTAAATGCAGTTGTATTTGTACCGAATAAAAGCATCCAGCTGCATCGCTACATCTTTTAATAATTAGCTTTCCATCCCAGTATTATTGTTTACCGCGGCTATCAAACGGCAGCAGCGTGTCCACATGAATTATCTCTCTAGATTAAGCGAACTGTTTATTCGGATTGGGGAAAGCAACGCGATTGGGCACGCAGGCATTTCCACGCCGCCTGTCGGGCCAATGAGCGCCGAAACTGGGCGTGGCCTTGCACGTTTAAAGGGCAGAACAATGTGAAAGGTGCACGGCAACAAAAAAACCGCACAGCCACCAACCAATCGACAAAGAGCACCGCCAGGGGGTAGGTTTGGGGGGGCGCTGACCGAGTACCCCGTCCAGCTGGCGTCCAGAGACCCAACCGAGCAACTGATTGTGGGAGAATTTAAGATGTAGCAAGCAAGCCAGCTACTCTGTTGCAACAAGTCTTTAATTTCGCCTCACAACTTGCTACATCATCCGTGTCACCGTAACGGCGATTAGCTACTGTAAATGAAATAGACAGCTAGCTAGCTAGAATACTACCTTGTGAATCAACATCTCTTTATTGATTTAATTGATTTTTAAAACAAATCTAGCAAGCCAACTCAATGTACATATCGTTTAGTCGGTCTATCCGCATGCTAAATTTACGTAATCGCAAGTGTTCCGAGATCCATCAATTTATTGAAAGCAATATTTTCCAACCTAATTGTTAAATAAACAACACAACTCTAGCTACGGCAGCAAAGTAATGACAGTAAAGAGAACAGCCAATCTAGAAATGGTTGGGTATGTGTTGTTTGTCTCGCAACATATTTAATGACATACTCTTGGTTTAAAATCTAGTATCAACATAAACAATTAAGCGACTCCGACAAAACCACAGCGGTGTGGGTTTTCACAATACTTTGACTTTAACAGAACAGTGATAACGATCAACAAAAGAAAACGCATTGAAACGTTCTTTAAGGCAATTTATTATCGTTAATAAAAGTAGGCTAACCAACTTTGAATCTGGTATGGCAAGGACCAGACAAAACGCTAGAAGGGAAGAATTAGCTCGCATATTGTCTTTTTTTTTCCTGTGGGAAACGCAGCCTTGTTCCCCACGCAAACCATATGATCCCTGTTTTACAAATGAGTTGGCTACAGTTTCTGTCCGTTTTCCAGTTTTATGACTTCAAATGAACGAAAAGCAAATTAAACGTTAGCTCGTTTGTTTCGCTTGGGGATAGCCTACAATGGTGCAGTAAATGCTTGCATTGTATTTTTCGAGCGAGTAAACATATATTAGCGAAATAACTAGCCAGCGTCGTTAGCTATGTATTTGTTCAGTCCCATGGTATGCTATGAAATCATTTAGTAAAGATGACTTACTGTGTATGGTCAACTAAAATAAAAAGCGATTGGAAACAATTATTCTGCCATTATATCAGGAGGGGGTCGGCTAGTTAAAACGTTTAATCTGAATCATTAACACTGTCCTTTTTTTACAGTGTTATTGAGCGATCTAGCTACCCATCTGTCCACAATTGCTTGTCGAGACATGACGTCTCAGTTTAGTTATACTTTAGCAGCATAATGCAGCTATAAAATCGATCGATGGGCAATTCCGAAATAGAAAGCGACATAGGTAGAATATTCAGACAAAACGACTCTTTTTCAAGTTCTTGAAAACTTTTTCTCGCCAACAATCAAATGCCAAGTGGCATTGGCAGTAGCTTGCTATTTACAGCAGTTTGCAAGAACAGCTGGCTGGCTTAGTATTTGGGTAGCGAGCTAGCTAATAATTTAAGAAAAGCAAACAAAATGTATACAGCTTGCTATATTAAAAGTAACAAGTAATAGGGAGAAGTAAGCGTTACCTTAAGGTTCTGATAGGCTTCCAGTGCTCGGATGGCAGTGTCGGTGAGCTTGACGTGGTATAGTGTTTTATTCTGTATATTTTTGCTAATTTTTCCACACGAAAGTCCATAGCGATGCTCCTGTCTCAGCGCTGCCATGTCTGGAACTGAGACGGACTGAGACATTCTCATTGAAACGTCACGTAGGCGGGGTTTCCAGTGGAAGCGTTGTAACGAGCACGTCCAGCACATGCACGCACGCACACACGCACACACACACACACACACACACACACACACGCATACATACATACATCATAAAGTAAAGAGAAGATATATGCAGAGACCAGACAGTTAATGTATAAGGATGTCATTATGACGTTTCAGAAACGGGGGAACGTATTCGCATTTGAAACTAACGATGAGCTCATTTTATCAGAACAAGTGGTCAATTCATGATCATTCACTGTAAACACGATGGGCTATTTTATATTAGGTGTTTTGGCTTTACTCTTGGGGTCATTTTATCCCATGTTTAAGGGTTAATCCGGGACTCCCATTGACCTATTTTATGTACCGTTTTTGTTTCACAAGTTGAGTTTTAAATTAAATAAACCTACAAACTTTCTTGAATATTTGTGTTCCTTTGCGCAAAGACAGCTCGCGCAAAGCAAGGAAGATTTTGCACAATCAACTACTGGAATCAACATTTTTTATATGATTGAATATGATGACACGAGTGCTCTTGTTACTGCATTCATGTGCAGTGCAAGCCCGTATCGTTTGCACTTGCATGTAAAGAGCAAACGTTCCCTTTCTCCTGTTTATGGTGAGCAGACCATGTTCCAATTTCATGTCCACAAGAAGAGAGGACAGGACTCAAATTACTGAATTCACATGCATTATGCCAAGATTTATGTAAATGTTTGCGATTAGAAATACATACAAATAGTAATATTAATAACCATTACAGTACGTAAATTAATCCTGTCTATTTCCATATACACCGAAAAAATGAATCATTCACTCCAGTAAAGTAAATACAATCAAATTTACAACAAGCCGCCTAATTTGGTTATATTACTTTACGTAATTGATTTAATCTGTTCAAATGGATAGATGTGATTCCACCTATGTGGTCTGGTCACAGCGATACAAGCCAGTCCCTGATACAGAGATTTGTATGTGAATGGAATAGTGGGCCCCATTCCTCCTTCAGGCAAAGTAGCGAGCAGAAACTACCCCCTGTATGAGAATTTGGCACGGTGCGAGGGGCCCCCTCTTTTCCCTTTCAGGTGAGGCCTGAGGTGCTTTCAACAAGCCGAACGTTCGGTTTGAAAAGGTAGTGAGCAACGGGAAACATGGCGGCCGAAAGGGAAGACGCCCAGAGAACAAGTAAATGGACAATCATTCGGCTGTTATAATTCCCAATATGTTTTCCCAACTTGGAAAACAATCTGCTTATTTCACCGCTGTGAAAATCCCTCTCCTTTTCCTTGCGTCTATCTCAATGAAATCAAATTAAGATAGACGCCAAATAACGTTAAATATGAAAATGTTCAACAGTAACTGAAACAAGTTTTTTTTACAAGAGAACGTTTGCGAATATGTGCCTTGTCGAACGCTCTGGATATGGATCTGCTCCCCGAAGAAAGATGTGCTCGGTGGGGCCACACAACAGGTGAAAAAAGGTCATTGGTTTTCATGCCAGTGTTAAGTATGGAGACACAGGGCCAAGTTACATGTAGGCAGCATTGCTTTGGAACAGGGCTCTATGTTATTATTATTTATTTTCTTGATTAGCATGTTGGTATGAAAGTTTGGCATACGTTTTATATCAATAATTTGCTATCCAGACAGATTTTTGAAATGGTATTTTTGCAGATGTATAGATAGACTATACTTTGTATATATAACTTTTGTTTAACATTGAAAGTTTATTTTTCAGATACTATCATACAGGTGCAATATCTCTGTTTTCCCAACCCCCCTGCCTCACTATTTTCTAAAAATGTGTCAAAATGAAAATCACAACATGGAACTGAAATATCAAGGATAAGCGCTGTAACTGTACGGAAACTTGTGTAGGCTATGTGTAAAATTATGTGTCTTCAGTTCAGTTCCACAGGAGGCAAAACAATACGTTTGGAATTAGACTAGTGATTTTGTAATGATGCCGCATTTTAAATTATAGTGGAATTCTTTACATTACTCAGGAAAGCCTTGGTTGGGAAACCAAAATAGTGCTGGGTAGATTTATTTAATCTAAGCCCCGACATGTCCTGCCAATATTTCTGTGCACAGCTCCTGAAAGAACCCATTCAAAGTCCATTTGGCATGAAACTAAATTAAACACGGTCCATTCTGACACAGGTCGGAAAATATTACCTGAATCGCAGTCTCAAACAGTTAAGTGCTTCTCTTTTAATATGTTAAGGTTAGAGAAACATACGTTTTTTCCAGATAATCCATATGGCTAGTCATTATCTCTCAAAAGTTAGTTAATTATTTAACATGCAGTTTGATAACATCTTTAAGTGGTCTTATGGTGATGCATGGTGTGCACTTTCACCCTGAGATAAATAAACCAGTGGACACAATGTGCCACACTAGATACACTTTATTAAATGTAACTTAATGACATTTGAATACCAAGGTCTAATAAGGATATTTTTTTATGATAACATTAAGTGCTAAGCACT